>VWZP01000484.1:0-27164 GCA_013396995.1 Dicaeum eximium
ATGTCACAGAAGTCCATGGGAGAGGGTAAAGTGTAGGGGACATTCGTCCAGAACATAGGCCTGAGAAGTCCCCTAGCAGGTCCACAGGGGCCTGCCACAATTATTGATGGAATTGTTGTTGAAAATTTAATTATTTGTGGTTTTATGATCTGATGGCTCTCAGCTGCTGGCAGCTCTTCCAACCACCTTCCTCCACAGCTCTTGGCTATTGGCAGCTCTCTCAGCTGACTTCCCCCACTGGGGTTCCATCTGTGTCACTATCCCCATGGCCAGGCTATTGCTAATCACGTCGGACTTCACCACTCATTGCAGTCAAGATGGAAGCAATGACACAAAACTCTCTGTTCATGTGACAATAGCCAACTTTTATTGACAGCTGTTAACCTTATATAGCTTTGAAAGTCTGCAGAGTTAATTCTGATTGGCTAAATTAGTTGCCAGCCGGCTAACTGACCAATGGCTGCCTGTGTCCCCAGTGGCCCAGACCAGTTAAGTTACATAATTAAGGTAATAATATAATTATTTACATTTCAGTTATAAATTATAATCGGGATTAATTAAAACTGTAAGGCTTCCAGGCCAGCTGTTAGCCACTACAATAGAGAGTAACACTATTTGTAAAATTACATTAAGGCGATGTGTATGTGTCAGCAAGTTTCACAGGCTTTGAACTACATAACCTTTTTATCAATTACTTTTTGCTCTAATCAGATGCTCTAATACGAGGTTTCTAATCTAAGACAACTTTGCTTAGTGTTCCAAAAGTCTGTAAGCACGTATTGAAAGTGATTGCTGTACATTTGGTAACTGTTGTGATAGAGTCTGTCAGCAAGTAAACTACAAAGTGAAAACTAGTTTGTACTGCAGAGCATCATCTGCACTTATTTGCATTACCTTTGTGTCCAGATGTCCCTGAATGTATTGCAGCGGTATTATGTTAGGCATTGCACAGCTCTGTAGTAAGTGCCAGTTCTTGGTCTCCAAAGCCCAGAACTGAGGGAGGGAGACTGAAGAACTTTCTTGCTCTTTGCACATGCAGTGTGAAAGAGGGTTGGAGGGAGATTAAATTATTTATTCAACGTTACAATGATGTCTCCAGCAGAGCTGGAAATGAGTTTAAATATCCTAAGGGCTAGTGAGAAAGTAAGAATTGTGTCTGACAGAAAAATTCATTGTTTTGACATTAGTTTCCTTTTGTAATGACTGAGGGAAAACAATCAAAAGGTTCTTACGCGTAAGGAAAAAAGACAAAGTTGAAGACTTGGAGAAACATAGGGAGATAACATGGGCAGGAGAAAGAGAGAAAGAAGCATGTCAGAGCATTTGTACAAAACGGGGAAAAATCAAAGTAATTTTTCCTCTGCGTGATTTAGCTCCTTGAACTGATATATTGTTTTCAACAATTTCCAGTTAGAGAACACTTGTCTTTTCTTTATGCTTGTGACCCAGAATGCTATTTTAGGACTCCGGCTTTGTTTGCTTGTTTGTTTGTTTGTTTGTTTGTCAGTCAGGGGTTTTGTTTGTTTGTTCTGTTGGGGTTTTGTTGTTGTTGTTGTTTGGGTTTTTGTGTGTGGGGGTTTTTGCATGGGAAGGAAAGATAATAAAGGGAAATAAGAAAAAGATTCCAGCAAAAAGTTTCAGTTGATGGAAAACAGATGTCTTCCCAAAATATTTCTGTCTAGCTCCATGCTGGAATCTTAGGTCATCTTAATTCTGTTTATTACTGCATTACATTGCCTTTGGACAAGAATCATTATATTTCAGTAGGTGCATAGGTGCAGAATGGAAATGTAACTCTTATGTGTCCTCCCTGTTGGAGTACAGTCTCACTAAGATTCACAAGAAATTAAAAACTATGGGTTTTCTCAGGTATGTATGTGTTAAAGTAGATGTAAATTCATATGTATCTATATTCTAAGAATATTTATATAAACACTGTTTAATACTAAATTTCCAGATGGCAATACTTACTGAAAGGGCTGAGATTTTAATGACAGAGTTACTGTCTATATGATGATTAATGGGAACACTTCTTTAAAATCCTTCCCTTGCTGACATCAGTAAGTTTCATCTTTTCCTGATTCTATTGGTTGCTATACATTAGTTATGAATAGAAGAAAATGAGTTTTAGGGATATGTTGCAAGTAACCAGATTGGTAGTTCTGGTTTCATTCCATTGTCTAAGAAGAATGATTATTTTTAGACCTTTCATAGACCTCTGACTAGATTAGCATTCGTCTTTGATTGACCCGTAAATTTTGGGCTACTAAGCTAGACCAATGAATGTAAAGGGGAAAATCACAGAGTTTAGGTGGTTCCTGTGTCATCAACCTCTCAGTAGTAGGGAGATTTCTGTCCTCAAGTTTGTTACTTCAACTACCAGATGGTGCTCACTCCAAAAGAAGGTGAGAAGGTTGGTGAAATAGTTCTTCCTGCTATTTGTGACTCTTTTGTACTACTGGGGTTTGTTACAGAAAGTTTGATTAAATTGCATGCATCCGGTCTTGGGGAAACAGAATATCCTTTAATCAACAGCTGTAGCAGTGTGCCTCCTGTCGACAGGGTGACCAAATTACAATAGAATTTCCAGGTACTCTTTGTCTGCTAAAAAAGGCAAAAACTCTAGAAACTTCTCTTTGAATTCGGTACAGAGACACCTCATAGGACCCTTTGTCCTTCACCTCAAACTTGGGGCTGTTCTATTGGACCAGAGCCAAAAAGTTCTGCCTCAGCCATTAGGTAGAAAAAGGACAGAACAAAAGATTTGATTGCTTTTGTGGGGTGCTTAGCAGGAGCAAGGATCTCTTGCCCTGGCACAGCTTTTCTCTGTAAAGAGTTTGGTTTTTTGTTTCTTATTAAACCCCTTTTCTGTTTCAAACACCTCCACAAGAGCCATCCTGCTCATTTTGAAGCCATCTGGGTAGCTGAGTTATTCGGGAATGAAGGGATTGCTGAGAGCTCATAAGATCTGGCTCGAAGCGACACTCTTCAAACAGCATGTAGGCTTTTATCAAACTGAGATGGTCTTAAAGGAGCTGACACTTAAAATGCAGTAATTCCTGCTAGTTCCAGTTCCATTTTTAGGCTCAACAAATCAAATGTTAATCCTTCACCAGTAGGGAGGGAAATTTAACTGGACTTCTTCCTCTTTAGGAAGAAGCTAATTAAAAAGTTTCACCAGAATCAGAGCAGGCTGAAAAACAAGAAGAACATAATGAAAAGAGGCCAATCCTATCCTCTTAGTAGTAATATTTGTAATTGGACTTGGGTGAAATGTGTCAAATCTGTGTTCCTTGGTATCACATCAGTAATAGGTACTTTAGCTGCTGTACCTCTCTCCTAAAGCTAAAAATATAATCCAAATAATCATGGCTCCATGGTCACAATTCACCCTGTGATGTTGACAGGTAAAAAAGGAGCAGAAGGTGCACCTGTAAATTATTTTAATTGCCCATCTAAATCAGTGGTCACTGATTTCCGGAGGTCAGTTAAACAGGTCAGTTGCCCATATCTTTCAGAATTTTTGGTCATGTTTTTCTTGGGATTCTTTTAATCTTCCCCTGTTAGTTCAACCTCTGCTCTCAATCCTTTGCTGACATTTGAAGTGTCACAATAGCCTGGAAATGTGTTGTTTTTGTTTATCACATAATTATTCCCTTCAAAGGGTTTGCCTCAAGTCTCATTTTTGCTGATTTTCTGCTAGTTCATTTTCAGATGGCAGCAGGTGTTTTGTAATAGCAAGTACACAATCCTAGAGCTTGCTTTTCTTTTTATTTGGTCTGTCTAGGAAATGGAATGACTGAACATCTCAGACAGGATTTTCTCTCCACAAGATGTCACATGAAAGGCCTAGATTTGTATCTGTAAGATCATCTACCTAAACCCATGTCAGTGAAGAAACTAGTGGTTTGCTGTTGCATGTAGGTAAAACCTTACAAAAGGAAGGCCTTGTGAAACCATGGGTCAGGCCTGTTACTTTGGCTAAGTAGAAAAGGAGTATGGGAAAGTGATGCAGCTTAATGAGAGGTAGAAAAACAAGTTATATAACCATCGCCTGTTCACATCATGGTGCATGGTGGTAAGTTGAATTATGTTTGTTATGATTTAAAGCTATGTAACTGATAAAAGTCTGACAGCTTAAAAGTCCTGGTTTTTGCAATAAAGCAGCTCTCCTTTGCACCTGCCTGGGAACTCTGTGTCACTACAGACCCTCACTCACAATTTGCCAAGTAGATGATCAGTAAGAATATTGCAGAGCTGTTATGTGCATGTTAACACAATGGCAGACAGTGAAGCAGTGGACATTTCTGGGGTTTAGTACAATGCTGCTGCATTGGTGCCAGCTGAGTCGGTTTCCCATCAGTGGCATTTCTATCTTTAAGTATGCTGCCAGAGTCTTTCTAGCATTTGAAGCCATTTCCTTACTGTCATTTTAATACCTTCCTTCAGTTTAAAGGATGATACAATTTTTACATTTTGAAGATCCCGGTTAGGAAACACTATGCCAGAGTAGTCATCACTCCCTTTTCTTTTACCTAGTTTGTAATTTTCATAGACTCGTTGCAAATTTCTGCTAATGTCAATAAGAATACTGACACTAGTTAACAGGGTCAATACTCTCAGCTGCTTTCCTCTTTTATACTGCTTCATACTTTATCTGACCTGATGGCCTCTTTTTGTGCTCTGCATTTTGCTATGGTTTGCTAAAAACTGGCATACACTGCCAACTCCCAACTTGTGTGCTCGAATTCCAAGGACTTTGATGAGTCCCTTTCTGAGACTGCCTTGCACTGGACTTTCACATTCACAAAGACTTAATCTTTCATAAGTCATTTTTTGTGGAGACAGGCACACCAAACCTCTCCCCTGGAGAGATGTCCCTTGAATGGGCTGTGATAAGATCATTTCAATCCTTCTGGTTGAGAAATCCTCCTTGGTCATGGTGAGAGCCCAGCATGCTTTAGGGTGCCATGCAGATTTGTTGTAACCCATTGGGTTTTGCCCCTTTGTACCACTGCTGCTTTTCCCCATAAAAACCCCAGTTTCTGCCCGGTTCAGGACAGAGCTGTCTGTCCCTGGTTCCTTTTGCAGGGTTCCTGGAATAAAGCCTCATCCTGCGGAACTGCCACATAAAGCTCCTGTCTCTTTGTCCCTGTGTTAGCCTGGGGGTACCTTGCAATGCAGAGCTGAAATCACTTGAGCTTGAAATCACTGGTAAGAGCTGACTGCTAACAGCCACGGGCTGCTCATCCTTGCAAGAGGTTACCTGGTGGCTGGAGGACTGCCTGAGACCACTAGAAAGTTGTCCCCTGTGGGACCTCTCTGGAAGGCTGCGGCATCTGAGTCAAGCCCTCAGACCCCCGACCACCCGTCACAACAATTTTTCAGTATTTAATACTCTTTCTTGAAATGTAGGCAATATACCAGGAAGTACGAAATTCCCTGCAAGCCCTGACTTCCCAAAGGACCATTTAAAAAGATAACTTTGCTCCTCAGACTAAGCTGCAAGTATCTGGATGGAGAATTTGGTACCTTAAGTGAACCTCTTAGGAAGGATGTCATCACAGCCAATATCTCAGGCTTTCTTGAAATATTTGCTCCTTTGGATCCTAATTCTATTCAGAGTAGATTTAAGATTTTTTTTTCACTGAAGCCATTCAACAATGCCTCTTCTCTTATACAATGTGATGTGCGTGCCAAAGATGGATGCCCACAAAAGGTTATACACATATAAAAGTTAATTGTAAGAATGGTGGCTCCCTCCTGCAGTTACATTTGTAAATGAGTTGATATTCCAAAGCTAAATATTCCAGCCTTTGAAGACAAAAGGAAGTCTTTGTCTTTTGCAAGAATTACCCCTAGGAGGATTTGTGTTAATTTTGATTTCTGTGCTGTTAGCCCTGTTGCAGAAAAAAGTAGATTGTATTCTCTTCTTGTGTACTCTCTTCTTGTGCTCTCATTCCCCGCTCTCTGCTTTGGGTGCCCTAGTTAATCTACTGGTGTGACTCTTTTGGTATGATCTAATACTGCAAATTCTGCATAGTTTCATGTACTTACAAATGACAGTTGCCAAGGAGCATAACCTTTCAAGGGGTAAAGAATTGTAGGGCTGGGCAACTTCAGGCGTTGAAAGTGTAAGTGGTTGAAATAATGCCATAATTAAGTGAGAGAGCCAATCAGTTGATCTAGGACTTTCAGCTGGGCACCTCTGAGAATAGCAGCTTGTCAGCAATGACACAGCCATCTTTCTAGCTGTAGTACAGAAAGAGAAAAGGGACACCTTCAATGGTTAAGCTGTTTGGCATGAGGAAACAGAAAGACAGGTACCACAAAATACTTGAGCTGGATAAATTGCGGTTTTCTGGTGAGAATTTTGCAGTTGTTCTTTCTTGTCTGTGCCTTCACTTTTCATAGATAACAGTGGGGCTTTAATTATTATTCTTCTCTTTTTGTTTTGTCTACCTTCCTCTTCCCACCTGCAATTAACAATTTTCTCTTTCTTTTCTAACTTCTCTTTCTTTACTTATAGAAGGTTGTTTGAGGTCATCCAACCTTGTCATAAACATTCTCATCCTGTGGGAATAAGGTACATGTAAAGGGATAAAACAAACTCACAAAAATAGAAGTTTTTTACAGTCTTCTGTGTCGGGTTTTTTGTTTTCTTTTTCTGATCCTGACAAGTGTGGGAACCCAATCCCCTGGGCCCTTTGGAGGGAGTTCCCACTACTGAGTTTTTCCCTAGGGGTGAAGAACAAGCCAGACTCCCTTTCTGTTTCAGTCTTCAAGGTCTTGTTTTTTCTTATCTTAAGTTTAGCACACTGTCTGTACACCAGACTTAGCATGCTGGAAGCAAGGCACAAAATGGACCAAAAGGGGCAAAGTGTCTCCAAACCAAGGTCTTTTATAGTTGTTCTACTCAATTACATTCTAACATGTACTTTGTTTCTACTTTTCTACCAATAACTCCTACTAACCTACACACGTAACTTCTACATTACTACTCACACTAACCAATAATATTCTACCACAAGTGCTACAGAAAATGGAGCTGAAAAGGGACAAGAAGGAAGAAAGGCGACACCCAAAATCCTCCATCTTCTGTCCTATTCACTCTCATGTTAAAATCCTAAAATCCTAAATTCTTCACTCTGTGATACACTACTGCTACTGCTACTACTACTACTACCACCACACACCACCACCTGTGTGCTCTAACTCATCGCAAACTTTTGGCAATATTCCCCAGGGACAAAGGTTAAAAGCAGTGTTCTGCTGAGGGTCAGAATTTCCCAAAACAGCCAGAGAGACACTCTCTATACCCTAGATCCCAACATTCTGTGAGAATATTAAGCATAGGACATCTTTAACTTATGTTATGCTGTACTGATTTAACTTGTAGTCCACTAATTACTATTATAAGTGTTTGGCCTTTAGTACATAGCCTTTGAAATCAAGCCAAATATTTCAGCTATTTTTTTTTTTTTATTTCTAGCAAAGATTTTGTTTCTTAAGAAATATTCCAGAGCAAGAGCGTCCACGGTAGAGTTATGCTGTCATAATCAAAGGCGTCATAAATTCTGGTTCTGTTTGTGCTGGTAATACATCTAGAAATGAAAGGTTTTAGAGCTTTTTTTTTTTCTTCTTTTTTTTTACTTTTAAATGTAACCATTATTTGAAATATTTAAGAGTTGGGGGTTTTTCTTCCCACAAAATACATCTGTCTGAAAAGTTATTCAGGGTTTACACATAGAAGCCCACCCTGTAAAATATGTTGCTGATATTCTGTAGTAACTGCAGCTTAGCAACTGGTGATGATAACATCAGTTAAATGACATTCCTTCAGCAGTGATGGAAACTCTGAGACTGTCTACTCAGACATACTAAACAAAGGTTGCGATGGCTTAGCTCCAGTCCTAAAGTTAATGTGCATTTTAAAACTTCCCAAGAAGGTGAATTCAACCTCCTTCATAGCTCTACGCTGGAGTCCAAAGAGAATTTGACTGTACTTTTTGTCATTTACGGTTGTCATTGTCACTAGACATTTTATAAGTTTCTTAGATGCAAACTTGCTGAGTTTATCCTTCCATGGGAAAGCTCACTTCTAAGCAGATTTCTGTAAAAACAAATCTTTGTGTGTGTGATTTCAAGGACATATGTATGTGGCTTGCTCTGTCTCCCACAGAGGAGATGAGAACTGTCTCTCTTTCTTAACCTATGAGATAGACAATTCTTATCTTGGAATTCTAAGCATTCTAGCAGTCTTGTACTAACCATGAAGAAGCAAGCATGTTAGCTCTGAACATGGGCACCTATAGCCCAAAAGCCTTCTGAACAATGGAGTAATTTTAATAAATAATATAAGCCTTCTGATATTAGAGTCAAAGAGTCATGATTCATCACCCCACTCAGGAAGCAATCACAACAGTCATTGCTTAGCTCTTGAATGTGAGACTCCCATGTGATTGATGAAAGTTGTCTAGGTAAGAGTGGGTCAAAGATATGGTCCTGCTATGGAAGGAGATGAAAAAATTTTTTCAGTCTTAGTCATCTCTATTGCTTGTGATTTCAATATGAAACTGGTTTTCTGAAGGTAGTCCAGAAGCTGGCAATATGGACAACTTAGAACTGAACCCTTGCTGCAGTGCTACCATGGTGATAGGTAAGGAAATTACTTTAAAAAATTTAAAAGGGCAAACAAAGCAGTTGAAAGGAAAAGAAAACAAACCATTATTTCATTCTTCAAATATATCATTCTTTAAATCATCATTTTCATGCAGTTTCACGGCCTGAGTTGGTATGCCTAAAAAGGAATCTGAGCAGAGTAAGCTTTTTAATGGAGTAGATGTGATAAACGCAGGCCAAGTCGTGTTTTTTTACATAAAATACAAGTCATGCCTGAGCTACCCTTTGCTCAAGGTATTTAGCTGATGCTTGCTCAGAATTGTATTGTCATGATTGTCCTTTAAACTTTCCAAGGAAAGCTCTTTGTGTAAAAATGGTAATTGATCCCCTGCGTTTGTGTGAGGCAGGTAAGCTTTTTGCCATCAACAGTGTTGTTTAACCTTTTATGTTGTATCACTCTTCCATACTGTGCTTAAGGGTTATTAAACTACTTCAGAATTGGCACGTGGAATAATAATACTTTTTCTTTTTGAAAGCTCATGAAATTTGACCTACTTACAGCAAATAATTATGTAATTTTAAGTCCCCAGCTAGCATATTTTATGCATATTCTAACCTAAAATAGTTACAAAAGCACTCTAAAATACTTTACTTTTTTAATCACACAAAATTCTTCCCTCCTTTGCAGTTGGCAACTATAAAATGAACAATGTCTGCAGTATTTTAACGTACACCATATTTAGCCAAGTAATTAAAAACAAATAAAAAGTAGTCCCTTCAATTTAAAAATAATTTTAAAGTTCTTTTTGAATATAGAAAACATACCCTTACCTTATGCATTGCATACAGATTTAAACATCATGAAAGCAAACCTAATTTTCATGCTCAAATAGCACGGTATTCCACAATTGCTCTTGACACAGTTTTCTATTTACATGACTGTTAAGATACTCAAAGGTACTTCTAAGACACTGTAGTAAGCAGAAAAGGAGGAGAGGTTGTGCCTTATTTCTGACTTCCATTGATTTTCTTTTATTGTTACTTCCTCTTGTCCTTTTTTATGTCACCTTTCTAGATACTGTGATTTAGATATAGATTTGCAGTTTAGTAAACTTGGTTTTTGTCTGCAATTCTTGTAAATTTTAAAAGGAACTCAACCTGTAAATATGCATTTTTTATTATTTGCTCGCTACATATAAAATCTTTCTGCTGCTCTAAAATGCTTTTATTTTATATGCATTTTTATCACCATTCAAATTAAAACTTGAACTTTGCCACATTATATCACAGTACAAACTGGCTTGTACTGAGCAAATTAATTCAGTTACCCAGCTGGCTACATAAACCAGTTGACTGACAGGGGATTCACAAAATCGTATCTTCCTAAGGTGCAAGCATATCACTGGTCCAGGACCTGGAGTGTGTAAAGATCACAACAATGAGCTGTCTAGACCCAGGAGTTTTGAACTGCCTATAAAATAAAGCCCTGAACTATAAAACATGCTCCTTGCTGATGACCAACCAGTGTTTTGTCATGTGTCCTGTCTCTGATGCCCAATCACCACTGCAACACATGGTGACCTTGATTTTGGAGAACAGTCATCTACCCACGAGCAGAGTGGAGGGAGACAGTGGACAGTGCCTGCCGAGTGTGTTCCCACAGCGAAAAGCTGGTAAAAAGCAGAGGCAAGGAGAACCCACCCTGCAGTGAAAAGCTGCAAAAAAATTACAGCCAAAGGGCTGTGTGAAACAAAAAACCAGAGAAGCTGAAAAATAGAAGAAAAAAATCCCACCAAAGACATGGGAAATTTTGTCTCCATGCAAGATCACTCAGTACTAGAGGTATGGAAACTTTTTCCTGAGGGATGTGGTGTAGATTATAATGAAGAAGGATTATTAGCATTAATAATGTGGGCTAGTGTCCTGGTTTCGGACAGATTAGGGAAAAGACCTCCTCCCCCCCCTTCCCCCAACCCCAGGGTCGGGAAGGAAAACCTCGGAGGAAAGTGGAAAAAACCTGTTTATTTACAAATAACACTCCCCAACACAGGAAAGGAAAAAAAACAGCCCCAGATGTTACTCAGGCAGTCGCTGTGAAGGGGGGGCGCTGAGCTTCTTCTCCAGACTCATGTTCCCAGAGCGGGTCCTGAGCTGGTCCGATCTTCGATAACGGGGAAGAAAGAAAGAAAGGAAGAGAGAGAGAGAGAAGGCAGCGAAACAGCCAGCAAAAAAAGCAAGCAAAAGAGCAACAGAGCCGAGGCGACCAAAGCCGAAAGCAAGCGCAGCTGCCCCGAGAGCAAATGCAGGAAGCCGCAGCAGCGTCCCGCTGAGAGAGAGACGGGGCGGGGGGGCGGCAGGGGAACCCACAACCCCTAGACACAAAAATTCCAAAGAACAATTTGGGATACGAGGCACCGTCACCCTAGGACAACTAGAAACCACGGACTGGAAACAACTAAAGAAACTGCCTTTGACTTTAATACCTGGGATCAAACTGGCCAATTCATAATCCAAGCAGCTTTCAGAAGCAACGAAAACACAATAAGAGTTATAAAGCCTTGGAAATTTATCTTAGATTTAATAAGACTGTTAAATACCTGGGAATATGGCAAGGAGTTATCAGGGGGGATGGGCGCTCATCCAAGCCCGCAGAACATGCGGCTGCATGAAAATGGCCGCCGCATGCAGCCATGCTGCCCCATGTGGCTGAGCCGCCCTGGATACACCCACACCAAGATGCTATGTGCCACCAGGGCGTCCAGTGCCTGCACCCTGGAGTGCCGAGTGTCTGTGCCTGTACCGTGGGGCTGCTGCAGTGAATCACACTGCACTGCAATTTTGGCTGGGCACCCCATGCCCATGACGCAGCTCCATGCTGCTCCCAAGTCTGACCCCCCACTCCCAGGGCTGCCCATGCTCCTTGTTGTGATGGAAACACCCGGACCACCCCTGTCCGGGGCTGGTTGGCTCAGCCCACAAAATGTGCCCATGGCCCCGCCTCTGCTGGCCACCCCTGCCTGCCACTGCAACACCAGGGTGGGGCCCGAGATGACCTTGCTGCAAATGCCCAGATATTATAATTACATCGCTCCCGGAAATGCACTGGTGTGGGGATGGACAAGACTGATAGTGCCTTGGACCTTATTAGCATAAAAGATTTGATAAACAAAATGCCTTGGAAAAAGCAAATGGAATGAGATTGAGTCAAAATTGCAAGAAGATCCAATCAGACAGTTTTCTGGGAAAAGAAAATTTCATTAAGCACTGTGAGCAAAGAAATGTTGTGATATACATAAGTTTGTGTATTTGATTGTTACCTAATCTTTGTAGTAAACATTGCTGGTCTCCTGAAACAGTATATAAGTCCTTGTAAGTTCCCAATAAAAGCGGATTCTGATAGGGACTCTGATGGAGTTCAGTCTCCCCGTCTCTCTCCAATCGCTGATACACTGGAACCAGGAAATCCCAGCACAAGGATGCAGAGCCCCACTACTGGCTCCGGCCCCACCCCGCTCCTGCCATGGCCACAGCACCGTGGCATCTACAACCAAGGTTCCAACAACCCAAGGAAGCCCCTGCAACCCTGCCGCCACCAGCTCCAGCCTCTTTGATGTTCCAAGCAGAAACCATCCCCACTCGAGACCCGGTGATCTTCTGGATGGAGGTAAAACAAAAGGTGATAGAATGTGGAGATATAGAGTCGGCTGAACTAATTTCTGTACTCATGTGTTCAGAGAACTGGCAGGAGGGTGGGGGAGCAATGGCAGCATTCCCAGTTGTACAAGGTAATGGGACAAGCCTTGACAAATAAATTCCCTTTAATTGGCAAATCCTTTCAGAGCTACGCCAACTGGCAACAACACAGGCTAGGGTTGCCTGCTGTTTCGAATATGCTTTGATTTATAACTGCTAGTAAATTAACGCCCTATGATATGAAGCAGACTGCAAAATTGCTCTGTTCTCCAGTGCAATATATGATGTTTTAATCAAGCTGGAGGTCTTATTCAGAAGACCAGGGACTAAAAAATTCAAGAGCTTCACAGAAGGACCCAGGTTTTGGGGCAGGGATTTCTCAACTTATGGGACTGCCCCCCATGGAAGACCCAGAAACACAAGAACGCTTGAACCCCTTTATCCTAGCTTTAACAAAAATTACCAGTATATGTGTGCCTACCAAAACTTATTCAAGTATAAGACAAAAACCTGACAAATTATATATGCAGTTCATAGAACGTTTGCAAGATGCTATGGAAAAACAGATAGCAAGCAGCAAAGCAAGGAGCCAATTAATACTGGAGCTAGCACAAGATAATACAAACGTGGACTGTAAAAAGATTATAGATGAATTACCTAAAGACAGCCCATCCCTAGAAGACATGATAAATGCATGTGCTAAATTTTGGACTGGATCTCATAACATGGATATGTTAGCTAATACTATTGCAGCTGCTGTTAAACAAAATCCCCATCTCTACAAATGTGGACAAGACCACATGAAGGCAAACTGTCCACACCAGTCCGTACCACAGGAGACAGGTGTTTCAAGGACAGAGGAGTATGAATACAAACTGCAACCCATGTGGGAGATTCAACATGCAACCAAAGAATGCTGGTCCAAATTTCATGTTAATGATCAATCTCTCAAAGACCTGAGAAACGGAAGACCAAGCGTGACAGGGAAACCCGTGACGACACAAGCATTTTCCCACCCTCCAGTACAAGCCTGTGTGACCAACTCACAGCCAGGACAAGAGGGTCAACTGGAATGGATGTATCCACCTCAATCCCAATAACCATAAACTCATTACAGATACATAAAGTCCCTCTTGAGGCCCAGGGGCCCATAGGGAAAGTACTGAGTGCTCTCCTTATAGGGAGATGCAATGTCATGCTGCAAGGCATCAATGTGGGCCCCAGTGCCAAAGGTGCCAATTTTACAGGACAAATACAAGTCATGGTATCAACCCTTACTCCGCCCATAACTATCCCTGCTAAAACCAGAATTGCACAACTCATTACTTTTAAGTCTTCTTTCCCCAAAGCAGGTTCTAGGGAGCGAGGACAGCTCCACGTTTACTGGACTCAGGTCATAGGAGATCAAGGACTAACATGGACTGTGCTGTTGCAATGCCTAAGGCACAGCCTTCACAGATATAGGTCAGTGGAATGATTGATACAGGAGCAGACGTCACCTCCATCTCTGCCAACATATGGCCTTCATCATGGCCTACTACACCTGCAGGATCTGCTGTTGCTGGCCTCAGAGGGACCACACAGAGCTGACTGAGCAGCAATCCTGTGTTGATCAAAAATCCTTAGGGCCAAGCAGCTACAATCCAGCCATACATCACTGCTGCACCACTGAACCTGTGGGGGAGGGATGTTTTGTCTGCATGGGGAGTTTGGGTGGGGGCAGATTTTTAACAGGGGCCACTGTGTTAAAAGTTGTAAGGTGTCCCACACCAGGCTCTAGAACTTTTCTCGACCTGTGTGACCCCTCAAGAAAGAAAAGCTAGACACCCTAAAATCATTAACTCAAGAACAGCTAGCTCAAGAACACGTATATTAGAAAAGGCTGCGATCTATCTGGGGTTCGATGAGAGATTTCCGGAGACAGGGAAGCTCTTTGGACACGTGGTTTATTGCTTGTGGGGACAGCCAACCTGACCAGCACCGGCTGAAGCGTGGTCCTAAGGGGTTGAACTTTCTGTTACAATCTCATTTATTCCCTTCTATGCTGAATACGCTGGTTAGCACCAACCAACCAGTACAGGATACAAAACCTACAGAATTTACATACAGCCTATGAGAACTATTATATTACCATACTAAAAACCTGGAAAACCCACCTTTTCCCCTATCACCTGGCAGGGCCCAACCCCTTATCCCTTTGTCTGGGGAGCAGTATTGTTCAATCATCAGGGGCCTGGTCTTCAGATAACTTAATCACTGTCTTCCTGCTTTGCATTTTATAGCTCAAATCTTGCTTTTAACTCTATCTCTTCTGCAGGTTTTACATTCTTAAAATCTTTCACCAATAAACCGTCTCTGCAGGGCCTTCTTGCATCATCCTCCCCAACACACGTATAACCATCTATGAGCCCTTGGAACACCCCTGCATTTGTTGTAAAAAAGAAATCTGGTAAATGGAGGCTGCTCCGTGAGCTAAGAAAGATCAATTCAGTGGTGGAGGGCACGGGGTCTTTGCAAACTGGTATGCCTTCTCCTACAATGGTACCTGCCTACTGGGACATCCTGATTGTGGACCTGAAGGATTGTTTTTTCACTATTCCACTGTATCCAGACAATACCCCAAAGTTTGCTTTTACAGTGCCTTCCATCAATAATGCTGCACCAGTGCAACATTATCAAGGGCGAGTTCTTCCCCATGGCATGAGAAACAGTCCCACTATCTGTCAATGGTACGCTGCACAAGCACTCTCATCAACAAGAAAACAATTTCCAGGGGCATATTGTTATCATTACATGGATGACATTTTGACTGCAACCCCAACAAAAAAGGAACTTTTGCAGATTCAGCCAAACCTGTTGAAATAATTAAAAACAGTTGGGCTGCAGGTAGCACCAGAGAAGGTGCAAATACAAGCACCCTGGAAATATTTGTGATTCAAAATAATGAACCAAAAAATACAGCCGTAAGCAATTAAATTTTCAACCAAAATTGAGACTTAAAATGATGCACAGAAACTATTGGGTACTATCAACTAGGTCAGATCATACCTAGGATTAACCAGTTCACAATTAGCACCCTTATTTGACCTCCTAAGAGGAGATCCTGAATTAACTTCCCACAGAAAATTAACCTCACAGGTAAAAACTGCTCTTGAAACAGTAGAGCAAGCTATCATAGACAGGTCCACTNTTGACTGCAACCCCAACAAAAAAGGAACTTTTGCAGATTCAGCCAAACCTGTTGAAATAATTAAAAACAGTTGGGCTGCAGGTAGCACCAGAGAAGGTGCAAATACAAGCACCCTGGAAATATTTGTGATTCAAAATAATGAACCAAAAAATACAGCCGTAAGCAATTAAATTTTCAACCAAAATTGAGACTTAAAATGATGCACAGAAACTATTGGGTACTATCAACTAGGTCAGATCATACCTAGGATTAACCAGTTCACAATTAGCACCCTTATTTGACCTCCTAAGAGGAGATCCTGAATTAACTTCCCACAGAAAATTAACCTCACAGGTAAAAACTGCTCTTGAAACAGTAGAGCAAGCTATCATAGACAGGTCCACTGGATATGCCTAGAGGTGTGTATCACTGTGCCCATTCTCACTGTTAATTCTCATGCTATTGGTATTATTGAACAGTGGAACACACACTGGCCTGACCCTTTGCACATTTTAGAGTGGGTATTTTTACCTCGTCAACCAAAAAAGATGGCTCCTACCATCTCTGAGCTAACTGCTTATCATCAAATGTCATCAGAGGTGTGTGAAACTGAATGCCAGAGATCCTTCACAAATTATTATTTGTATAACACAAGAGCAGTTTGAATGGTGTTTTGCTACTTGTACAGTTTTGCAAGATGTTTTGCAAAATCACACTTACCAAGCCATAGAATGGTAAAGTTAAGTGGTAAAACTGCATTATCTCTAAAACCCCTAAATAGCTGAACACCTTTAAAAAGTGTTACAGTTTACTGACAGCTTCTGGAAAAACGGGAAAGGCCATTGTGACATGGAAAGAGGAAAGTGAGTGGCAAACATTGAAGGGATATGAGAGCTGATCACCTCAAATAGTAGAGCTACCGTGCTGTAGCTANCCTACCATCTCTGAGCTAACTGCTTATCATCAAATGTCATCAGAGGTGTGTGAAACTGAATGCCAGAGATCCTTCACAAATTATTATTTGTATAACACAAGAGCAGTTTGAATGGTGTTTTGCTACTTGTACAGTTTTGCAAGATGTTTTGCAAAATCACACTTACCAAGCCATAGAATGGTAAAGTTAAGTGGTAAAACTGCATTATCTCTAAAACCCCTAAATAGCTGAACACCTTTAAAAAGTGTTACAGTTTACTGACAGCTTCTGGAAAAACGGGAAAGGCCATTGTGACATGGAAAGAGGAAAGTGAGTGGCAAACATTGAAGGGATATGAGAGCTGATCACCTCAAATAGTAGAGCTACCGTGCTGTAGCTATGGCTTTCCAACATTTTCCCCATGCTCCTCTAAATGTTGTAACTGATTCTGCATACATAGCTTATGGGAATGCACAAAACAGATAGTACCATCAGCAGAAAAGAATGGGTAAACAGGATGGTCTGGCAGAAACGGACCCCGTAGTTTTAGATAAGATAAGGCAGCTTTCCGGGAGAAGGAAACTGCAAGCAAAAGAATGTTTGCGATAAGTTTAAGATTGATTGTAACCTAATTTCTGTAGTAAGCATTTCTGGACTCCTGAAACAGTATATAAGTCTTTGTATGTTCTCTATAAAATTAGACTCTGGTGGAGTTCGGAGTCTCCGTCTCTCTCTCTCTCTAATCGCCGATAATAGCTGACATCACACAAAGATCAGACTGAGCACTACTAAAGAAAATTAATTATGCACAACTATTTAAATTACTAAAAACTCTATGCCTCACCATCCAATCCAGAATTTGTCCATATTACATCCTACACGTCAGGAGTCACACAAATTTACCAGGTTTTATCACAGAGGACAACGCCAGAGCAGATATGCTAGCTAGCCCTGCTTGGATAGCACCACAGCCAGACATGCTAGCAGAAGCAAAAGCATCACATGATTTTTTCCACCAAGGTGCTCGAGCTTACTGTTTGACTGCAGCAGTTTCAGCTGTCAAACACAGAGGCTCGTAATATTGTTAGCACCTGTGCTGATTGCCAAGGCTACCCTGCACCACTGCCGATGGGGGTAAACCCTTGTGGACTGCGTGCTTTGCAAATCTGGCAAACTGATGTCACACACATCCCTGAATTTGGCTCTTTAAAATATCCATATGTCTCAATTGATGCCTTTTTATCAGCAATGTGGGCTACAGTATGACACAGCTCACCAGAGCCCAGACTAGCTCTATGTGCACTCCAGAGCTGCATCAAGAGTGGGGAACAGCTGGGGCTTGGGCTCTGTCTGCAGCTGAACCTGAAGAGCAACTGCTCTGTGGTGGCTGATGTCTGCTGCGACAGTGATTGGGTAAAAGAGTAAGAGGGAGGCTCTCTGATTGTGAGGTTCTGACAGGGAAAGGTTTATTGAGGTTGAAGCGATCAAGAGCGAAGAGGCCCGAGCACCAGCATGCTCAGGATTAAATGCAACAAATCAGGGGGTGGATACAAACAAGGAACCAATGGGGGATCAGAAGGGCTGAAGTGAGGGGACTACATCAGTGGCTTGTGACCAATTGGGGCAGGTGGGAGGAGAGGGGAGGNAGCAAAAGAATGTTTGCGATAAGTTTAAGATTGATTGTAACCTAATTTCTGTAGTAAGCATTTCTGGACTCCTGAAACAGTATATAAGTCTTTGTATGTTCTCTATAAAATTAGACTCTGGTGGAGTTCGGAGTCTCCGTCTCTCTCTCTCTCTAATCGCCGATAATAGCTGACATCACACAAAGATCAGACTGAGCACTACTAAAGAAAATTAATTATGCACAACTATTTAAATTACTAAAAACTCTATGCCTCACCATCCAATCCAGAATTTGTCCATATTACATCCTACACGTCAGGAGTCACACAAATTTACCAGGTTTTATCACAGAGGACAACGCCAGAGCAGATATGCTAGCTAGCCCTGCTTGGATAGCACCACAGCCAGACATGCTAGCAGAAGCAAAAGCATCACATGATTTTTTCCACCAAGGTGCTCGAGCTTACTGTTTGACTGCAGCAGTTTCAGCTGTCAAACACAGAGGCTCGTAATATTGTTAGCACCTGTGCTGATTGCCAAGGCTACCCTGCACCACTGCCGATGGGGGTAAACCCTTGTGGACTGCGTGCTTTGCAAATCTGGCAAACTGATGTCACACACATCCCTGAATTTGGCTCTTTAAAATATCCATATGTCTCAATTGATGCCTTTTTATCAGCAATGTGGGCTACAGTATGACACAGCTCACCAGAGCCCAGACTAGCTCTATGTGCACTCCAGAGCTGCATCAAGAGTGGGGAACAGCTGGGGCTTGGGCTCTGTCTGCAGCTGAACCTGAAGAGCAACTGCTCTGTGGTGGCTGATGTCTGCTGCGACAGTGATTGGGTAAAAGAGTAAGAGGGAGGCTCTCTGATTGTGAGGTTCTGACAGGGAAAGGTTTATTGAGGTTGAAGCGATCAAGAGCGAAGAGGCCCGAGCACCAGCATGCTCAGGATTAAATGCAACAAATCAGGGGGTGGATACAAACAAGGAACCAATGGGGGATCAGAAGGGCTGAAGTGAGGGGACTACATCAGTGGCTTGTGACCAATTGGGGCAGGTGGGAGGAGAGGGGAGGTCACACGGACCAGTGGGGCATTGTGGTTTAGGGGATTTCCAAGTGAGTGGATCATTCACCGATTGGTCCAAACCAGGGTTGACAAGGAAGGTCAGGAAAGGAGAGGCAAGGTTACAATGATGGACAGGGAAGGAGGGCAGGGTTACAGTGACTGGCATAGAAGAAGCTGGAATAAAAGCAGATGAATGNCTGCATCAAGAGTGGGGAACAGCTGGGGCTTGGGCTCTGTCTGCAGCTGAACCTGAAGAGCAACTGCTCTGTGGTGGCTGATGTCTGCTGCGACAGTGATTGGGTAAAAGAGTAAGAGGGAGGCTCTCTGATTGTGAGGTTCTGACAGGGAAAGGTTTATTGAGGTTGAAGCGATCAAGAGCGAAGAGGCCCGAGCACCAGCATGCTCAGGATTAAATGCAACAAATCAGGGGTGGATACAAACAAGGAACCAATGGGGGATCAGAAGGGCTGAAGTGAGGGGACTACATCAGTGGCTTGTGACCAATTGGGGCAGGTGGGAGGAGAGGGGAGGTCACACGGACCAGTGGGGCATTGTGGTTTAGGGGATTTCCAAGTGAGTGGATCATTCACCGATTGGTCCAAACCAGGGTTGACAAGGAAGGTCAGGAAAGGAGAGGCAAGGTTACAATGATGGACAGGGAAGGAGGGCAGGGTTACAGTGACTGGCATAGAAGAAGCTGGAATAAAAGCAGATGAATGCCATAAAGGGAAGTCTCAAGGGAGGGCACAAGTTAGGAGTAAACCAACTTGCGGAAAATATGGGAGTACATGAGGAAAAACTATTAACAATTAACTGAAAAATAAACACGGACTGCAACACCAGTATGCATAAGGGAAAAAGGACGGGATGCTATCGCACACTGGCGATCAGCTTTTGCAGCTTTGGGCATCTCTCACACCATCAAAACTGACAATGGCCCAGCATACACGTCACAGAAAACTAGAAAATTTCTACAGCTCTGGGGTGTGTCACACCAAACTAGTATCCCCCATTTAGCAACTGGACAAGCAATAGTGGAAAGAGCACATAGTACTTTAAAAGATATAGTTCATAAACAAAATAAAGTATGTGTGGAGAGACCCGACAGAGCAGAATAGCTAAAGCTATATACACACTAAATCATTTAATAGTAATGGAAAGTCCCAGAACCCAGTTATTCTAGATCACTTCTTATCACTACAATCATCCGGTGATACTCAGCTACCTAAGCCAAGGTAATAGTGAAAGACCTCCTTACCAATACATGGGGGGTGGGGCGCAGGGTCCCCTGGGATCTTATTACCTGGGGAAAGGGATATGTGTGCATTTCAACAGACAGTGGGACACACTGGATACCTACCAGATGTGTCCGTCCTTCACTGTGTCCTGCTCAGGACCACAGACAGCATCCTCCTAATAACTCCTCAACACAAATTGCAGAGCCGTATAACCAGAACAATTGATGGCTACCTCATAGAAATCTTGAAGTAACAGTTCATATAAAGACTGTATTTGTTTACGATTTTTATTATCTTTTAAGTTGTTCTTTTCTCACAGTTTTAAAGTTGAATGTTTCAAAGTTATAATTTCAGCTTAGAGTTAAGATGTAACTTGTACTTTGTTTACAAACTGTTTTCTAATAGTTGGGATTTTTCTTACACTTCAAAGGTTAAATGGTTTCTGGTTCTTAGAGATAAGTTGTAACTTGTAACTTCTAAGCAAATCAACTGTGACATAGTAGCCTGAGTTCTCACCTGACAGCTCCTAGACCTGAATGCTTCAGCTTCAGTGATACATAGCCTCATGCAAATTAAATCCATGCTGTTTTCTGTAGCCGCATTTGCAAGGGACCCTTGCAAATGGGTGACAGAGAGCAAATTAAAATTTTAATAAAGACAGAAGGGTGAAATGTTGCCACATTATATCACAGTACAAGCTGGCTTGTACTGAGCAAATTAATTCAGTTACCCAGCCAGCTCCATAAACAGGCCCTGGGTTGGCTGACAGGGGCTTCACACAATCATATCCTTCCTAAGGTGCAGTCATATCAGTGGTCCAGGACCTGGGGGGCTTAAAGATCACACCAATGAGTTATCTAGACCCGGGAGTTTTGAACTGCCTATAAAAGAAAGCCCTGAACAATAAAACACACTGTTCGCTGACGACCAACTGGTGTTCCATTGTGTGTCCTGTCTCTGACACTCAACCACTGCGGTAACAGAGAACAGTTCCTATATTAACTGCTTTTGTTCTGGATTCAGTTCAACGTGCGCTAACGGTGCAAAATGTCCCGCTGGAAGAAAGGCTCTGCATACAAATTGACCAAGACGCATAGTACAAGGGTCTTGTAATAGTTCAAAGTTTCTCGACCTATCTGGCAGTCTGTCTTCACAGCAAGACTTGATGAGGTTTCTCGCTAGTATTTATTTGACAGAAGATAGCAGCAAAATGTACATTATCGCCTCTGTTATTTATCATTGTCTAAACAAATTTATTCTTGCTATGTTACAAAAAATCTTAGTAGAGCTATAGACTACAAAAATGCAACTTTGTTCTGGATTCATTAAACCAAACCTATCTGTGGGCAGAACTGTCCAGCGTTATGCTGGGAACTCATGGCTGGTTTCAGTGAGCTGTTGGGAGAACTGCATTTTTGGTGGGTTTTATTTGCATGTCTGTAAGGTACGGAGTTTACAGGGGACTCTGAGCCCTGAGAGTGCCATGGTCACAAAGACCCATTGTGTAGCTCTTCGACCAGCTGCGACACACTGAAGCATGATGAATTACTCACAGAGTTCATGTGGTAGAAAGGTTTTCTGCCCCTGTGAAGAAGGAGACTTCCATTTTCCTGCACAGAGCCATTCTGTATGTTACAATGGTACCTTGAATTAATCAAGTGCTATTTGCACGCTGGCGAGTGAGTCTGGATTATTAAGCTTCTTGTGTTTGATCTGTTTCCTGTTTCAGTAAATAGCAAAACTTCAATGATTGCAACGAGGATAAGATGAAGCAGGTATTGTGTTTCACATGTTTGCGTAATAAAATGGTGATTCTTGCAAATATTCACAATGGTAATTTCAGGTATTGAAACACCAGCTCTGCTCAGGGCAATTCTGAAATTGATTTTAGCTGTTTTCCATGTTTCTTAGCAGGTGAACTGAGACACTTCTAGCTTTCAAGGCAAGGCATGGCATTTGACAGTATCCTCAAAAAAGGCTGCTCGATGAAAAGGTGAAAGAAACCGGGGTCAGTGGGGGAAAATCTCAGTCCTGCTTTGTGTCATAGATTCAGCCAGATGATCAGCAATCAGTTTCATTAGGTACCAGCATAGTCTTTCACTCTTGCAGATCCCAAAAAGCTTAAAACACCGAGCAGCTTCTTCCTTGCAAGAAGTGCCACAGCTGAAAGCCAGGCCTGGCCTTCACCCTCCCCTTGCAGCCTGCAAACTCTGCCAGACATATAGGTGATTCTCACTTTCCTTCTCAGCTACATAGAAAAGCATATCCTCTCAGTGTCGCAGATTCCTTAGCAAAACCAAACAGCAGCTCCCTGTCAATAACTCTATGTGCCAGGACAGAAAGCTTTTGTTGACCTGCTCCTGAAGCATGGACAGACAACTCTTCAACTAAAGTTGAAAAGTGGTATGTTTTCTACAGTGCCAGACACATAGGGAGTCATCTTCCAAAAGCAGCTAGACATTGCACAGATGGGAAGAGTAAAGATAGAAGATGCTCTTGAAGTACCTCCTTTTCTTAACAGCTTTTGAATTGCACAGTGCTCTGCATCTTCTTTCCCAGATAAACCTGTCATCACTTTTGTCACTCTCTCATCTTCGTTGCAAATGTACTGCTCCTATCCTCATAGAAAAAGGCTTTAGAATTAAAAGCCAGTGCAGGGCTGCACCTTCCACGTGCCCCACCCCACATAAGCCACATCAAACACACTGCTGTACTCTGTCTTCCCCTTCTCTGTTGCTTCTACCATTGTGTTCTTCAGATCTTACAACCTAAAGGTAGGCACAATTGCTTCCACAGAGGGTTGGAAGAGGCATAGGTAACAGCACAAGTAGCTCTCACTGAATCTTAATCCTTACGACTTTCACCCTTGAATTCGTTTGGCAGTCCAGAGACAGCCACGCTCCTTTTAGAACTGGTATGCTGCACTGACCAGTCTGGTGCTGTGAGGCTTCCTTCTTTGCCTCTTGTAACCAGTCGTGCTTTTACTCTTCCAGCGGCAAATATGCATCTACTTCTTGCTATGGACACTGTGCAGGAAGTGGAGGGCTTCAGCATGCTGCTTCAGCTGAAAGACACTCAGGCCAGGAATTTACTTACTCAGCTATACGTAGCCCCATATTCTGCATCTCTTTTCATTTGAATCGAAATTGAAAGATTTTCAACTATGTCTCACACATAGAAAATGTACCAGGACAAAAATCTTTCCCAAACAGATGGAAACTTGTTTTTCCACCATATTCAAGGGGCAGTTCTCTTTCATATACAACCTGCAAACTGCTGTCAGATTGCAGTGCTCTCTACCCAGTCCTTCACAGCTTGCAGTACCAGCACGCATATTACACCTTTGCAAGGACATATGCTCTCAAAAGATGTCACAGTGCATGTGTGCAGCACAGAAAATGAAAAGAAAACAAAGCTGAATGCCTTCGCTGAGCGTCAACTTTCTACAGATCACAGAAAGCAAAGAATGAAGTGGCAGAGCAGCGGGCTATAGTGTACGGTGAACCTAATTGTAAAAATCCAGCAACAGCTCATTCACAGAGTCAGCTGAGAATGTTCTTGTTCCCGTGGGACTTTATCACAAAACATGGGGATAAGCAGCTTCTTACACATTCACTACTGCAAAGGCAAGGCAGCTAAAGATGACCAAGAAGCATGCATAGACAGAAGCGTTCTCATGTTGCCTTCTTGTCGCCCAGATTGTGGAGCCACGTTGAAAGTCCTAGATAGTGACAAATCCATGGAAAGGGCATTTTTAATTGGAAAAACACCTCCAAAGCATCATCAGATCACAGGCACAGAGCACTGTGCTCTGATAGCAGTGTGCAGGTTTTATAGGAAAGGGGACTGCCCTTCGAATGTGGTGCAAATACAGGTTTCAGGGGCAAGCTCTGGGCAAGTGTGTTCTCCTGGCACACTTTCTCCTTGTGAGACGTAGTGGAAAAGCTCCTCGCTACCATTCAGATGATGAGAGACACAGAATATGGGGCTACGCACAGCTGAGAAGGTAAGCACCTGGCCCAAGCATCTTTCAGCAGAAGCAGTGTGCTGCAGCACTTTGTTGCCACCACAGCGCTCTGTACGAGAAGTAGACAACTATTCGCCTCCAGGAGAATGAAAGCGTGCCAGCTTCCAAGAGGCGAAGAATGAAGCCTCAAAGTACTAGGCTTGGGTGTGCAGTGTTCAGATGCTAGAGCCCCTCACCTCTGTGCTGAATTGATGTTAGCAATCATATGGAAGAAGTTCATCAACAACTTTCTTGTGCTGCTACCTATTCTTTTTCCAGCCCTCTGAGGAAACCCTCACGCTTCCCTTTTAGGCTCCAAGATGCAGAGAACTCTATGGGAGCTGCAGCACAGAAAGGTAGTACAGAATGCACCAGTGAGTTTGATGTGGTTCACGTGGCGCAAGGGGAAACGTGCAGCCCATGGCTTGCTTTTATGTCTCCAGCTTTTTGCTACGAGATCAGCTGCTGAAAGCTGCCAAGAGAGCTGTGGGAGTGAAAAATGGGACAGCTGTGAGAGTGAAAAATGCACTCTCCTTCCTATTTATGA
Source organism: Dicaeum eximium (assembly GCA_013396995.1). NCBI lineage: Eukaryota > Metazoa > Chordata > Aves > Passeriformes > Dicaeidae > Dicaeum > Dicaeum eximium. The sequence continues at coordinate 24,885 of VWZP01000484.1, forward strand.
AGGAGAGTACAGCGCCGCAGTGTGCAGTGCACACATTCAAGGCTGCTTAGAGAAGGGGCATGTCAAGAACACCCTTCTTTTTCCCCCATGAAACCTGTAAAGCATCCTGAGATCATGGTGCTCTCTGCACAGCCCATCTCAGTTTGAAGTACAACTGTGCACATTACAAGTCCTCGCAAGGACTGAAGTTCCGCAAGATGTCCCCGTGCATGCGTGTAGCATCCATGCAGAAAAGCGGCAAAGCTGAGAGCCATCACCTGGCTTCCAGACCGTGCAGACCCCAGAAGGTGACACATGAAGCAGCAGAGCACTGGGCTAGTGTGTGCAGTGTACTGAATTGCAGACTGTTATAGATGATCAGGGTAAATTCGTGCTTATTAAAGACAGTAATCTAATAATGTTATAATTATGAAGCAGGGATCCCAGAAACCTAAAAACCAGGCAGAGATTGCTTGCTCGGCCACGACAGTACACCTGGGTGTAACAAACTAGTCAAAAGAACTAGCAAAGCAAAAGCCTTGGCTCGACCGGGGAACAGCCCATTCTCACCCAACAATGAAAAAGCAGATGGGTGATAACCATCAGGAGATGCAGTACTAGCGCATATTAAGATAAGTCTCACCCAAAAAGGGGGGTTTCCCGTAACTAGACAAATGTGGGTAAGAGTCAGCACACACAACATACAAAGGGAATATGAATGTCAGTGCCTATTCCCAAAAACTGAACACCTGCAGACATCGCCCATCAGCCGACCATCATCGCATCCCAGCCGACCATCATCAAATCCAGGAAAACAGAAGACACAACGACGCCAATCAACCACCGCTGGACACTGAAAGAAGACCCATCAGCTCGCTGAGGAAGTTCATTGTCCACCTCCACACCAAGAAAGAAAGCTTATTGAATATGAACAAGGATGGAGAATTTCAGCCTCAGGCCAGAAAAACTTATAAAACCAGAAAGGACTGACGCAACAGTGTGACTCCGACTGGCTCGATGTGATAGAGGCTGTGAGTGAAGAGTTCACACAACGCTGATACCAGGTCGACACTGTATTTTGATTGAGGCTACCCGTGACTGTATTTCAGTCATGAAATAAAATCCATTTTCTAATTGATTATCAATTTGGCTTTATCGAATTTCATTTATAACACAGACTTTCAGGAAAACCTTGTTCGCAATCCCAGTCATCACAGAACACCCTTGCTGCTTGGAAAAGTAACACGCTGCCGGTGGACTTCATCCCAAAAGGTGGAGAGAAGCACTTTCCACTGAGGGCTGGAAAAGGACTAAGTAGAAGCACAGGAAAGTTGTCCATGAACTTCCTCAATATGAATGTTAATGTGAATTCAACAGCCAGGAGAAGGGCACGCACGCTCCTCTAGCAAGGGGAACACTGTGCACAAAAGCCCGGAGCTTTGTGGCTTCGTTCTTCGCCTCTTGGAAGCTGTCATGCTTGCGTTCTCCCGGAGATGACTCTAATGGCAGATTGCCTTAATCTAGATGTTAAGCATTTCCACTCCATCTTGCACAGAGAAACTGTGCCACGACAATACACTTGCACGGAGCGTTCCCCTGGAACGCCTGGGACCCTGAATGTGCACCATAATCAAGCAGCAGTTCTTTTTCTTCTACAACCTGCAAAACAATCTAAGATTGTGATTTTACGGAATTACACAAGTCCAGCAATAGATCATTTACAAGCAGTGTCAGCTGGGCATACTTTTGCAGCTTGAAAATCTAGCGCACAGCAGTAGGACTCTTTCGCAAAACGTGAAGAGAAGCACTTTGTTAAAGAGTCCTTGCAGCAACTTTTGACCGAAGGCAAAGCATTCCTTGTCCGAAGAGCTTTGCAAGAGCAAACAGCTCTCTGCTGCTTGGCACTCTCCATCACAGATAGACATGCTGTCTCATTTTTATCTCTCACAACTCTCTTGGGAACTATAAGCATCTGATCATGTAGAAAAAGGTCGTGGAAGTAGAAGCCACACATGGGCTGCTCCCTTCCCCTTGCTCCACGGAAATCCAGCCAAGCGACTGCTTCACACTGCACTAACATTCTCTGCTGCAGCCAGCATGCAGTTCACTGGCACTCGGAGCCTAGGGGCCAGCGAAAGTCTTTCCGCAGAGGGCTGCCACAGGAATCGCTAGCACCATGAGAATGTTGTCCATGAACTTCTTCCATTCCATTGCTAATGTGAATTCAGCAAACACGCAACTGGCAGCCACGCTTCTCTTGCAGCTGAAAGGCTGTGCACTAAAGCTGACTGCTTCGCGGCT
>VWZP01000487.1:0-27521 GCA_013396995.1 Dicaeum eximium
CTAAAGGGACACCCCCGCCCCCAGCCGCATCTCCCCCCGAAACGCGGAGGGAAAGGGCCGGGGGGGCTCCCCTGGAGCGCAGCGTTTCGACCGGGAAAACCGTTCGGACGTTAAAAAATGACGTTGTGCCTTGTTTTGCTGTAAGGAATTAGGAATTATTGCTGTTGCTGTTGCGCTTGGAGATTCATCGCGTTGTTATTCAAACTCTGGCTGCAGTGAGGTTCCAGCGTAGCATCCACAACCTCCGCTAAACCCAACCCCTTAGCGCTGAGGCTGCAATAAAACGAGAATTAAACCGACCCTTGTATGAACGTCGATGCATCCAGCCTCAGCAACTTTAGTAATAATCATATTCAGGTGCAAAAAATAGTTACAGTGAAAATCCTCTTTCGTATCTTTCCAGTGAGTAAAACTATTAATGTTTTGGAACCAGATATTCTTTTCTTTGCATATTCAGGGAAATGAAAAAGCTAGTGAGATTTTTGTTGTTTTCTTTCCTTTTTTTTTTTTTCTTCTTTTGTTGGGACATTTTCCTTTTTTTAAATTTTTTATCCTCAGAACTAAATGGAGTGACGTGTTCCCTTGAAAGAAACAGAATAGAAACCCTCCAGCAGTAAAAAAAAATCAATGAGGCAAATTTCACTGTTTAGGGGACTAGGATCTCAAACTCATTCTGTTTTGGGCAACGGAGAGAAGGAAATCCGTGATGTGGTTCGCCTCTGTCACAGCCTTGGAGGTCCTGCTCGGGCCGTCGAGTGGCACAGCTGAGATTTCTGATCGTAATCTGAAACGGAAATAGCTGCCATTTAGGAGACGTAACCGTTTCCACTATCGCATTTTACCTACCCGTAAAATGCAAATTTATCGCTAATTTCAATAGCTGTTTCGTGAGAGACTGTGAGGAATGGGCTGATTAATAAATATACCCTAGAGATAAATTATCCCTTCGAATAAGGTTATCAGCGTTAAAATTGTAAAAGTACTTTCCAGACGTGAGAAATTAGGTATGTGACAGAAAGATAAGTAATTAAAGAAAAAAATAAAACAGAAACGAAACCGCCGTAGGAGCACTAACTCTTTCCACATTGGAAGAGATTGCAACTTGTCTGAGAAAAATTCGTCACTACGAAAAAAATTGCCCTGCAGTTGCTGTCGCTCTGAACTGATAGGAGAGCAGAAAATGCTTAATGCCTGACACCGACGAACAGTGCTGTGGAGTTGGTTTATCTTTACATTAAATCTGGGATATATTAACTGTTCCGTGGACTAAAGTCTGTCTGCTCTGCCTTTCCAGCCGTGATTGAATCTGAAGGAAATCAGATGTGGGAGAGTGATCGAAACGTGCTAAGCTAGAGGATCTTGCAGGAGTTTAAACGCCGTCGCGGCGGAGATGAGATCGATAGAGCAGAGGAAGGAAGGAAATGGATGCTGTCTGTCCGAGGGCGCTCCCGCAGCCTCCTCGCCTGCCCGCCCATCTCCGACGGTACCTTCCGCCGCCCCGCTCCGCGCTGCCGCCGCCCGCGGCCGCCGGGTCACACACGCCACCGCCACCGGTGCGACGGTCCCGGCGAGGCCGCGGGAGCAGGTACCGACCCCCGCCGCCGCGGCCCGGGAGGGGCGCGGGGGAGGAGGAGGGTGAGCTCCGTGGCGGCGGGGCCCGGGGGCGAGCGACGGGGGCCGCGGGGGCTTTAGGGCGAGGCTGAGCTACCGGAGGAATTCGGCGCGGGCACGGCGTGCGGGGCCGGCCCCGAGCGGCCGCCGGGACCTGCCGGCGTAGAGGCGAGCTGCCCCGCTCCTCCTCCGCCGGGCTCTCCGCGGCGCAGCGCCGGCCCAGGGCGGCTGCGGAGCGCACGCAGGGACGGGGACGGAGCGGCGGTGGTGCCGCAGAGGTCCCGGAGAAGCCTCTGGGCACCGGGTTGTTGATCCTGCCCGTTTTTCATTCTTTTCCCTCCCTCTAGAGCCAGCCGCCGCGCGTTGCCGCCGAGGAGAGCCTGACCCCTTGCACCGCTCCGCACCCCTCCGCGCCGCACAGCGGGGTGCGCGCAGCCTGCCCGCTCTACGGCGGATGGACAGATCGCCCGGATTGTTTTTATTTTTAGAGGAGTGCCCCTTGTTGTTGAGATTTTTTTTACTCCTTCCTAGATTTCTGTAGGTTGCTATGTGGCATGTTGTTTTCATTTCTTGCCTTTTTGAAATAACCGTTTGGATTTAAATTTATCGAACAACCTGTGATCCATATGTCTGTCCGATTAATTTTTTTATGGGATGATGAAAGAGAGAAGAATCTATATATATAGTGATCTGCTAATGGGATAATATATATATCCAAAACACCTTTCTGGGGTTACTTTTATTTCCGGACTTTAAAATGCAGTCTGGGTTTTTAGGCAATTGGTGAGACAGTGCTTATTTGATGTAGAAGAGTCACATATTTAGACTTCAGGGGGAAAAAAAATATTGTTTTCCACCAGAAAGATACTTTCCTGTCCTCCCTTCGAAAATCTTGAGGGACATTTACTGGGAGGTTATGGCCATGTTCTGCCATTCACAGTGTCATTTTTGTAAATCTTTTCGACCACTGAAGCCGGGCGTCACCAGAGAGTAAAACATCTACAGGGTCCTTTTCCCTTCAAAGACATGATTGTCTGTAACTACCCAGCAGGGATCCATAGAAGCGGTCACTAAGGAAAACATATTTATATCATTAGTCTCTTCTTCCCTCCGCCCTCCCCAAGTGAGCCTAATCGCTTCACCCTAAGGAGACGTGATGTGTAAAACTGACAGCAAGGAGCTGACGGCGGCTAGTCAGCCAAACATTATCAACTCCAGAAAATATTATAGGCGCCGGTGAGAAAGTAGTCTGTAAACCCTTTTTCTGTACATCCCAAGTGCACCTTCGCCCTCGTCCCTCTCCCTTGCCCTTGCTTGCGGCTGAGCGTGTGTCGGGGGCCAATTAGCACTTCCAGCTCTTCTATAACGGGGTGAACAGCAAGCCTAGAGCGACTGTGCCAGCGATACAGATGGCCCTCAAAAGGGTTGAGAGAAGGTTAAGCTTGGCTTAAATTTAAAAGAGGCAGGAAAGTCCCCTGGAGCCCTCGCGTCCCGCTCCACCGGGGATCCTCCGGCCGGGCTGCTTTTCCCGCTGCCAGGTGGGCTGCAGCCCGAAGGAAGAGGTGGCACTAGGGAGCCGGCAGGAACAGTCGTCCGGAGCGGCGGCGGGGCTCTTTATTGGCTTCCTATGAGAACGGCCCGGCCCCTGCTCTCGCTTGTGTGTGTCACCTTCCTCGGGCGCAAAACGAGCGCGGCTCACAGCGCGGGGCGCAGGCGATCCCGGCTGATCCCATGGCGGGCCCAGGCTCGCGGTGCCCCGGCGGCCGTGGGCAAGCCCCTAGTATTCATCCCGGGGTCTGTCCCGAACACACCGCCTCGTGCCCCACGGGCTTTAGATTTGCGGCCGAGCCGGAACGAGAGGGAACCGGGTCAGTTTCCCAGCACTTGAGATTCCCCGGGTTCAAACTACATAACTCGACTGACGGGTCCCAAAACAAGCGGATGACGAGGCCGCTCTGTACCCAGCCTCCAGGACAACAGAGCATGCAGCATCTCGTTCGGTGCTCCTAGCTCAGGAGCTGAGAAAAGGGAAGAGGGCTGGGGAAGAGAGGGGAAGCCCCCGCGCTTTCATCCCGCGTAGAAGAACCCTTTGTCGCCTGGAGTGACCCAGCTTTAGCCTGAACCGCGGGGAGCCTCGTTGCGGTTGTCGCCAGTCGCGCCAAAGCCAAGCCCAACCTGCCAGGAGCGTAGCCACGGCGGCCCTCAAACAGCCGCCGCGAGTGGGCTTAGGGGAGGGCTCATTGATACGGCGTGGCGAGTTTCGTTCCCGCTTTAGCACCGCGGGACGGCCGCGCACCGAAGGAGGAGAACGGGTCGGGGCCAGCCCGCCGTAGCCGCCGACGGGGAGCGCGGTCCGCCCGCAGGGGCGGCTCATCCCCCGCGCGGGGGGCTCCGGCCTTTCCCCGTGTGCCCGCCGAGCCCCTCGGCCCGGCCGGCCTCACCGGGCGCTACCCCCGCAGCCTCAGGTCTCGTTTGAAAACTTTGGGGAAAAAAATAGTCGCTCCCCTGCTGCGGTGTATAAATAAGATCAGCGTACGGAAATAAACGCACAGCCAACCGACCGGCTTTCCGGACGGATGAAAATGCTGAAGAACTACATTAAAGCACTGAAAACACAGTTTAAAGGCATCCGTGTTAAAATTATAAACATTCTGGTGATTGCGTTTTATAGCGCTTATATTATTATCTTAATTCCTAATTACACAGCCACGAGTCTGAATAGTTTTTAAGGAAATCTCCAGCCTTTAATACACCGCTCCACTTATATTTATTTTTCGCTTCAGACAAACGATTTTTAAAAATAGCCTTTTCATTACTTCAGTCACAAAATAAGCATTTGCAACCGCTAAATGAGGGTTGAAGAAACCTCTGGATTTACTTCTTTATTGCTTTCTTATAAATTTAACTCATGTTTTCATTATTGTCTCAGGAAAAAATGAAAACGGGTATGGAATAAAATTAAATCAGGTAGCTTTAAATCACTGTAGTTTGGGGTAGAGTCACTAATTGGAAATATTTATGTTTGCGAAACTGGGATCTCAGCAGTAAAAAGATACAGTATATCCCCTTTTTATCATAACGTGGGTCTACGAGAACATTTATATCATACCATTGTAAGAAATGATGTGTAGTTAAACAACATTTTTTAAGCAGGGTTTGTGTCTTTTCATGGCAACCCTCGGTCTTTAGTCAGGGCTAGTTCTCATATTACATGAAATGTACTTTAAGAAGTACTACCTGCTCCAGCTGTCCAGGAAAAACTGAATTATGGAACTAGGAAACATATGGCAGTTGCATATTGCACGAGTAAGGTACATATGAAAGTTATAAATTTCTTTTTTAAGTAACCATTGTAAACGCATTTTTATAGGTTTCACAGTATGTATTACATCTGTAATTTTAATTTTTGCAATATACCTTTTTAAAGATATCTATGTTTTCTGTACTCTGGGGAAGGAAATGCCAAGCGACGTTTACACGTTTAAAAAAAATGCCTCAAGCAAAACAAACAAGACAGGTAAATAAACGGGGAAGCGGAGCTTCCTCACAATGGAAAGGACACTATGCCATCTATTGGCAAAGCAGTTATTTACAAAGCCAAGGGTACCCAAGCGAGTATTTTCTCTTCTTTCAATATTGTGGAGTCTCCCAGTTGTAGCTTTCGTGTACTATAACAAATAAATAAAGACGTCCACGGAGGTCCAGGGTATTAAAAAAAAAAAAAAAGAAAAACAACAAGAAAAAAAAAGGAAGAAAGCAAGACAGTTCGTGAATTTATACCTCACAAATTAGGTCACTAACTCACAGGAGATTTTGCAGCTAATTGCAAACTCCCTTCTTGGAGCGCCCGAGTAGGAGAGATTTAACTTTTTCGATTGTTTTATTACTGAACCGTGTCAAAGAAAGATCTTTTTTTTTTCTTTTCTTTTTTTTTTCTTTTTTTTTTTTCTTGTCTGTTTTTCCCCCTGTGTTTTTAATGCAAGGTTACTTAAGGACTTCATGGCCACGGAACGGCCCAGCGGGCTGCTTCGGAAGCTGACCTTACGGTCTCTGCTCCGTCCGAGCGTTGTTTAGGTGTGACTGCGGGATCGGGCCTCCTTTTCCGCGCCTCGCAGGGCTCTCCCGCAAGACGAGCCTGACCTGCGGGGAGCCCTAAGGCTCTGTGGGACACGGGCGAGGGGGCAGCGGCGGCGCAGGAGGTGCGCGGAGCAGCGCCCGCCCTGCGCATCCCGCGGGGAGCGCTTGTCCTCGGCGGCAGAAAAGCTTATCCTGTAGGAGAGAGCTACTAGTGCTTTTCCTGTTTCCAGGGAGGCGAGGGAGAAGATGATATTTCCCTATCAGATATAAATAAACCCAAATAATCGGACAGATATGAAGGGAAGAGTCAATTTTTTCCGTTCCAAACGTAGACCAATTTCTGAACGAAAGTCCCTGCCTCTCCGTCTTGAACTGGATTTCTTCCTTCTTCCCTCACTTGCTAAGGACTAAGGACTTTTTCCCGGGCATGACTAGCCCACTACTGCTCGGTGGGAAACACGACAGCCCTTTGTTTTAACTTTCAGCGTTTTAATCTCTCTTTCTCTGTCCCGCAGAACCCACTTTGGCCCTTCTCTCTTAGATGTGTGCGTCAGGGGGCGGGCGGGGGGAGAGAAATTCCTGGGAGCACCTGTATTTCTCAGCTCGAAAGGTTAATCTTTCTCCACACAGAAGAAGAAAAAAAATCCCTAAAATAAAAAAAGCACAATCCCCTCCGTCTAAAACCAGACCCCAGAGGACAGGAAAATATAAAATCCAGACCTTGCACTCATATCCTTTTACTGCTCTTCTCGGTGTGAACGTGTGAGTAGATGGTGTTTTACAAAGTTGTCTGAATTTCATGAAAGGCCGTTCCTGTGTTTATATGCGAGGGGAATTGCACTGTCTCGCTGACTGAAACGCACCTTCGCCGATTGCTCTTTACCCGAGCGCTGGGACGCGGCGCTGAGAGCCCGAAGGCTTCGCCTCGCAGCCTCACGCCCGGATTTTCGGATCAGCCCCGCGCGTCTCTCGCTGCCGAGGGAGCGCAAACACGCTCATTCTGGGAGCAGCACTCGTTTTCTGCTTTTTTCCCTTTCCATGCAAACATCCCTGAAGCCCAGGCGAGCCGCGGGCTGGCGGCGGCCCACGTCTGGGGACGGTGACGGGATGGGGGCATCAGGCACTCCGGGACCCTCCGGGACCCGCCGCGGGTCCCCGCAGTCCCGTGTTCGTACTGGAACATGCCCAAGGCCCGCAGCCGCGCTCTCTCGGTCCCTCGTGCTCGCTTTTTGGGGACAGTCCGCCTGGGAACGGGGCCGTCGCGCCCGGCTCCCGGCCGGGACACTAAAGAAGCGGCGGGCGAGAGCGGTACTGGGGAGCTGTGGAGAAAGAGGGTAGGCTGTAGGGTTAGAAAGGCACCGATGAAGGAAAAAACTGAGCTCCATCTGGGCAGCGATTTTTGAAGAAGGCATCAAACAGGCTTCTCTGCCGTGCAGCCCACGCACGCCGGCTCCCCACGCCGCCCCCGTCGCCCGCTGCAGGTCCGAGCCCGCCGAGCCCCTGAGCGTGGCCCGATTCACCTTGTCACCTGAATGAAGGGATTTAGCTCGTCAAAATTAAATTTCTCCGCCATCAGCCAGACCAAAATGCTTTCAGAGTAACATCCAAACAACATTTCCCCCGAATTACCTATCAAGTATTGCATACAAGATATATCTTTTCGATATATTGGGTTTTTTCGATGATGTGCTGAAAGGGAGACAGTTATTAAAACTGTGCGAGCACTCTGCTCGTAATTACCCGGGGAACGGGGCGAGGACGAGGCGCTAGTGGGGGACTCAAGAAAAGCGGGGCTTTAAAATCGCTGTCCTTTAAAGTTTGCGTGGGTAAAGTCCCTTGGCGCCGTTTTAGCAACGAACAAATGCCTGTGTGTATATATCCAGTCACATATACATAATAATGTAAATCTGTATGTCCAAACACATGTACACACATACATGTATATCGATTGCACTTTTCTATATTGATATGCCTTGCGGTCCAGATTCTTTCAGTCATTCATGTCGGTAGATAAATTCAATTACTTCCTTTAGTGTTTTCTTCTTTCTTTCACTCTATTATTTTTTTCTTCTTTTTTTCCTCCTNCACAGTAAGTGTGAAATATACATCATCGCCAGAGGAATTTGTCTTGAAAAGTCCTCTCAGCCCCCTGGTGTTCAAAGACTAAAGGATGATTATTGATTATTGCACTAGATCAGAGCCCGCATTAAACGCCAGGGGAAGGAAACGGATCGGCTGTGAGGGCCCGGCTCCCGCCCGCGGTACCCGCGGCTCGCCGGGGCCGGGGCTCCGCACCCGCGGATGACGGGACGGGACGGGACGGGACGGGACGGGACGGGATGAGCCGCCCGCCGCGGTGCCGCCGAAGGGCTCAAAGCCCCTTGGGCACGGCCCGTGCCCTCCTGCGCGCCCGCGGAACCCCGCGCAGCTGCTCCGCCCTGCGCAGCCCCGCGCTCGCCGTTCCCTCTCCTCCAGGCCCGGCAGGGAAGCGCCCGCCGTGTCCTGCAGCAGCGCGAGTGCACCGCCGGTGCTCAGGCTGGGAGTCCCGGGCTGCAGAGACAGCCCCGAGGGGTGTCAGTGCGTATTTACCAATGCACACACGCATAGAGAGGGGTTCAGCTGGGGGTAAGAGGCCATATATTTAGAACGATGAGTTTTTGGGTATGCTTAGCTGTTCTTACCACACTCAAGTGCCCTCTAATCCATTACCTGTTCCACGGAAAGTTTCACCGAAGGGGCTGCGGAGGCTGACAAACCCACTGGCAGGAGAGCACAGCGGGAGTCCCGGTGCCAGGGCGCGGTGCAGGACGGAGCGGACGCCCCAGCATCCCACTACAAGCACCCCGCTCCCGGGGATGTGAGGGGGAATGCCACATCCCTCCCCCCTGCCTGACCACAACTGCCGGGGTTCTCCCGGGGCTGTAGATACCCCTGGCCTTTACTGCCCGAGATGCTACATCGGCGCAAACTTCCCTGCGTGCCTTGGAAAGGGTGCGGGATTATTCGGCGACTGCAAACTCTCCAGAGCCATTGCTTCTTTGCCCAATGAAAAACAGAGAGAACATCTTTTGTCCTTACAAACTGACCAGCAGTGAGAAAAGATAATGCTGAACGTGCTCCATTCATCTGGAGAGTGATGGTGCTGTTTAGGGAGGGGGATTGTGGACGGCAAATAAAAGAGGAGCTTTGGAAAGCACCGTGACCTTGGGCTGTTATTCTACAGCAAATTTTGTCTTGTATATAAACAGAAGATCAAGTATATTGTGGAAAACTTCAAAATGCATTTTAAATTTTATTATTTTTCTCTTCCTTTGGGCTGCAGACACTTGAATTCATGACAATCGAGAGGATTTTCTTTATGAATAAGAACATCAACAACCCCATTGTGTCCTGTCACAGTATTCTGGTATTTCTACATCCTCTCTGAGGTTCACTTTGAGACTTGGAGGAATGTGATCTGGGAATTAGGTTTTGGACCATTTTGTTTCCATTTTGCAAATGCAAAGATGCTACAGTGAAACACACAGTGGTTTCTATTTCTTCCTCTCTGTAGGCATGTTTAACTCTCATTGACACTGATGTGAGTTATGCACATGTCTAAAGAGGAGAAGGGAGTCTTAGATCTTTTTCTCATCGTTTACATGAGATCAAAAGAAATCAAATAGAGTTAATGAAGGGCCAGATGGTTCTTTATTTGTGCTCTGGAAGAGCACAGTACAAGAGAATGGGAAGAAATATCTGTAGTTTAACCTGGCAAAGAGGAGGAAAACTTACTATCTCATTTAATGGGCACAGAAGCAAGTATGCCGTATCTTCAGAAGTGGGAAAGGTTTGCTTGTTTTCTCTCCCTCAGTAGATTTTGGATGCAGGGCTATGGTTGTTTTTGGAAGGCGCTGATTGAAGGGATTCCAGACTCTGAAATCATTCACATTTTGTCTTTTTTGGAAACACAAATTTCTTTGGACCGGCCAATTCTTCAGGTTTTGCTTTTAAGCCGTAGGATATGGGTGCTCCCCTAGTCCATGGAAAATGTGTAATCTAAGCTGCTATGAGGAGGCAGGGCTGCAGAAGTAGAAGAGCCTTTGATTTGGATCCTCACTGTGAGCAAGAGTTTGGCAGGAGAGGCACAGGATGCAGTAAACTTTACCAACTGTGCACATAGAGCAACTCATATCCCAGAGGATGCAGACAGGGCTGGGGCCATCCTGTGCTCTGCCTCTGTGCCATCTTGTAGCCCTTGCACCTGGCTGGTGGGTTCGTAGCTCAAGCTGCCCCCAGGATCTTGAGGGAGGAGATTGTAGCACTGGGCATAGCTAATGACAAATTACTTTTACTCTCACTGATGGTGTGATTATCTGAAAAGAGATGAAAAGCTTGTTTCTTCTGTAGACCTTACACTGATCTTGGCAGGCTCTTTCTTATACAGAATACCCCAAAGAGCCCTAATTGATAAATGTGAGAGGAAACAGAAGTTTTACAGAGGATTACCCCTGCCTATGCTGATCTTGTAGGAATGAGTCTGTGGGGGCAGTAGAGGCCATCTTATTACTTGTTCTCTGTACATCCCATCATTGTTTTAATGCATGACACACCTATTCAAGGATAACTTAGCACCAGGCCACAGATTTCCCAACAGCTTGATGTCATATGTTGGCCTTGCATGATATTGTAATGTCAGCTGACAAAAGAAAAAAGTCACTTTTGTGTTGTTCCTCAAGACTTCTTTTGTTGACAAAATAGCTCTCTGGATTTGGATGTCTTTGCAGTTGAACTGAAGGCCTGGAGGCTTTCCTGTTTTAAAAGCAATGGGAAGAGATGCAACTAACATCTGTACAGCTGTTTAAGGATGCCAGAAGTTTTTTGTGTTCATGCTTTCTTCTCAGAAAATTGTATCACGAGTACTTTAATAGCAGTACAGCCACATCTACTCTTTGCCCCCTGGTACAAACCTAACATTACAGCTCCAGCTGACATTATTTCCACCTGCTTTAAATGTGTTCATGTGCCTCTAATCCTGTGTGCAGCTTCACATTTGTACCCATTTCCTGTATTTTATAGGCACATGTGGTATGTCGAGGTTTGGAAATGTAAGCCCTCATTTTGTGCTGCGAGTTTTTTAACATTCATTTTCCCTGGCTGTACTCCTTGCTTTAAAAAAAAAAAAAATCTGAAGCAAAACAAAACAAAACAAAACAAATCCCCAAAATACAACAAAATAAAAAAACATCAAACCAAAACATTTTTTTCCCTGTTGAGGTTTAAACAAAACTTCCTTGCTAGTTAATATATCTAACACTTTTATTGAGTGAGTGTGCAGTAATTTGGTGGGTTTACTAAGTAACTTGACAGTTAATGGGATACATCTGCAATAGATTCCAAAATAACTGGCTGCTTAGAAATATGGAAAAGACTAGAATTTTCACTCCTTTCTGTTCTTGTAAGAAATTCCTATCTGCTCCAGCTCCACAGAAGTCAAGATTCCATTAAAGATCCATGTATGCCAAGAGCTGCTACCAACAATAATAAAACTAATTAGAGCCGACTCTTCCAAACTTTCTATTATATTAGAAAAATATTATGGATTTCAATCTAAAGTATTTAAGAAGCCAAATTAAAAACACACAAAACCATGCATACACCTGGAGCTACACGGTGGCTTTATGAGGCTTGAGAGCATGAAAAACCCCTCAGCCATGAAAGAAAGAGCCCAGACTTCATTTTCCGCAGACAAATCGGCTGCTTCGTGCCAGTGACCCGTACTTGTGTGCGCACTGGCTCCTGTGCAAAGGAGAAGTAGGGCAGCATCAGTAATCCTTCAGCTGGTGCACCATGGCCCAGAAGGGCTGGGAACCCTTTGGTGTTGGGGAGTGTAGACTCTGTCAACTGGGGATGGAAGTCTCTAAGAGGAGAAGCCTAACCAGCAATCCCATATCCCTGGGAAAATTTCTGCATTTTCTAAACTGACTTCTTCATGGGACAACTGCCAAAAGCTATTCCACCCTTTAGAGTAAGGTTGATTTTTAGGGATAGCCCTCACTTCAGGGAAGCTCCTGGTAGTGTGAATCCATAGGAATGAACAGGATTGGGGAGGAAAACTAGACATTCATGCTGGAGATGCAAAGTTTGAGTGGATGTATCTAGTATCCTGTTGTTCCAGAGGGAATAAAGAAAAGGAAAAAGATGAAGTAAGCTGAGTAGAGCTCTCCTGGGTAATTTTCCCTGTGAGTGGCTTAGTTGATCTAATATCTTCACTGCAGCTTAATTAACTTTCATTTGCCTAATTTTAGGTGGCTTCAGATAGGCATTTCATGGTAACAAAGACAAAGAGTATTGGTAAACAGCTGAAATGTCCCAATGCCCTTCATGACACCAATGTGTCTAGACTTGAAATGCGTGCATCACTTTTCACTTCTTGGGGTTAAAGGTAAAAGGAAGATGCACCTCAGATGCCTTCTGCAATTTGTGAACAAATTCTCTATACTGCTTTGCCAAATGTTTAAAGCTCTGACATGTGTCTGTTCATTCATTAGAATTCAACAGAGGGGTAGGAACAGAGTGCTAATGTTTATGTTTCAGTTCAGGAATTCATTTATGTTGCCTCACTTAAAAATATTCTCCTCACAGAAAATATAAGTCCAAAGTTGATTTATCAGGTTTAAATTTAAGAAAACTATATTGTCAGAACAACCACACATTCCTTTTTGCACCACTTTTGAAATCTGTTTTCTATTACCATCTCTGCATCAGACAAATACAACCAAGTTATTTACAGGCTGTGAAAGATACTAAATCTTTTCTGAGTAATATTACACTGGATCACAAATTCTCACTTTTAATAATAATTGACAACAAACTAAAGTGAAGGATATTCACAATTAGTAACAACAGCACATAATGCTCTCCTAGTGCCTTGTATCTCCAAGACCCAATGCAGACGTAAGCTGCTGAAGTCTCATTAACATTTACTTTGGAAGGATGTGAAGTATTGTTATCTCTTGTTTAGAGATGGTGAAAGAGGCTCAGTAGGATTGTGACTTGCCTAAAAAAACTTAGAACAGTTTAATTGCAGGAGCAAGACCAGAACTCTCAAGCTCTTGGCTCCTACTTGTGTGAGAGAGCGAAACACATTTTTAAGAGCATCCTGTGACTTAGGAATCCCAGTTCCAGCACACACCAGGGCTTGAGCGGCGCTGGGGCAGTGCAGCTCCTCAGGGGCGCTTTGGGCTCCCGGCTCCCATTAACTTTGAGTGATTTTGGAGCTCTTGAAAACTCCTTTCAGTCCATGGAGGGAAATGCACAACACCTGTGATTCATAGAAGCGGCGCACGGAGAGGCAGAGCGAGCGCTGGAAGCGGCAGCCAGCTCCACGTGCAGCTCAGCCGCGATTCAGAAGCTGGAGGGCCGAGTGCTGAGCCTGTGTTCCAGGGCTGAGGAGCTGGGGGAGCCGGCAGCAGTGCTGCCAGCTCTTCTCACTGACATGATTTTCTCGGGAGCAGAGCCAGGAAAGATCTAAAGACCGAACTCCAGCCCTCTAATAAATTTCAGCTTTGCCTTTGGGAGGAAGCCCTCCTTGCCTGGCCCCTTGTGCCTTGCCCCTACACCTTCAGGAGAAGGGAGCAGCTCAGGTGGATGCATATTCCCGGGCTTTCTTCCTGGCCAGCCCCTGCTGCCATGCTGTGCATGGGAAAAATGGGAGCAGGAGGATGGGCAGTGAGCAGCAGAAATCCCTGCAGACACAGATGTACCAGCAGTGTGTTTGTGTATGTGTGATGGGAATGCAAGAGTGAGGAACCACAGTGCAGCTAGGGAAGCAGCCCACTGGGGCTGGAAGAGCAAAGTGAGTAGAGCTGGGCAGCAGGGACAGGCAGGGGGCAGATCTGGGGCAGGTGGAAAGGGGCAGGATCCTGTTAGATGGAGAAGTGCACTGGTGCAAGGCATGCAGGTTGTCAAATGAAGCAAAGGCCAGGAGAAGCCATCAACATTCTAATGCCCAAAGACAACTATCTGTCAGGATTGGGATTGGGATTGGGATTGTGCAGCTCTCACCCAACTGCATGCCACCTTGCACCACTATGCACATCCCATTGGAGATGAGGAAGTGAAAGGAATTCAGGCTCAAAGGAGGGATCAAAGTCACCCCACATGCATGTAGGTATCTGGCAGTGTCTGTGTCTTGCTGTACCCAATTTGTTAACTTTTTCCTCTGACAATACCAGTGTACAATTGACTGGAAGCCTGGAATAAGAGTGATTAGAGCCAAGGAGGAAAATTTCTTCATCATCAGGAAAGAGACTGGATGTTGCATGAAGTTGATGTTGCTTCCCCAGAACACTGCTTGAGAAGGAAAAGAAAACCTTGGATGAGGGAGAGGATGCTGAGGCACGTGCAGGGAGCTGGGTGAATGCCAGCTCTGGAGAAGGCAGAACATACCTGCAGCCTCAGAGGAGGTGCAGCCCTCCTTCGACAGCCAGATACTGAGCCTTGATTTTCATGGCAAGGTTTTAGACTTGCTTCCTTGGCTATGAGTTTTGGCCTTAGACAATGCTCAAAGGGATGTAGAAACCATTTACAGTACAGTCTTGAATTTGGGTCTATGTTTAGAAATGCTCAACAACTTCATCACATTAAAGCATTTTAGGAAGGTGTATAGCTAAGCAAATACTCACTGCTAAGAAGATCTTGAGGTAATTCTGAGTAGGAAAGAAAGGCATCCCTTATGTGGGAAAGACTACCAGGCCAGAGGATCAACTTTCTAGGCCAAACCCCATTAAATTCAAGGGAAAAACAACTTTTAAATGGCCTTGTGCCTATACTTAGAAATTTAATTGAATCTGGAATAAGCTTTATAGACCGAGGGACTCACAGCATGAGATAAATTTTTTGCTGCAGTGATGGCAAATTCAAGCAGTGAATTGGCCAGCCAGTTCTATCAGGGGTATAAAAAAAATCTAGTCAGGATGAATCAGGTAAAATATCTAGATGGTGGAATGTCACTCCAGGGGCCAGGATGGGGAAAGGTTAAGGGTGTCTGAGAAAAAAGTTGCTTTTTAATGTCCTTTTTGCTTGAACATGTTAATGTCCCAGAGGCCTATTCTTTACATAATTCTGTTTGCACAAGATGAAGGGGGTACCGGAGCTTTGCCAGATTAATGTAGCTCATTGCAAAATCCTTGAAAACACTGTTTAAAAATATTTATGCAGCAAAAAAAAGCTATTTCACACATTTTGAATCAGCAGCCAGGTTTTAAAATAAACCAATCTGTCCTCAGAAATTAAAAGAAGAAGAAATAAAGATCAAAATTCACAGTTGGTGTAAATTGCCAGACTTTCAGTGAAGTCAATGCAGGGCTGCCAATCTAAACTGACAGAGAAACCAATCCAGAAACCATGAACGTGATTTTAAAAGTCTTCAAAACAGAGTTTCCAAAACATTATGTGGCTGCAGAGCACCTTGCAGAATGCTTAAGCATGGAGTCAGTCTCCAGGTACCCTAGGACAGAGAATAAATGGCAGCACTAGGACTGAGGAATGTTAAATCTGTTAACCCACAATGTCTAAAGAGTACCAATAAATAGCATGTGTCAATTAATAATTACTTCTCCATTAAAAATACTGGCACAATAACTAGAGTTTTCTCATGCTAAAATAGTTAAATATTTAACCAAATCAGCTAAAGCTAATTGAATCTTTTTTTTTTTTTTACATTCTTGATATAAATGAATGAACAAATGAGCTGTGGGCTCCCAAGTCTCTCCAGCAGATCACTTATCTGACTATGGAAAACTTCTTTCAGACAGGCTCTGTTTGGCAGCATCTTTTCTGTAAC
The DNA here is from genome assembly GCA_013396995.1 of Dicaeum eximium. Lineage (NCBI taxonomy): Eukaryota > Metazoa > Chordata > Aves > Passeriformes > Dicaeidae > Dicaeum > Dicaeum eximium. Next base: position 15,515 of record VWZP01000487.1, read on the forward strand.
ACTTACTCAGGGCACTGTACAATTTTTAAAGGGAGTTGGGAGCATGTACATCTCATCTTATTTCCCTTTTGGATGTGAAAAGGTGGTCTTGGAATCCCAGGAGGGAACATAAGCCAGCTGTTGGTTACCCTGAGCCATTAAAAGTCTCTTTTTCAGAGAAAGTATGACTGGCATATTTCAGTTGAAAAACACATTGATGTTGATGCACAGATCAGATATTCTCTTACTTCTTCTGTGAGGGCCACTATGACCTCCCTCTGCTTTATGTTGTATCCTATAACTTTTCTTTCCAGCAGACTTCTTCAGGTTGTGAAAAGGAGGGTGAAAACCTGCCCTCAGCACAAAAGATTGGGTATTTGAGTACAGGCATGGCCGGTGTGCACCTGCCTGGCAGCCACACGGTCTCCTCCAGCTCAGTACCTGCAGTTCCCCTGCAGGCACAGTCAGTGATTGCTGCCATGGCCCTTTGGCCAAAACCCACAGGTGTGTTCAGTGTGCATCCCAACTGGACCCCATTCCAGGCCTCTGGGTGCTACTGCAATATTAGCATTGCTGTCCCACAATAATAACAAGAGTACATGTTTTATGAGAATTTCCAGAGGGCTGGAAAAAGCAGTCAGTGTTGGAAAAACTTTTTGGCTGAAAGTTGCCCAGTGAGCTTCAAGGCAGGCTCCTCAGACCAGGGGCCACGTCCCTCAGGTGACAGAACCTGGCATAGCCTTGCTCTGTTGATCAGGTAAATCCTGATGCATGAGGACTAAACAAGAACTGACTGTGCTGAATTTTTCTTTTTGTTTACTCCAGGGGTTGCCACCAGGCAGCCCAGAGAGTCTTTGCAGGCCTCTCTGAGGGCATGGGAAAATCAGTGTGTTTAGCTTTCCTGGGCTGAGCACTGGGCTCAGCTGGAAGTGTGGATCTTGAGGTTAGCTTTACATCATCAGAGGTGGGCGCTTAAAAATACCCTCTGACTTCTGCCAGAGCTAAATTTAAATCCTTGATGGCTTAAATGAGTACTGTGGCAACACAGTGATGGATTTGAAAGGGAATGAGAGAGAAAGAAAAGGAAAATGCTCCCCAACAACAGAAAAGAAAAAAACAGGGAGAAAGAGAACACAGCTATGACATGTCAGAAATGGAGAAAACAAGACTTATTTGCAGTCAGCAGTTCAGAACATGGTCTGGAGGGGCACCAAAGGCTTTGTGCCCTTGCTCTCAGCTGGGTAATGTCCACTTTCCTCTGGTGAGGATCTTGCACCAACCACAGCTGAGGAACAAATTACTTTCTCAAGCTTCTGAACTCTTCAGGGAAGCAAAAAATTTTGCTCTTAGGTGTATGTGAGGTGCCCAGAAGAGGCAGGTCCCGATCACTAACAGAGACCTCTAAGCATCAGCAACACAGCCAAAACTGAAGATTTGTTTTTTAGGTCAAGGTCTAACATTGCCATATTGTCCTGGTCGACAGTGAGTGCTATCCTATTTCTGCATGAGACGGCTGAGCCACATAAGTTTTACAGGAAAATATCCAGGGGGAAAGATTTATGTATTTGCCATGAAAAAACACCAGTTCCTGTATTAGATGAACTTGGACTGCTTTATGTTGCAGAAATAAATGCATCCCCATGGAAAAAGAATGCAAATATTTGCATTATTTGTAATGTCCTTCAACTATCTGGCTGTATATTAAATGCATGCTTTGCAGCAATATGTCTCTTGCATACTGTTGGATAAAGTCATTAATAGAGATTTTATAGCTTCACAGTAAAAAGCTCAGCCTTCTAATTTGCCTTTATCATTGTATCTGTAGCTATAACTAATAATAATAAGAAACATCTCTGTTCCAAATAGTCTCAAAGAAGTTTATTAAGCAGATCTTCACATTTAAAAAAGCTGTCCTGATAGTGTCCTTGTTTCACAGGGTAGGGGGGAAAGAGAAAAGGGAAAAGTAGAGAAAAAAAGAAAAAAGAGAAAGACGAAAGGGCAACTCTTCTGCCAAAATAAATCAATTAGCTCATGGATTAAATGTTTCTTCAGAAAGACGTAAAGACGGGGAGTAATGTTCTCCTTTTTCTTGGAGGAAGTGTTAGGACACGAATTCTGTTTCTTGAAGTGTAGATATTATTTGTTCTTTGGCAGCATTCCTCTCAAAAATGTTGCTGGTGTTGAGAAACTGTAACGGTAGGTCCAACACTGGATGCACAAATGGTTTATAAACTACAGGTTGGGTCACGTGCAAAAGAGCCAGTTGGATTCATGAATAGCATGAGCCAATAATAATCCAATTATTACTGGATCCAATCCAATAATCCAATGCTGCATTCACAAATAGTCTGGGAACCATAGATCTGGTGGACAGATAGATTCAGCACTTAACACTACCTAGAAACTATAATGTGTAATTTCTCATTTTTAACAAAAGAAGGGTAGCGATAATGTTATAGAAAATGAGACTAAAGCTAGATAATTTCTCTATCATTTTCTTTCACTGACCTATTATTTTTCCTTTACTGCCATTTCTTGCCTCCTGGGAACAATAACAGAAGAGATACGATAAATGGGAAGCTGACCATGAAAAGCATTCCCAGGAATCTTGCCCTAAATACTGAAAAACAAAGATGGAAGTTAGGAAACTGGAAAAAAATTGGAATATTAATATTATGGTAGAAGATTTACCATTTTCTTACTACTTTTGTTTTAGACATACTTTAAAGTATAAAATGCCTGGATAGTAAGCTTTCAATTAAAAGTTCATTTTCTGATTTTGTTTAATTTCTCATTTTCTTACCATTGTTATTACCAGATAGATGCAATACTTATTCTTCAAATCTGTCTGTTATTATTAGTGTTATTAATAATTCTGTGTTTTATTATTGTGACTGAAATGTTCTAAGACTCATTAAAATAATTGTGATATTGAAGACAATTTTAATGCATTACATTTAGTTCAGGATTCAAATGCAATTAATTTGGAAGGGTATTTCTATACAGTCATCCCATCCACCTCATGAAATCAGTAAATCTAAGCAGTTTCTTTTTTTTTTTTCTGATAATTCTTTACAGTCACTGGTCTGAGTAACAAAAAGACTTTGATAATGTACTATGAGACAAATCTTGCAAAGCAAAAGGAATGAGTTTAACTGATTTTGGTGGAGATATTACAAACGTCATCATGATTGAATGAATCTTCTAACAGGAACCAGCTGATTTTATAGACAAAAGTCCTGATCCTCACTTTGATAAATCTCTTCTTATTTGAATGAAGATTGCAGTATTGGACTCACATGGAACTTGGTCAGAGGCCAATAATGTGCTGTGAATGGAAACATTAGTTTGTGATTAGAAATCTGATTCTATTGTTGTGCAGATTTACTCTGGCTATCGTCCTATAAGAGTGAAAAAGGGCAAGTGAGGTAAAAACCCTTTTCCTCCAATAAGAATTGCATTTTATCCATGCTCACAAGACCCCTGTGTGCTTGTTTGCTGCAGTTGCCTGTTGTATGTGAATGGCTGTATGCCTCATTTGCACCAAGATGGGAGCAATCTGAAAGTGCACATCCTACTCCTATAAACTCCCCAGAAGGGCTGGGAATCTGGCTCAGATGCTGTCATCAAAATGTGCTTGTGCATGGCAGCTCGTGGTAGGTGCTCCAAAAGTATTCCCATGATCTCTGCAAGGAGGGGAATGCTCAGCTGGAAGATGGCAGGACTTCCACTCTTGCACCTCAAAAGGTCCTTCTCAGTCACAGGATGATTTAGCAGAATTCTGGGTCAAGCCTGAAGAACACAAAATGTAATTAAATACTCTCCTGAGAGTTATAGGTCAAGTATTAAACATTGTGCAAGGCTGTCAGCCCAAAGGCATCCTCTGCTATATGAAGATCTTGGAGAAATAGCTCAACTCGTGACATTCAAAAGGAAATGTGAGTTTTTCAGTTATTTATCTCCCATGGAACCACAACTACGAACAGATCCAGCACTGCATCTATTCCCAAAGCTTAGCTCTCCTCGTTAAATGAGCTCTTGCTCTGTGCTTCAGCAGCTTCCACAGACAAAACCCGGCCGGATACATCTCCACCGTAACTTTACAGATACTGCAGTCATTGCTCACGCTGGATCACAAAACACATGGAACTCCGGCAAATGTGGAAATAGCATCAGGTATCTTTACTCATTGTATTATCCAATGATGACTGCAAACAGGCATTTTAGTAGTTTGTCAAATCCTGTCATGATGGTGGGTTTATTGTTGAGTTCTGTCCAAATTGTTAGATTTGGATTTAGAAAGCATGCTGTCCTCATTAACACACACTTAATTAACAGCAGTGGTGAGTCTCTGGAAAAGCTACTGATGTTTAATAAGTCTTTTGTGTCTGGCTTCTAGAAAGTTTTGTATTAGCAGAAACGTGATAGATCAGATTCAGACAGCAGTGCAGTACACATATTTCTTACGAAACAGCTACTGTTGAAATGGAATCTTTATCAAGCAAGAACATGGCTGTGCTGCAAAATCCATCACAGGATTAGCATTTACCACTCTGTTTTCAGATGTGTGCTGAAAAAAAAATGTGTGTTTTGGTACATATTAGGTCCTTAAGGGGAAAATAAGCCATGTTGTGTGGAGCAGCCAGAGAAGGCTGCATTTAGTGGCATCCAAAAAAGAAGTCCACTGGGTCAAAGAAATCTCTGGCTTATTCTCAGGCAGCTGAGTAACCACTTGTATTTTCATCCTGTCACTTCTCCTTCCCCACTCCAAAAGTTTCATTATGACAAAACTATTAAGAGCATTTCACTTCCCCTCTCAAAAGAATCTGGATGCACCTGCAAGAGGGTGCCTTCTGTGGGTATTAAATATGAATTCTGAGCTGTCCTCAAGGAAGAACAGGTGTACAAATCCCCAAATGAAACACCCGGAGAAGCAGAAAGGAAAGCTTTACATCCTTACCACCCTACTGCTTGGACTCTTGAAGTTGAAAAGAATTCAGCTCTTAGGATTTTAATGGTTTGTTTCTGCCACTTATGCACATTCTAAATTTTAGGACATTCCTTTGAGCATATTTACTTCCTAAAGAAGCTTTTGGAAGTGATATTGTTATTATATTGGGACTGTTTTGCAGAATGAATAAAGTTTTAATATGCAACAAAACTTCAATTTTTTAAACAAAGAAAATTTGATTCTTAGACCAGCAACCTTAATGAATTATAGAGCTGTTGGCTTGTTAAACTATTATATTTTTCAAGCCTCCTATACTTCCTTTACGCTGCACATGTTTATATATATTTTCATACAAGACGACAATGACTTCTTGCTTTCTGTAGAGCAACATAAGATTATTTTGCCCTCCCTGTGTGGTGCTGTTCTCTCTTCCTCTTCAGTTTTGGCTCTGCTTAATGCTACAAGAGCTAACATTTTTCTGATATCACTGTCTAAGCTGAAGAATAGCTGTACTGCTAATAAAATTCTTATGGGTAGAAAAATAAGGGGTAAAGTGGCAGTTGTCAAGAGCAATAAAACCGTGGTACAGAATCCTTGTACCAAAAGGTGATCTACATTATCAAAGTCCCTGAGAACTCTGCTTTACAGTTTAATATATTTAACAAAATTTATATATATACATATAAATATTTATATTCCAGGCTTTTGTTAGTCTCTATGCAACCTTAACAGTAATAGCGTTTTATGTTTTAATTTCCTTAAAGGAAAGTCTTCTTTGGAACCCATGAATGCTTCAATGTTTTGGAAAGATCTAAATATATGTCAATATCTGTTGAGACTTAGGATTTTTTTCATTCACTCAGCAATCATTTCATGTATTATTTTGAGAAACAGCACTATATGCACTGTAAATAAAACAGAAAAAAAGGTATTATCTGATAAGCTGAAATAGCTCTGTCTGTTGGTTAATTACCCAAATACTAAAGAAAAGTTAAGCTAATGATTTCCAGACAGTTGTTATGCCATATCATGTTAAAGCAGCTGTTAACCATATGCACTACTGTAGTTCTGCTTATATTAACCATTATGAAATTTTCCTTGGGGAAAAATGCTCACATGCTTGCAGAGAACCTCTGTGCCCTCTTTTTAAATGAAATAAGTTGGTTATTCTTAGAGCATGGCAAATAATTTGTAACAAATCACTTGGCGATTTTCTCCTGCTTGCGAATGGAGACTGTATTTTCCAAAGCCTCCATGCATCCAAGGAGCTGAAGTCTGGTAGCTGGAGGGAGCACTAGGAGAGCCTCCAAAGCAGCCCTGGTGTCACTGCACCAGTGCAGGGCTGATTCTGGTGGTCTCAGGGCTTTGGGACACAAGGTCACGTTTCTTCATGGCCCTGCACCCATCAGCTCATCTGAGGCTAAGGCAGGAATCCCTGACACTGCTCTTCTGCACAGGAGCGTGGACCTGGAGTGGGATAGGGCTTCATCTGACCTTTTCCTTTCTGTCTTTTTGAGAGGGAGAGAGACAAAATGATCCATAAATTCCTAGGGGCCTGTGGTGGCAAATATCACAGTGATAACCACCAGAGAACCAAGATCTGTGGAGGGAGGCCATCTCTGTTATTAGGCTGACTAATAATTGGAAAAAAAGAGATAAGCTTTCAGGTCAAAATCCCATTGTCAGGTCAAAGACAGAGCCCTGTTTTGAGGACAGCTTGTGGATGATAACTCATTGTGGGGATTTTTTTTGTGTATTTTCCCTTTTTGTTTAGAGCATTTTTTTCTTTATAAGCATTGCCTCATTTTTCTTAAAACATTAAAACTACCACATGATGTACATCTAGTACCAGTTTGATGAATATATGCCATTTTATCTTCTCAAACTTGCAGAATAATTTATAATCTTGCATCATCCTGGAGAAGGGTACTTATATATATACTTATATTAACTCAGGATGAGATGACATTTACACTTATTTTAGGGATATCTGTCTGAATTTGTTCCAGCTGCCTTTGTGTCCTCAGTTGCATTCACCTTCTGTGTGTATTCAGGCAAATGTTCAGGAAAATAAATGGAGTTCAAGATGAAAATGGTTTTATTGGATAAAGATCACAGAAATGTTTTGTCTTACAATACCTACCCTGGTCACAGTGTGAATGATTCACATCTCTTCTCTCTGCCTCCTAATCCCAGATGTTAGAAGAAGCCAGCTGACAGGGATATCATGTAAGACATAAGTCATATTCCTTCCATTCCGTGTGTGCAAACCCTGGGTGTTGCATACCAAAAAGACATGGTGGGCACCAGAGGAGGACATCAACAGTGGGCAAAGGTCTAAAATCACATCTTACAAATAACACCTGAAGGAATTTAGATTATTTAGTCTGCAGAAGAATCAAAAGGAATTGTGAAAATAGGCTTCAGATACATGAGGGTAGCAGCAAGAAGAATGAAAAAAAATTCTTTGCCCTTTGTGCATAAAAAAAGGAGGTAATTTAAACAAGGAATAATTCTCGTAGGTAGTAGGAGAGTCAGAATATTGTTTCTATCATAATAAATAACCAACCACTGAAATAGATTGTCTAGGGAAACTGTGAAGCCAAATTATCAAAGGAAGGAAAGAACAAGTTAGAAAAGCAAATGTTAGGAATGAGGTACATGTGGTTATAAGCCCTACCATGTTGGAGGTGATCAGCCAGATAACATCTTAGTGTCCCTTATAGGTGCATTTTCTCTGATCTTATGAGTGATAACTACATGATGATAGAAAAAAAATGCACAAAAATTATATTCTCCGAAATAAGTTTTCTCTCTTCAGTCTGAGTGCTTGACAGTGAATGAACAAAGGATTTTTTTTTTCCCTTTAAAAAATTGTCAGTGTTTTCCATCTTAAACCTGACTGTTGTGATATAGTGGTGTTATACTAGCACAATTCAGTCACCCTCACAATGACCAGTAATTAATTTCACAAGTGTATTATTAGATTATAGTATAAGTAGATTATTAAACAGAAGGAGCCCACCGGTTCAGTGCAGAGAAATATCCAGATGACAGGAGATTCCACTGTGTCCTAGTGGGTATTTCTGAGGCCAAACAATTTCTCTCAGCAATCCAACCACTTGCTCGTATGTCTGTTCCTGCTTGTGACAGATCTGAAAAATTATGCTTTGCAAAGAGACCAAGCCTGCTCAGACAATGACAAACAATTTGAAAATAACTGGTCTGACTGGGTGTCCAAATTGCTGACAGAAAGGAAATTTTCATATGTGCAACGAGCATGAAAGATGAAAGCCCTTCCCTGGTGCTGCTCTTCCACTGAAGCCCTTACTCTGACCTGTGGCCTCACTAGATGACCTGTGAGCAGAGAACAGGGAGAGTATAAGAAAACAGCTCCTACTAAAGCTTATTTTCTGAAGGAAAGTCTGCCCAGATGTTTCAGTCATATTTTTTCATATTGCCTGCTAAAAAATCTGTTAAAAGTTAGTAAAGTGATGTGGAAAAACAGTAAATTTTGCCTTTTGGATACCGAAAAACTGTATTAATATTTATAGTGCCTATTTATGCATTTTTGTCTTTATATATTTGGGTCCACCCCAGGCAAAAACTGCAAGGGTAGGAGAGCTGTGCATGTCTCATTCACACCCCTCCTTTCTTCAGTGTCCTATGGAGTCCAACGGCTCTAAGGCCAACAATTTTCCTTCTGACTTCTCAACTTTTCTTGCTAGGTGGGAACCCTGCGCAGCCTGACTTTGCCTTCAGCACCTCCTAGCTCAGATATCACGTTGCATGTGAAGTATTTCATACCTAGGAAGAACTGAAAGTGTACTGGAACAGTGACCACTTCACCCCATGGGCAGCTAAAGTGCTAAACACAACGATACTCTTGGCTGGACTAAGAGTTCTGTCCTAGTAAAAATAACTCCCAGAACTCTATCCACATGTCTGTTGGTCCATTAGTCTTGTTTATCTCAGAAACTAGGCAGAGAGTTTCTCTGCCGAAATATTTCCCATGGGCAAAGAGCTTGGGCAAAGAGTATGATCAGATTGTGTGGAGGCACTGCTTGGAATGACGTTGATCCTGCAAAATTGTGTGGGTTTTAATCCATTATTATGCCTTTTTCATAGTTTAATCTAAATAAAAGTGTGTTCCAATCCTTTTCATCCTGTTCTCCAAACTCTTTACCAGTGCAATGGCCTGCTATGGCTGCAGCACAATCCTGGCTGGAATAAGTCTTAATTAGCTGCCAATGATGTCATGTCCATGTCTGTGTTAAAGGCACAGGACTAAGTATTCGTCCTTATTTAATGTACTGTAGAAATTCCATTTAGGGATAGCATCAAGATGCTTCAGAGCCAATCTTGTATTTCTCCCGTAGCTGAGACACTTGGCCTTCAGCCTTCTGACACTACCCCAGTTGTGCTATAATGGTCCAGAAATACACTGCCTGTTGTGTTTTATTGCTCATGTGAAAACTGTCCAACTCCTTGTCAGTTATGAGGGAGGAGCATTGCAGTGAAGGATTGCACAGCAGTGTGTCTGGGAGCGATGTTATTTCACACCAGCAGCAACCTTTCAGTGTTTGCTCGGCAGCCCAGTAGAGCCTTGGTGCTCTTGCCATGGAGCAGAGAGCAAACCCCATTGTAGTCATTCTCTCTGCCAGAGAGACTAATGCATGCTGCCAAATATCTCCCCTCAACACATTTATTGAACATTAAACCAGCAGAATAGCATTGAATGAAGTCCAGTAATTTTATAGGATATATTTTAGTCACTAGACTTTGAAGACTAGTCCAATGTTAATTATAAAGTTTCTGTGTCTGGATAACATATTGTTAACAGTTATTTTGTAAGTGCTAATGGCAAGATGGAAGATTTCCAATAGTTTTATTGAGGAAGTGGCAATTAAAATGTTGAACACTGCAACATACATACAAAATAAAAATAATCCTGCATACACAGCACTTTGTGTCTAAAAAAAAAAAACCCAAACCAGAAAAAACAGGGATGAATATTTTCTTTTGAAATAAATGCACCCATTTTATTTCTAAAAAGTTTTGCTTTTGGGAAAAAACCCGAACGTTGATTTACTTGCCAACTTCAAATGTCACAAGCCTTGAACAAGTTTGACATTGTTTAAAAGCACATCGTGAAACTATTAGAAAGCTAAGACAAGTTGCTATGTTATGTTTTTCCTCAAAGAGCAACAATGTGTTCTCAGTTTGAGCAATTTCTTTTAGATTAAGGGAAACAAAACAAGAAAGAACAAAAGCAAACTGTTCACAAGAGTGTGTGGAAGTGTCTACACAGGACAATTTTTAATGTGTGAGTGGAAAAAGGTGCTAAGTGAGCACTGCCTCACGAGGTCAGCTGGGCAGAGTGATGCTCCCATGCCTATGTGCAATAACATAAAAAAAAGGACTACCTGCAGCTCTGTATCAGCCATCAGTTAGCAGGCTCAACACAGATTTTGCTTTGCAGAGCAAATGCCTACCACCTGCTGAAAAAAGGAGTCCTGGTGGGATCTAGAGTTAAGATGGGAGCTGAGCAGCATGGGGGCTGGTGTGAAGTTGGTCAGTGTGAGGCACTTAATCCCTGCAAGCTGAGCAGAAGCCGGGTCTCCAACCATTTGAGTGGGTTTAGGTTTGCTTGCAACATACCTGTTTTAATCTAAACCTGCTGCAGTGGGCAGATTTTAGGGCCCTTCCTTAACGCTTTTCCAGACAGCTCTGTTTCCAGACAGCCTGGTGAGGCTGGATTTCACATCCTCTTCTGGGAGCCAAAAGCTGCTCTGGGCTCCCAGGGCATGTCCTCAGCTCCCTTGGCAGACCCAGAATTGGATTTTGGGGCTCCTTGCAGTCCCTGGGCAAATTGTAGCAGAAGCCATTCAGCCTCCTTTAAAGTTCAAAGCTGTGATGCATCAGTGATGTTTGGCTGGACACAGAGGAAATATGCTAATGTAGATCTAAAGTAGCTCAATTCCTGCTGACTTCCTGTGAGAGCCAAATTGTTTTCAATAACCTTTTTAAAAAATACTACCTCTCCTCTGCAGTGCAAAGCTGTCTGAGCCCATCTTACACAACTTTGTTTGAGGGCTCAACACCGCTGAGCACTGGGAAAGTTTGACTTCACACCTTGCACGAGGTACCTCAGCTGTACCTCTCATCCAGCAGTAGTCAGTCTTTTTAATCCACAGCCCCCTTTCCAATTTTTTCAGGGAACATGCTCATCACCACGAATGGAAGGATTCTGGCAGGAGGAGGTTGTTTCAGTTGCAATTTCCAGGCCCTTTCACAGTAGTGTACTTCCAGCTGACCTTCGGGCTGAGACCCATTCCACAGCTGAATGGCACCTCAAATCTTTTCCTTGAAATTACTAATCTGTCTGATTCTAGACACTGAGTTTAGCCCCAGAGGAGATCCCTGGGCTTGCTCTCAGCAGGGGGTAGGCTAGTCCATAGGCTGTGGTCTGCAGCCTCCTGCCAGCTCTCATGACCACCTCCTGCATAGAAAGGTGGCCAGATTTTGCTCCTAAGGGCCCTTGGCCCAAACTGAGCCACACGGACATGAAACTCACCTCTGCTTGTGCTGTCGGGGGAATCTGCAGGCACATCACCTGTCAAACACTTTCTGAAGAATAGCTTTTAGCACCAGTTTTAGCACCAGGTTTTGTGAGCACTGTTCAAGTGGATGAGTCCTGAACGGGGCAAGGAGTGGCTGTCCTGGGAGAAGCAGTCGGAGTGCCCTCAAAGGACACACTTCAGCAGTCCCTAGGCTGCACAAAGGGACCAACCAGTATTAGCCATTATATGGAAAACCCAGTAGTGATAAAAGAGCACTTTGGAGATCTTCAGCTGTAAAACCTGCTACAGACACTTTTCTAAATCAGTCCAAGTTTTGTAACTTGATAAAAGATTTATTAAGTGAAGGATAATAAATATGTTGAAATGAAAGGTATGGAAAATAAAAGTAATATACCTGTAAATGGTCTGCTATGCTATACTGATCTGAATTAAATAAGAGCCTTTCTGGGACAAGTTGCTCTATATGACGTATTTACCAAAAAAAAAAAAAAAA
>VWZP01000487.1:27529-216329 GCA_013396995.1 Dicaeum eximium
AAAAAAAAAGCAGGGTATAATGACTCTGTGTAAGGTCCGTGGTAAAGACCAGAATTGTCTGACCACTGATGCTCCATTTCTCCAGCTATTTCTCCAGGGTCTCTGTTAGCTTAAGAGTGGACTTTGAGGTGTTAGGTGTGAGCATTCGTGCTGTTGTTCACAAGAAGTCACAGTCAAACTGCAGCTCAAGATCAAAAGGCAGCAGACTCTGATTGGGAAACACAGACCAGTGGGGCAGATGCTGGATACCTTCTGTGAATGGTAAATGATCCATCTGGTAACTAATGGGACCCTGACACTGTGAATTACTGTTATTAAGAAAGTTAGGAACACCTGGAGAGAGCACTGAAACTTTCCAGGAAATGGTTGTACTGGCACTTTTGGTGTGGCCTAAGTAGTGATTTAAAGGCAATGTGCTTGAAAGCATCCAGCAGTACACTCTGAAAACTGTGCCAGGACTGAACTGCTGAATGAAGAGAGAAGACTCCAAGACAAAAATTCACTATTCACACACAGACCTCTGTACTGATGATGTTAGAATTTTGCACTAAGAGTATTTCTGTCAATAGAGAATTATCTCCAGAAAAAGTCAGCAGTAACGAACATTTATTTTCATTATTCCATCACCTAAAAATGTCAGCAGTGTTCTCTATGACATCTCTCTTTGTCAAGACATATCTATTCTGTAGGAAGAGCAGTGAAAACGCTTCACACCAACTAAATGTTCATGTCTGTGATCCATTAATGCCATTTCTTTATTATAACTACACTCTTCAAAGGCAGTATATAATATCAAATAGGTTAATTAGAAAACAGTATGTCAGTCCTGATTTGCCTCTGCTCATGGACAAAAGGTTGAGGATGGGGGGGTTTTGTGTGTGTTTTGTATAGGTTTTAGATTTTTTCTTTCCATTGGACTCAGCTTAAAATGAAACAATGCTAGAACAGAGGTCAAGAACTTGGAAGTTCAAGAACTTCCAAGAATTCATTCAAGCAGAACCAGGTACAGCTTGATTCAATATTGATATTTCATATGTTCTGAGATTGTGGTTCAAACTATGAGATAGCAGAACACTGTTTTTATAGTTTTCCATCTGTGAGAAATTATTTCTCAAAGCACTCTCTATGAACAATCTAACAGATATTCATTTTTGAGATCATATATTCTGCTAAGTGGGATCTTTTTGATGCACAATCTGGCTGTGATAGTAATTTTTAAACTAGAGAGAGAATTTTAGAGCCAGATTCATAAAATAAATGTCTTTCACACAAACTTATTTTCCATAATGCATTAACTCCTCCTTTTCCAGGCATTTGTAGGAAAGTAATATACTCAATATTATATACTGATGGAGCAAAGGAAGAATGGATCAATGCAATAATCATAAGGAGATGATAAAGTTTATATTTAACATACTCTTTCTTTTAAAATATTTTCTTGTTTATTTCAGGGCATACATACAAATTCTTTGAGTTTGAGAACAGCTAAAACTCTTTGATGATGCAGCACTAAAAGTATGTTGCATTGATGCTCTTATAAATATGATGCAATTGTAGTAGATCACATACCTGGTATTTAAAGCATTTTGGAAATGTTGGGAATCAGTTTCACCTGCCCAGAATTCAAGAACCATCTGAAACCGCCTGTCTTGACAGATCAGGCTGGAACCTGGGGCCTTGTTTTCTGTGGCCAACAGAACACTAGCATGGCCACTGTATCCCATGCCACTGTCTTTGATTTCCCAAACCTGGTGAGCAGGAGCTGATTTAGAGCAGGAATGACTGGTGGTGGCCTTGGTTACCATTCTGTAGCCAGTCTTGCCAGATACCTTTGGAGCCACAGCGAGGATTCTTAACCCAGATTACAAGTGCCACCATACACTTGGTTTAATCTTACCATCCTTTTGCTGTGGTAACAAGAAATCTCCCATGTATTTGTAGAAGCCACATTGCTGACCCACCCAGTTACTTCAGTCACTTATGTCAGGGCTGAATTTGAAGCTCTGGGTCAGATGTTATGCAGAAGAACACGTAACCTGTGGATAAAACAACTTTTTCTGGCCTTGTAATCCATAACTCTATTGAATTACAGAACAGAATTGTATGGAGATGTTAGCACCTTTGCACTCACCATCACCCTGCTTTTGTGGCACTTCTCCATTTATCTGCTCTAAAGCTTTCATCATCCACCTCTATAGCCTCTCAGAGTCTTGTGATATGAAAGGACAGTGACTAATATGTCTCATGGTGTCTTTCGCTCTTTTTCTTCCCTTGCTGCAGGTACAGATCCTGAAATATCAATTGACAGCTGCCTGTCAGCCACCTCTGTTCTCTTGCTTCACACACTTGAAGTTTCATATGTTCAAATTTTGAAAGAGAAGAAATCTTGCACATATTCTAAAGGTGACAAGGGAGTAAATGGAGGTTTAGCTTTCACCTCTCCTGGTAAACTACTTCAACAGCAGGACCTCTTGACAACAAGAGCTATTTTATCTACTGTTTTGGGTTTTGGTAGCTGTATTGACCTGGAAAAGTGCAGCTGTTTTAAGGGTTCTTGGACACTTTAAAATAAAAGCAAAATATCAACAGTAAAATCTAACAGCAAACACTATATCAAATAGTTAAGAATGAAAGCAATAGTGAATGAAAGGATCAGTTCACAGAAAGGAAGCCCTTGACATGCTTATATTGTTACAGGAAGGAGAGAGTGGCTGTAGTCTTGAGGACCTAGAAGCTCTCCACTGCTCTTCTGTTAAATCCCAATTTTGAAGACTGATGGCTCTCATTCAGAGAAAAAAAAAATCATGACATGGACACACAGGAGGTTTAATAGGGATTTTCTGGCAATGGGGTTGATAGTCAAGTGTTCATTCTTTTTCTGTCTGTCTAAAGACTCTTCCCCAGTGTGAGCATGGTAAGGGGCCTCAGGGGCTGCTGTATGCAAATGTTATAAAAATGGCATCAGCTTGAGTGGGGCGTGTGGAGGGGTTGACCATGGGTATGGCATTAACCCCCAGGTTACCTTTATAATTTAAAACTATGAGATCAGTTTGATCTCATAGTTTTAAGGAACTATGGAACTTCAAGGAGCTTCCTGAGTTCCTTGAAGGAATAACTCCATCAGACAGCAGAAGGGACTTCCCCCAAAACAGTCCCAGCAATGGCACCTTTACTGGGTACTAGGGCCTCTTTCAGCAGAAGGAAAAGATACATTTTGAAATGCATGGGGAGACCTTTGATATTTCTCCTTCTCCAGCTGACCAGACATCTGGAGGAAATCAATACAAGTCAGCTTAGATCCAACTGTGAAGCCCTTCATATAGATCTCCATTACAGGAATCTCTGAAACTTCTTATCTGAAGAGTCTGCTTTGTTCAGTCTGAGAATAGAAATGAGCCAGGACTGAACAGCAGCACAGTGAAAAAGGCTTTGCAGATCTCAGAAAAGAACAAATGAGATGAAGGGTATTTTGTACGAACATTCAGCTCTGGAGATGTTTGCTCCAGCCTCTTACTCTCCATTACAGAGAGTTGCAGAAGTTTGGAATGGCACTAGTGCAATGTGTGGATGCACTGACATTTTCCAGTGGGGGATATTAAAAATGGAAAGAAATTAAAAGCTCATATGTTGTTTATAACTTCAAACATTTCAACAGGATAAATACATGCAGAGTCCTTAGTGATGCTGTGCAATGTTTTTTTGAAATTTATACTCCCTAATGTACTTAGCGGGAGTACAAACAGCAATCAGCCAAAACTCAATAGGTACTCTCCACCCAAACAGATTTTCTTTATAGTTGCCCTCAAAGCAGCATAATTTCTCATCCTATTTCAAGCTGATTTAAGTGCTGGGTCTGTGCCAGTTATTTGTTAAGCCTTCTGTCTTTATTTTATAGCTTCTATGATACAACTGACCAGCTCACGGAAACATCTGTTGCAGGCAAAGGCAAAGAATACTAGAATCCTACCAATGTTTAGATGATCACTTTGTCCTTTTTCTGCCATCATGACATCTGAGGGCGGCCTCAAATGCAGATTACACTATTCTGAAATGTCATTTTGTTCATTTTGTAGAGATGGGAATTTATTGCTCATTTAATATAAGTTGATCTTTGTTAGCAAAGTATACGTTTAAATTTACAGTATTTGATGGAGATCTGGGTGGCTTATAGCACCAACCTCTCACTTCTAAGCATAAAGTTCAGCCAGAGGTCTTGCATAATATGAGTTTTTGGGGATTTTAGCATAGTCCCCACTGGAGCGTTATCTACAACACAAACAACTATACATCATTTGGGAATTCAGGACAAAATGTGATTAGGAGACACTCTATTCTAGCTAATTTTAATATATCGACGAGTGTTCTCCCTTTGCACAGCAGTTATTTCTGGCAAGACCTGGAATTGTTAATGATGAAGAGGAGATTTGCCATACTACTAGCCTTTGAGCCTATCAAATTTGGCACTTCTCTTAACAAATCTATAGTATGATATTTCACCTAAAACATTTTATTGAAAGGTGACTGATCCAGTGCCAAGGAGATCTGAATCTCTTTCTCAGAAACAATCCTTTGGCTTTCATTATGTTTTATAGGTTTTATTTAAGTCAACACTGCCTAGTGCCTTCAATGCCATATTTTCTAAACACCTTGTAGTGAATTACAGCATTTTATAGAATGTCCTCAGCAAAACTATTGCACATTTTAATGATGGGCTTCATTTTGCCTAAGCTGTGTCATAATTGTCCAGTCTAAGCAAGTTCCTCCTCTAGTAAATGGAATGGCCAACCTCCAGTGAGGGACTCCCATATCAACTTCCTGTAAAAATGGTCTCTTCAAGGTTGTTTGTTCACTGAGGTGATAACCTTAAATGCTGGAAACATTCAAATCCAGTTTGAAAACAGTTCAAAAATCCATGATGCCAAAGAAGACACTGCTAAGAGAACATGTTTTTCAAAGACCCATTCAAATACACATACATTCAAATCAACAAAATTCTCCTAAACTGTAAAAATTCAGACAGACAACTTTCCTTTTTAAGGACTTGCATGAGGAAAAAAAAGTCTGTGGAGCATTACACTGTGGTGAATTTCTCCCACTTTCTGATTGCAAAGGAACTTTCTGCCAAGCAAAATCACAGAGACTGATTTAAGCAGAATTCAACTTAAATTGTGTGAGGAAAAGTGGGAGCAAGACTTTGCTTGGGCAAGTGCAGTTGTAAGGAGACATACAGAAATCTTTCAACTGCCTTAAATTCCTGCACTTCTTCTCACCTCTTTCTCTAAGTATAAGCTGTATGCCAGCTTTCTAATGATATTTTTAAGAGTTTTAAATTGGATGTTAAAAGGTTGGGATGCGTGAAGCCCTGCAGAATTTCAGTGCCTCTTCCCTGTGCACCTGCTGCTGTAAAAAAAGCAGCCAAATCCCTAATCCTTCAGCAAAATATTTCCATGCTTTTTTCCAATGTTATTGTCCCCTCTATTTTCCTCCATCTATTCAAAGTTCTTCACATTTTATGTTCCAAATCCTCATAAATATCAGCCTTTTGCTATATGGCAGTTTATAGCACACATTTAACCATCAGCTTTGCTATCAGCTTTTTATAGACCTTTTATTTTTTTGTGGAACTGAATTTGCCAGCTTCTTGTTTTAAATAGGCTATTATTCATTGAATCAGATGAGTCTTTTATTTAATTTTCTCATGAAAAGTAGTTAATCTTTTTCTGTTGGCTGTTAGCTGATCTCTGTAACAAGGCAAATGGAATTTGTTTCCCAAAGATTTGGTTCTATGTGTCTTCTTTTCTGTTTCCTCTAATTCTATCCGCATACATTATGACATTCAACGGCATATTTAGGTGAACTGCCTAAGATGTTCTTGTGTTGGAATGTCATGCCTACCTACACACTATTCTCAGCATCTACCTGTGTCTGTCAATTGACAGAATCTCCACAACCATTGGTCCTCTTAAAAGACCAGTCCAGTTTTAGAGGAGTTCAAGAGATGGTTGAATGCCTCAGAATTACAGAGTGCCTTAAACCATTGACAATGTACCTTTCTAAACAGAGGAGGGAAATCTTATTTAGTGCCTCCACCAAGAAATATGTAAGCACAGATCAGCCTGTGGTGGCCATGTGATGCCTGATCCGTCAGCGCTGGACCAGCCACAATACCAAAACACCAGGTAGGTATGCAAGGACTATTGAATGGTAGAGGACAACAGAAGTTGAGGATGCTGGAAAAGCTGTTAAGGTGCATGGGGCAAAGCTTTTGGGAAAATCAAGTTTCTTTAGCTCTATTCTCATGAAACAAACTGTTTACTGCAACTGTCTCTACTAAAGAGCTGTTGCTTGCTGCTTTTTGCTTCCCTGACTGTTTCCTTATTTTTATATTCTCCTCACATCTCATTTTCTCCATCTCACTGCTATGTAGTGTCCTACTCATATAGTCATATAAAGCCTAATATATGCTAAAACCAGACACGGCTAATGATTTGGGTTTTTTTTTTTATATATATAAAAGTGATGGGAGGAGGTGGGGAATGCTTAGCTTGCAAAAGAACCAGATGAGTTTACCAAAGCTGCCTGTCCATTCCCAGCCAGCCTGGGGACATTGTATTCAAACAAGCCCTTCCAATATTTAACAGAGCCAATTCCTTGACCATTGAGGTTTTACTAGCCCACTAAGGAAAAAAAACCTCCCTTCCACTGGTTTCCTCATCTCTACCAGTACAAAATTTACTTTTACATGTTGATAAAATAGAGGGTTTTTTTTCCTTTTTCCTGCAGCAAAGATACAGAAGGCACATAATTGGCTGCAGACACTGAGCCTCATACAACATCTTAGTGTAAAGCTTCATTACATTCAGGTGACTGACCAGTACAAGAGAGCACTTGGAGGTAACTTCTAATTTGTTTTGGTGGTCACCACCATGAAAAACAAACTTTGGGCCAGATGGCTTTTCTACCTTGCAACAGCAAATCTACCATCTCAGAACTAGAGATTAACCAGATCAAGACATTAGGAAAAAATTTTAGAAAAAAAAAAGGTCACAATATAAGGAGAAGGAAACAGAGGCAGGAGCACAATTCAATATTATTTCAAGAAAGATGAGACTGAATATTGATAATCACTTGCAAAGGATACAACAAAAACTTCATAGCAGAAACATCCACTTCAAACCGAGACTGGAAGTCAGCCAAACCCCTAACCTGTCTGCGACAAATCATGGTTGTATAAGACATCCTCCAAATCATAGAAGAAACTAAAGAGGGGAGGGAGCAGAGCAGATGTTTGGAGGTCATTAACAGGAGCTCAGTTTTCCTTGCCTGGTGGCTACCTCTAGAGATATCTGATTCCCAGAAATTTCCTTGACCTCCAAACATCTGCTCTCTTCTCCTGTTTTCTTTACATCCGTACTGCAGAGAGCCTCATGCAGTCATAACCTTTTCAGTCCTTGCTTATAAAATATTTGTATCTCACTCCCCTAAATCATGAAGAAAAATATTTAACAGGTCTGGGCCTATCATCATTCATGGTAGGACCTTCATGTTCACTGCAGTTGATGCTAAACTGTACTACCTGGCGCTTCTTCCTTTGCATGCTGTGAATGTACACAAAAACTGTACAAATAAGCTAAGCTAGAGTATTTAATTATTTTGATTTGAACACTTAGGCACTTTTCTTATATTCTCTACTTTTCCATTTCTTTATCAGCTGCTCTTTGTCAAGTCCTCAGACTCCATGAGAGCTAGACATGCCTGAGACAGCTTTATTACTTCGCAAAACATGGGGGCCAAACACATATTTCCAAGTATGATTGCTACTTCTTTTCTTTCCTCTAATGGTCAAGCCTATCTAGGGAAATTGTTGTGTACAATGAGCTCTGGTACTGCTCAAGAGTCCATTATCTATAGCCATTTACAATGCTTTCCCCTGGGACAATGATAGCCAAAGTCATTCTTCCGTTTTGGATGCATAGCACTGTATTTGTGCCTTTTATTTTTCTTTTATTTTCCCATACCTCCTAATTTTAATTCAAATAAAAAATAGATGACATGTGCTACAATAAGCTTCCTTGCTAATCTTCTCACATCCCTCAGCACTCATGTCTAGCAGATAGTAAGTTCCTTGTGTGATCACATATTCTAAACATCTCCTGCTTATTAATGTAAGTTTCTAGAGTAAATATTTTCTCTATATTATCTAGTTTACAATGAGGGTTTTTAAAAATTCTTTTTTACTGAAGTGTTTTGTTAATCTCTTTCTCAGAAAGCTCTTGGTATCCCAGACATTTTGGAGTCATTGTTCTCTGTTCTTTGCTCACATCCTTGCCAAGATAAATGCGTTTTGGACTAAGGAACTGATTTTTCATCACAACAATCAATACACCTGCATCTAGAGAGGGACCAAGTCCCTTTATCATTATTTGGACTCATGGGAAAACCTTGAGAGTTTATAAGTGAAAAGGACCTTGCAATTAAAAACTACAATCTTTGCACAGGAGCCTAACCCAGAGACTGGTGAAAGAGCTCAACAGTCAGCAGTCATCCCCAGCCTTCAGGCTGTTTTGTGGTTTCTTCCTTCTTCTCTCACTCTGTTGATGTCCCTGGGGGGTGTCTCTGTGGCTGCATTTTCTTTTACTTGCTGCTCCCTAATATTGTTAAATGGTCATGTGCCCTTTTTTACCATCTCAGTGCTGAAATCTCATCAAACCTGTCTCTGCCCAATTGCCCTTTGCATTTCAGCTCCTGCCCTCACTTCTTGGGACAGTCATGCTTTTTGTTCAGCTCAGCTGTGCTGACATTGAGGAAGAAAGATTTCCTGAAGGGACTAGAGTGGAGTTTGGGGAGTCAAGGTTTGACTTTGCCCTCCACCACATCTTCCTATGGGCAAACCTTAGGGTCTGCCTGCCCTAATGAGAGGGAGTTGTCCACTCTCACAGGGATGAACCCATGCAGACATCCTTCTGGAGGAGAAATGATGGATTGAAGCTGAATCTGAACTGTTTTGAACTCTTTGGATGCTCTGGACCTGGACTGAGCAGTGTCACTGTTAGCCTCTACTTTCCAGGGAGATAATCCCTTGCTTCCAGGTGGGAGCAAAGCCCATACTCCTTTCAGGTTCAGCCCCATCCTCCCAAGATGGTTTACTGTGGTTTATGTGTCTTGAGCTAAATGAATACATGATACACAGGCTCCAGCTGGCACAGAAAAGAGACATGTCCCATCTCTATGGCTCAGGCCACCATATACACATCATCAGGTCATCATATACACATATTCAAATCCCTTTGGTGGCTTCCCACCAGCTTCCACCAGCAGTCTGATGACACAGGCCTAATTTCTGAGAAAATAATGACTCAGGTGCCAGATACGTCAGACTGGGGTTTGATCTGTGAATTACTATGAAAGCTGCATTCCTTTGGGACAATGGACTTGCAGACTTGCTGATGAAAGTGTAACAATAGCCAGAAGCAAGGAGATAAAGTCAGCCAAGAACAGTGGGACTGAACACACCCTCAGCAGGTTTGCTGATGGCACCAAGCTACAAGGAGCAGTCAACACACTGGAGGGAAGGGATGTTATCCAGAGGGACCTGGACAGGCTTGAGAAGGGGTCTGAGTGAACATCATGAAGATCAACAAGGCTGAGTGCAAGGTCCTGCCCCTGGGTCAGGGCAATCCCAAGCACAAACACAGGCTGGGTGGAGAATGGATTGAGAGCAGCCCTGAGAGGGACTTGTGTGTGTCAGCTGATAAGAAGCTCATCACGTGTGCTCGTAGCCCAGACAGCCAACCATGTCCTGGGCTGCATCAAAAGAAGTGTGGCCAGCAGGCTGAGGGAGACTGTTCCTCGCCTCTACTCTGCTCTTTTGAGTACTGCATCCATCTCTGGGGCCCCAGCATAAGAAGTATGTGGATCTGTTGGAGGAAGTCCAGAGGAGTGGTCATGAGGATGATGAGAGGACTGGAGCACCTGTGCTATGAGGACAGGCTGAGAGAGCTGGGGTCATTCAGCCTCGAGACGAGAAGGCTTCAAGGAGACCTTAGAGCAGCCTTGCCCCGGTTGGTAGCTACAATGAATGGGATCTCTGGGTATCTAAGGATGCCAGGTATCTGTTCCCTTTTAAGAAGTTCTCCCCATTCACAGAATACAGCTGTATTCTGTATTTTATGTATACAGCCCAGTGCGAAGCCACTGCTATCATCACTGGAACGGCATGTGGAGATAAAAATAAATTCATCCTCTGCATCCAGCAATTCAGATTTTCTCCACAAAGGGGTTATTTCTATTACTTTTTCTGTGTTTAATGTAAGCACCACAACTACAAGCACATATGACCAAATACACCAGCAGCACTTGGAGCAAGGGAAAAAGGGTGGATGTACTTTTCCAAAGGCCACATTTCCACCAAACACACCCAGATGAGTGCATTTGAAACCAGCTGGAACATCAAGTTAGTGTTCACATCACCTCACAGGGTGTTACACATACACAGCTTCTTCCCTGTGTGCAAAAGTAGAGACACATCCACTGTACTCAGGAAGTCAAGTCACATTTCTGCCATGTCTTAATTTACACTCACTGTCTTAATTTGCATGGAGGTTTTTATCAGGTCAAGTACAGCAGGTACTGAAGATTTCCACTAATTTTATTTTTTTCTACTAAATTCTGGAAGTTTTTTTTTTCTATAATCCTGCAGGATGAACATTTCTCTCTACAGATTTTTCCTCTTGGTGCTGAGGAGCTGAGACTGCTCAACTGTGCCTACAATCACAGATTAAAAAGAGAGAATACCTCTGCAAACCTCTGCATCAGTGGGAGCACTCACACTTCCAGCACATAGAGCAGGACCAAGGCAGACACAGTATAACAAACACTTCTTCTCTTCTCTGCTTCATTTCCTATTTCCACACATTCTTCACCCAGCTCCAGCCCCTTTTACTTCATATTCTTGAGGAGACATGAGACGATGCAGTGACATAGCATAATTAGTGTGAATTTGTGGGTATGGAATGAAATGGGAATTCCACTGGCCCATGTGTATCCCCTTTTCCCACCAGCTCTGCAATCCTGGATCTTGGTGTGGTTGCAGTGTTTGCATGCCTAAAAGCTACATGAAACTGGGAAGGCTGATGAGCTGTCAGAGCACTCTGTTTAGAATATTTATGCTCTCTGGTATCTGCAAGCAGCCTTCACTCATCCTTACTTACAGGAAAGATAAGAATGTTCTTTGTTTGGTTTCACCTGTCAAGGAACTTCAGGATCCTGGCTTGTATACACAGACCTATATTAAATCATAATTTAGCCTGCTATGTATTTAAATGCATTCATTTTGACAGACACATGTAAAACTATATTTACACCTCCAAGTATATATTCTCTGCATGTTAAATATGTGCTGAACATACATTTAATGGAAATTTGTTTGGAATGTTTGATGAATAAAGTTAAATTACCCAATTTCTGTGTTAGAAAGGAGAAAAAAGAAAGGCAGATAGAACAGACAACTTGGCTGGACTCACCTAAGAAAAAACAGCAATATTCGCCTTGGCTGGACTCACCTAAGAAAAAACAGCAATATTCGCCTTGATTTCAAGGCCAGATGGAACCAGTCATGATCCTTCAGCCTGATTTCCTGGGAAATGTCAACATTATGTTCATAACTCCAGGTCAGACTATTGAGTATGAATGCAGAAAAGCAGGAGGAGCATTCCTTGCATTGCTGGGAGGCAGAAGATAGGCTTGTCTCAGGTGAGCCATGGAGAAAAAGTAATAAAAGCCCATACGATAACTGTGTTACTCAGAAAACAAGCAGAGCCATGTAAGCTGGCAGAGGTTTGCTCTGTACATGCTCCAAGCTCCAAATGATCAGCATAGGAGGAGCCAGAACATCTTAAAACCATCTTTCCCTACAATATTATGTGTTTAGCTCCTCAGGTAAACTAAGTAGGAAAAGACAAAAGTATGTAGGAATGTGATGGGGACTTTGGGAAATTCAATCTAAATGAAATAAAGATCCAGCCAGTGAACAAAATCAAAAGAAGCAAACCAACTCAAACCACGTCTTTGAAAAGATAATGGTAGATAATCTATTTTTGTTCTGCTCGAGAAAAGTGATTGTATGACAGTCTAGATTAAAGCACAGAGATTACAGTAGGCTTATACTGGAGTCCCTCCCCAGTTATTGAAGTATCTAGAGGTGGGGAAGTACCTTAAGCTTTAGGGGACTCCTGAGCTGCAGGAGGTGGCAGAGGCCACGTGCCTGTTGAGGAGCATGGGAGTGGCAGGGAGATGGAGAGCAGAGCAACTCTGGGCTCGCTCACTCCTGTGTTAGTGGGATGCCAAGGAATGTGTGCGATATTTGGTGTCTTGAGCTCAACTTCAACCATGTCCCAAGATACATGGCCCATCTACTGGGCTTTCTTCTTGCCCCCTCTGCAAAATCACATGCCTCAGCTATTCTGAAATGTTGTTTACAGTTCACCTGGGGAGGAAGGAATGAAGGGATGAATGAACTAAAATTAATTCGCAGCTGGGTAACGCCTTTAAAAGTGACCTTCAATCTGTTTCTTAAAGAGAAAAAACACTGTCTCTTCTGTCCATTTAAGCAGTGTCATTTTCCTGCAAAGCCAGGGAGTACCATTTATGCCTCAGATACTTCTTCCTGCTGAGAAAACTCTTAAGTTTTATCTCTAAGTACCAGCATTCTATGTCTAAATATTGCTTATGCAAGGACCAAACATAGGATAAGCAGAGGATAAATATTCCATGTCACTTGGACATTTTATAAGTTTCTTGGATGCAAACTTGCTAAGCTTTTCCTTCCATGGGAAAGCTCACTTCTAAGCACAGATTTCTGTAAAAACAAATCTTTGTGTGTGTGGTTTCAAGGACAAAATACATTCCTTTGCCCTGTCTCCCGATATGGGAGATGTGTTTTCTTTCTCTTAACCTATGATATAAAGAATTGCTATCTCTCTGTCTTGGTAAGCATTTTCTGGCATTCAGCACTTTTGGTATGGAGCTTGAAGAAGCAAGTAGCTAGCTCTGTACCTGGGCAGAAATAACCCAATTCCTTCTGAACAGTGGAGTCATTTTAATAAATAAGATAAGCCTTCTGATATTGGAGTCAAAGAGTCTTAATTCACCCCTGCTGGAACTCCAGCAACAATAATTCCATGTTCAGGGAATAGTAGTTTAGGGTTTTTTTGGTAATAGTTCATTAAGAAAAAGTGGAGAACAAGAAGTGTATGTTAGAGAGCAGAGAGGGAATTTGAAGTGAGGTAAGTGAAAGGCACATAATAATTTACTGCCTCGTTCTGCAGAGTACCACATGGATGTCATCAGCATCTACGGATAGCTTAGGCCATGGATGTGCTAATGATGGCTTATGGCATCCCTGTCTGTTCATCCTCTCTTGCCTGTGGCCTCTCTCTGCTTCCAGATTATGCTGACAAAACGGTTCTTGCAGCAATGTGAGATCAGGTGAGGGGTCTGGATTTGCAAAATGCCTTCTTTTCCGTAAAAAAAAAAAAAAAAAAATTGAAAGCTTTTCCTAAAGCTGTTTTCCTGACGTGTTTCACAGCCTTTCCCCACAAGCAGCTGTCCTGGCAAAGGTACAGGGGCACTGTACTGCAGCTTGGAAACCAGGAGAAGAGCAAGGGATGGAATGAAACAGCAATACCTCCGGCCATTACTGCCACTGGGGACAACACACTGCAGAGCTGCAGCCTTACATTCTGCTTCTAGCTTGGCTCAGACTCACAGTGGGACTCTGGAAAGTTACTTGGCACTCCTGCACCTCAGTGCCTCGATTTCTTACGCTGTAAAATGGAATCATCAATGGTTACCCAACTGGGTGGAGATCTGAGCTGCACGTGAGGCGTTCTCTGTGAATTGTGCGCAGGATGTGCAATGTTGCACGTGCATAAATTACAGGTAAATTATGTGCTTTGCAAACATACCTGCACACACAGTTTCTTTCCTATGGGCATTTTTTTGTGTGTGAGAAGCAGGCTTATGGCCAGAAGCAAACAGGACTACTTCTCTGGGAATATTGTTCAGTTGCTAATTTCACTACCGGAACTGTGTTGCTGCACAATCTGGCCTCCTTCCACAACAGCCTCTACTGAAAATAAAGGGGGCTGATGAGCCTACGGATAATGGTAAACATATGGAATGCCGGCAGTGCTATACATTAAAAGCCAGATCACATTAAAAGGTATTTGAGTTGTTGGCAGCATAAGATCAGTATAGGAAACATCATCTAACAGAGAAATCTCATACCAAAAGGTTTCACAGCATTTGGCATTTTTCTTACACTTAACAGAAAAATAAAATAAAAAATGACTAATTCAAAGCAAGGCTAAAACCATTAAGTCTCAAATTAGTTTGTCATAACTGCAAAAATCTTTGGTTTTGTTTATGTTGGAAAGTGGTTTCATTTCTGACTAGGTCACTTGATTTTCGTTTGAGTGTACACGAGACCTTTGACTCCTCAGAGGACACAAGAGACAAATTGAGTAATGTGATGTCATTGCCTCATTGCCTTGCAGAGTTCTCATAACACTAAATATATCAGTCACTTGCCTTGCCAGTACCAAGAGGGTAGGAAAAATATCCAGCAAGATGATGGTATTATGTAGATGGACAACAATAATGCCTCCCTGAGATAAATGTAATTTTCTTCCCATTGTTTCCATCCTTTTTTCTGCAGCTCATGAAACCATATTTCAGCTAGGTGATATTTCTCACCCAAAGACTTGTCTTTGCCTAGCTGTTTAAATTTTACATACAAAACCACCAAAGCTTTCTAATCGGTGACATATTAACGTCCTTTAAAATGAAGTAGCCTAAAACCACGACTTTCACTTTTTACTGGGAGTGGGGATTGTTCAGTCTCAGGAAGTTACAAGAAGCTGGATATTTGGGAAAAATGTGTTGCTGGGCATGGCTGGAGTTTTCTCTTGCTGAGTGGGGAGGTATGAATGAAGGTATGGTTATACTTAGCAAATACCTGTTCACACAACGACAGACCATTCATTTTTACAAGAAGCGGGGAAAGCTGCATGATTTCTGTTTCTCTTTATAAAGTCTAAGTGTCAGATCCTTGCTCCAGTGAAGTGCAAAGTTGGATTTCAAATACTTATCTGTTGGGTAATGGCAGCATATTCTCACATGGGATGCCAATAAATATAAAGATGCAGAATTTTCCTCCCTTTAAGTTTTCATAGCTAGCACTCAGAAAAATGAGTAATTTTCCATACTGACATTGGGATTACTTCAAGCAGATTGTTTTGAGTGACTTTTGCTCCTGGATTTAATGCCACAAATTTTCTTGTGCAAGAGTTTCTTTCAATTTTATCATGTGTTATTTTCAGTTTTATCACATGTAACACAAAATTGGTAATGGAGATTGTGGAAAGTGTGCTGGGATTCATCTGCTAGTACAGAACACACTATTTTTAAAATTCAGAGATTTATCACAATGTGTAGATGGCTAAAGACTACCTTAAAGTATAATTAGCCATTTGCCAATTCTAAAAGCAATTCCATATGTCAGGACATTTTTTCAGGGATGCTTGAGGGAAAGAAATCAACTCTGCAAACTGTTGTCCAGTGAATAAATTATGGTTATAAGATCCCAGTTTCTGACAGGCCTAAAAGTTAAATAAAAGGTTGGTCAACTCTTCTAAAGATCTCTACAATATAAATCAGCTTGAAGCACTACTTTGGTTTTACTGAGTCACTAGTGGAAAAATACCTTCAAAAAACCCTACCATTGAAAGCCTCATACTGGCTCTCTCAGTACTTTGGTGTCTGTGCTTAAGTAAGAAGTGACATGGTTTCACACAACTATGACTGCACTCAGAGGTATGTGTTATTCAGAACAGCCAATTCTTAGAGACTTAAACAAATGAGGAATTAACTCCTTCAGCTGGAGCTGGTGCCTCCTCCACCCAAAACTAGAAAGCAAAACAAGTCTCCCCACCCTTATGGCTGAAGTATCTGAAGCTGAAGTCATGTAGAAAGCATTATGTGTTCATAGGGAAGATAAGGCTCATAAGAAATTGGTCGTAAAACAGATGGGATTTGATTAAAGAGGAAGGTGGAAAATCCTGTATACCCCAGGACTAATGAACTTCTCTCTTTCCTCAAATCCTAAAATCTCACTCTTTCTCAAACAATAACTGTGTTCAGCGTAGCTTACCTAATTTTTGTAACCCTATATATTTTATACACTGCCATGTCAAGTCATTCAAAATTAAACAGAGGGTCGACAAAAGGACATTAGCACAGGGCCAATAATTTTATGTGGTCTATAAAGTGATGTTAATGTGTGTGCTGAGCACTGCCAGCTCTCTTCAGACTCTCCCAATATGTAAGATGTGTCCGTGCCTAAGCCATCTTGGTGATTGAATTCCCTGCAGTCACTCTGTTGTACTGGGAAACTCAGAACTGGCCCTGGCACTCTAGACCTGTCTCACAAGGGTTAATCAAAGGGGAACATATCACCTCCTCTGACTGCTGATAATGCTCCCCTCTGCATGGCCCACTGAGCTGTTGGTCTTTGCCACAAGGGAATATTGCTGGCTTGTGTTGCTGGCACAATGGTGTTGCCTGGGATGCCCTGATCTTTTTCTGCAAAGCTGCTTGCCCACCAGTTGACCCTCAGACAGCTGACCCTCAGAACCCTGGTGCATGGGGTTGTTCTTCCCCAAGGCCAGGATCTGCATTTTCTCCAGCCTGCTGAGATCCCTCTGAATGGCAGCACAAACCTCGGTTGTATCAACAGCTCCTCACAGTTTTGTCACTTCAGCAAACTTACTGAGGGGACAGTCTGCTCCATCATACAGGTCATTAATGGACAAGGAACCCTGCTGGGCCCAGTATCAACCCTGAGTGACCTCCATCTGGACTCTCTGCCGCTCTTCACCAGCCCCTTGAGCTAAGCTATTCAGTTTTCAATCCCCCACTTAGGCTGCACTTCATCCTCCCTGTCAGGGGGATATTATGATGGACTGTGTCAAAAGCCCTTTTACAATCAAGATAACATTCACACTCTTTCCTTATCCATCAAACTAGTCAAGTTATGATAGAAGGCTGTCATGTGTGTCAAGCATGATTTGTCCATTGAATAGCAATGCTGTTGTTCTACACAGGCCTTCTGTCCTCAATATTTTGGAAACATTTTCACTATTATTTGCCCCATCCTTTCCCTGGTGAAACAGACTGGCCTCACATCCTTTTCTTTGCCTTTCTTGAAGACAGCAGACATATACTTTACTCCCTTCCTCAGGAATCCCTCCCCTTTGCCATAATTTTATTGCAGAAATGATCAAGAGTGGCCTCACAAACACATTGGTCATCTCCCTTAGCACTCCTGCATGTATCCCTATAGGCACCATGGAACTGTGTATGTTCAATGTTTTCATTAATCTGATCATCCTCTGCTGAGGAAGGTCCTCTTATTCATCTCAAAATTTCTCCCTTAAAAACACCTTATCCAAAATCACAGAACATGGGCCCAGGTCTTTGCCTGGAAATTTAAATTAAGTTCTTCAATTCACTTCCAAGAAGGAATGTACATTGTACGTGCTACAATCTACTGATTTTTATCCAGGAATATTGCTTCAATACTTACATCAGGCTATGAAAAGACTAAAAAGATATCTCAGTGTCCACCTTTATTTTGTGCATGAATACTTGAGAAAAAGGGGTTTTTTTGCAGCCTGGCATCTCCCTTTGTTCTTCTCAGATATTCATCTTGCACTGGTGCAAGGAGGTGCTTTCCAAGGAAGTTTGCAGTCCAGGCTTAAGTTGCAGAGACAGCTTTGGAAAGTAAGCCTTGAGCCTTACCAAATCTTTCTTGCTGTTCTCTTCTCAGACATAATTTTGATGTTATTACAAAGTGTGCTGTGTTCTGGGACATTGCAGGGAATGCTGTTCACTGGTTTCACCCTAGTCCACAGGCCAATACCTCCTTGTTAGTCTTCCCCTGCATGTGATCTTTTCAATTAACACCAGGATGGCACAGATATCCATCCTCCAGAATTATTTTTAGGTGTAATATGCTCACATGGCTAAAAAGAGGTAGATGCCAGAAGCAGAGCAAATGTTCCAGAGACATTTGGCCCAGACTCGGGCTGTTATTTGGGTTTCCCGACTCTTGCAGACCTTAGGAATGTAGGTATCTCTAATCCTGGTGTCCCAATGCATCAAAGGGCCAGTTCTCAAAAGGTCCCTTAGTCTTGGTGCCCTTTCCACTTGGCTGCTGCTAGATTCAAGGAACAGCCACTATTGGCAGAGGAACTTGTTCCAGCTCATCACCTGTAGTGAGCCACAAAGCTAAGAACAGATGAATCACTGAGATTGCTAAGTAATGAAATCACTGGCCTTAGAGAGAGGCTCCAGATGGCTCAGAAAGCAAATGTCCCAAACTGGGCTGCCAAAAGCACGTCATCCAGGTGCCCTGTTCCATATGTTGTTGGTTCCCAACTGAATGCCAAGCCCAGTGCTTCACTTCTGATTTTTAAATCCCCATGCAGAACCAGTCAAAGGGGCTGTTTCATTCATATTTTCTGCTTTATTAAATTGGCTGACTGTAGGGGTGATTCATCTTCTATTTAAACATACTTATCCTTCTGCAATTCATCTAGAAAAAGGCATAGTGTAATTAAAGAAAAAAGTCTACAAGTACGAGATGGTTTTGCTGCGCTGACGGGATGCCCAGCCCTTAGTTCTGAGCAGGGCAGGGGAGCAGCCCAGCTTGCAGGCCAATGCAGTATTTGGCATCCTAGACTGTAGTCTATTCAGCATTTCCCAGATTCCCTTTCTGGAGTCATGTTTGTTGGCTGCACTAGAAGGTTTTATAATTCTGTATAGCAAAACAGCAGATGTGAGTGGTTGTATGGCAGCCTGAGGACCAGAATCTTTGCTGAAGAGCTATAAATATTGGCTGTCTGAATCAATTCCAGTGGCAATTTGGACAAAATCAATAGTGACTCCTGTTTATATTATTTAGATCACTATTTATCAGAATTACACAGTTCTACCAATGCATAAAATAATGTGTCATTATGCTGAAAAATGCTGTAAAGGCTTCTCAGTTCAACCATTTCAGTTTTCCTCAATTTCTTAACTTTTAACTATGTTATACTGCATATTTCCATTGGGACAAGAACATGTTTTATCTTCTCATTCCCAAAGCCAAACCAAGAACTACATCTAATGTGTTTTGTTTGGGTGATGGGATAGGGGTCAGCAGCCAGCTTTCTGTTGAGGAGGTCACGGGCCAACTTTGTTGCACAAGAATACATTGAAATTCAAAGTTATTCTACTGTGGTCTGTGGCATTTCACCACTGTAATAATGCAACATTTGACCTTTTATGTCCTCTTTGCCGGACATGAGAAAAGTGTTCTGCTCCCCAGTCTTGAGTGTGGGATGCTTTTTTTAGCTGAGGAGGATACATGCGTAAGGTTCCTGTGGCTCAAGAGCTCTCCTCCCTCTCTGACATATATATGGTCAAGGAGGTGAGAACCACTGGGGGAAGCAATTGCCAAAGGGAATTGGGGAATTGCAGTTTATGTTATGGAGGCATCTAAGCTCATGGACAGAAGCACTGCTATTAAAAGAAAAGCTTGCCTTCCTTCTGGGTGAAGAGGTGTGTCTGACTTAGAGAAAATAAAAAAGCAGCAAGACAAAAACCAGACAGCAGCTCTATACTTATGCCAGCTATTTTATTTTGCTCAAAATATTTTTCTTACAAGAGGCAGTTGAGGAGATCAAGAGAAATAAGAATTTTTTCCTTTGTCTGAGGAGTCCTGTCTATCTGCAAGGAGAAAGGTCTGGGCATACACTTAGACTGGCTGGGAAATACAGCAAAAATTGCGTGAATGCTCTCCAAAACATCTCCTATATGACTTTGAAGAAAATACCTATATCCTGAATCAAGATTGGATGGAGAAATTAATTTTAACTGTGTGTATCCATCCCAGATATTTTAACCAGGGCTCAAACCACAAGGATAATATTATCCTGTTGGCAAGTTCCTACCTAAATTAGGTCTTTCTAAATCCATCTCTGTTTTCTTCAGGCATGATATGAATTTGAAGACCAGAATCTTTAAAGTGGCCAGTGGAGATGTATTCAAAGAAGGAGACACTAAATAGAGTTTTTTAAATTGAGACAGAAAATTTACCTTTGTCTGTAAAAGCAGAGGCTGGATTTCAGTTTATTCCTGCATTTTACTGGTTTTCATAGCCATTCTGGCCTGCCTCTGCACCCACTAGCACTACTCTGATTAAGGTTTTTTCTGTTTTGTCAACATTTATGATCATGGATTGGTTCTTTCCTCCTATCAGTTGATGCATAAGGACATAATTAATGAGAGTTTGGTTATTAATCCTGCCAGAAAAAAAATGGAGAATCATCTTGTGAGCAGCTGCAAAGTAGAATGTATTTCCTCCTTTCACATATTCAAGAAGTAAAAGACAAAAAAAATTCACATAGGCCTCTCCATCTCAGGGGAGCATGTACAAGGAAATACAGAGATGGAAGGACCTGAGTTTTAAGAGGCTTGCATGAAACCCAGTGATATTGTAGGCTGACGTAGATGTAGAGATAATACACAGCTAGGAATTCTAAATAAAAATGTTGAGACTTTTCAAGTGAAGGTGAAGCAGTTTCCCAAATTATCAGTCCAGTCCCTTCTGTGCGACATTTACTGGAAACAGATATCAGTCCTTTCTAAGAAATACCGCATAAGAAACTGCTAAAGCAGACATCATCAAGAAAAAATTTTTGAGTGATTTTTGTCTTATCCTTGGATAGAGAACGAATGCTGTGGTTGTTTAAAAATAATCGCAAAATAAATAAGTTGTTGTATGGGAAATGGTTCTCATGTCAATGCTTGTTTCCAGGCCAACACAAATCCACAGACATTGTTTTTATCATATAAACAAGATATCTTAGATCTAGACTCAGAACTCTCCCTTTTTATACCCATTTGTTGAAAATGAAGTACAATTAGGGCAACCAGTCATTTTTTGTTTCAGAGAAATTTAAGACTTATTAACTTGGGGTTAAATCAATAAATCAGTGCTTAATGCCTGAGGATAATTCTAATGCAAAACATCAACTGACACTGAAGACTTGAATTAAGAATCTTCAGTTCATGGCTGGCTTATCTGATCGACTTAGAGGAGACCGATTCAGACAATCCAATTTTCTGGAAAGCTGGGCCTTTCCATGTTGAAGAGCAACAAATTTTTCAAAACGTTGATTTTTATTGGATTAGCATGATGTTTGATGGTGAAGTCCAAAAACTTTTACTAGACTCTACTACAAGGAGAATGGATATCTAAATTTTCTCTTGCCTCAGCAATTCTTTTGCTTTCTTAAATGCTAGGATGGAGACAGATGGGGCTTGTAGAACATTTGAATGTCACCAGAGCCAGTCTATTTCAGAACAAGCATGGGGAAAGGGAAGCACAGGGCCTTCAGAAGTAGGTCCGCTGAGGAGTTTGCTGCTTGCACTTCCTTGCTTCTGCATTTCTGAGCTGATACCAGAGCAGGAGGAGAGTGGCATTCAACATTAGACCTATGCCAATAAAAGCTGCATAAATCAACAAAATCTTCACTTAACAGGATGATAAAGATTCATACAGAACACACCTCTAGGAAGAAAATTTAGTGTACAATAACATTAAATGAGCAAGGGCCAGTTTCAGGAAGAGGAAATAGCTTGTTGTTGCTTCGAGGTCGAATATGACAGAAGGTCATAAATTAGCCTTCCTTCTGCTGCCCCTGTTGCCTATGCCACAGCCCATTAAAGCCAAGCTAGCTGCCTGAGAGTATATATAAGGAGGTAAATACTTCTGGAGAGGAAGATAAATTTTCTAACTCCCCATCCTTCACTTTCTCTGGCAGCACTCAGTACCATGAGCTAATTCTCCAGAGCTTTCCTGCTTCTCTGTCCTAGGAGTAGTGTTTTTCCTTCCTACACCCACCCCATGCAATTTCATTGAATCAAGTGGTCATTTCTTGCCTGGACAAACCTTTATACACAGAGCAATAACAATCCAGCAACATTTGCACTGCTAAAAAAATGTGAGCTGCCCTTGCACCCAAGTTTCAATCTGTGTCCAGCTTTACAGCTGAAATGTTCATCAGAGAAGCAGAGCTTCATCGATGACTTTTCGACAGCCTCCTGGTTGTCATAGGGTCATAGAATAGTTTAGTTTGGAAGAAATTTCTGGACATCAAATTTTGAGGTTAGATCCACTTCCAAAACTGGATCAGGTTGCTTAAAGGGAGATCACTGAGTTTTGAAAATGTTCAAGGGGATGTTGGGCAACCTTTTGGATGGTTTTACCATCCTTAGTGTGAACAAATTCACCTACTATCTAATAGGAATTTGCCATATTGTAATTTGTGCCCATTGCCTCTCAACAGTTTGCTATCTACTGAGGAGACAAGTCTTACTCTTCTGTCTATCTTCAAATAACCTTCATATTTTCTTCTGGACACATCTAGGTCAGCTTTTCTTTGTAATACTTCTAGTAAGCTCACACTTGGTAAATTCCCTGTTTGTCTGATGTTTTGGAGAACAAGAGTCAAAAAAGCAACTGGGGAAAAGGTTTTTTTTCTGTGGGGTATGATTGATTTAAAAAACATTTATAATTCTCACTGATTTAGACAGGAGGAAGGAAATCAGAGTTTAGAGTTATTCTTCAAGCCAGTTTTTCTCACATAGATGCGTTTTATACTATCCTTTCCCATGGTCATTGTACGCCTTGTTATGAAGCAAGTTGGTGAGCTGACTTTGCATTAACACTTGTTCCTGGAATCCACTGAGCAAGGAGCAAAAATATTTTGTGAGTACAATACAAATCCCAGCAAATTCTGCAAGCACAATTTTCACAGGTGCATGTTTTGCCTCGGGAAAGGGAAGCAGGCTTTCCCAAAGGGTGGCATAAATCCTTCAATGGGTACTGGGAAAAAAAAAGAAAGAATAAAAATAAAAAGAATAAGCTATTAACAGAAACCTTAAGGACTTTAGCTGACTTTGAGATCTATAGGAAAAGTTGTAATTATTCCTCATACACAGTGTATTAGGAAACATCAACATCCTCCTCCATTTCTACAGAGCCCAGGCCACAGGAATGAAAGGGTGCAAAGCTGAGAGGCACAGGGAGTGTTTGGCTCCAGACACAGAGCTGTCATCACTTGTCATCTCGGCTGGGAGATGACGAGATGGCTGAGGTGAGCTGAACCAGAAGGAGGTGGCAGCCAGGTGGCAATAGCTGGGCAAATAATGTCATGGTATGTCTGCTCTGGATGGAGGAAAATGGCTTCTGACAAAAAAAAGAAAAACAAAACAAAAAAACAACCTCAAGCTTCCCTTCTGCTTCCTCAGAGTGAGGAATGGAAAAAAAGGCAGAATTGGCAGAGTCTGTTTGAGCAGGGAAGGAACTTCGTGTGGGGAGTGGCACTGGCAGGAGCCCCAGGGCCACCAGTGGGTCTGGTGATGGAAGATGATTTTAGTTTTACGGATGGTGCCTGCCTCTGCTACAACAGGGGGCTATAAATTGAGGAAAGGAATACACACAGAGCTTCTGCCAGTAGAGACTGGATCACGTTCAGAACCATTGTGTGGAGTGCTGTGCGTTAGATCAGCTCTGGTCTCATTCAAGCAGTCTTAAGCCTGCTTGCATCACATCTATTAATGTGCAAGCCAGGAGTAAGCTGGTCCAAAGTGTGCTCCAGGCACTCTGAAAGATCTCCTCTTTGAGGGTGCTTTACATTTACACACAGGGGGGTACTTAAATGGAATCTTTTTTGGGTTTATGTGACCGATTTATGTCAGTTTAACTTCAGTCCCTTTGCTCCTCTCTTTGCAAGTAAATTGAGCATAATATAGGGAGACCAGAATCTCTCAGAGTGTAAATTATGGGTGGGTGCAGTTGGCACTGTCTTCACCTCAGTTTTTAATATAGCTTCTTCAGTTAGCTATGGAAACAGTTTTTCCTAAGCTTGTCTGGCAAGCCTTATGCCCTAGTCTCTCTCCTCTTGCAGATGCTGCTAAAGTTTCCACACTCAGAAAAGTTTGGAATCGTGTCTGTCCAGGAGGAAATCTTCCATCTCCTTGGGGCTCCTTTTCAAAGGCTTTCACCGCAGGCGGAAGCAAAACCTTATATGTGAAAATAAAGCCAATTTCTGCTATTTTGAACATCAAAATGAATTAAGCATTGTGCTTTGTAGGTGTCCATGAATTCAGAGAAATATTTCTTTCCCATGAAAATGTAGTGGAATTAAAAAGCCAAATAAACACACACCAGAAATCTGTCCTTCACCTCTACCAGTTGCAAGCTCTAAAAGCCACAAAACAGAGCGGGGCTGTTCAGGGTTCACACTGAGAAGTTGTTGAAAAGTGTAACCAAGCATGACTAATGACTACTGGGGTATTTGCACAGATTCTGTTTGCAAGCATCAAGTGTGTGAAACCAGATAATTTGAGGAAAAAACGTAAGCAGCACAGGCAGGAGCTCGGAATTTAAAAGTTGTGTGTAGAGGAGGATAATCTCAGCAACACAACCAGTGTCTCCTGGTACCAGGCAGCTGCTTGGTTGCATCCAGTGAGAGGGAGGGTACATTGTTTTCCTGCAAGGACTGATGTGATTAGAAACCAAGAAGTAGTAGAAAGAAGATATCAATACCATGTATTAATGCTACCTGTAAATTACAAAATGAGTATTTAGCAGTAACCTGTATGATGAGAGTTGTTCATTCCACTGGAAGATAGTAGACATCACCAAAAAGTATTAAGTATGTGTCGCTTAGTACTCCAGTCTTCCCTGCACCATAAGCAATCTGCACAATAAAATAAGAGTTCCAGAGACTTGTCAGGCTTACACACATGGCCTGAGCAGCCGTGTGACATCTTATGTCTGGTTGGAGTCAGTGAGAAGAGAGGTGCTCAGATACTGCTGTGGGCTGGACTCAGTCACAGGGCATCTCCAGAGAGCGGCTGAGACAAAACTGTGAGGTTCTTGATCCTGTAGGTATATGTGTATCAAACCTGTAGGTATATGTGTATCGATCCTGTATACAGCCTTCATCAACCCCCATCTGCACAACTCTCAGACTGTGCTGCACACATTTTTCTGTGCTTTCCCAAGGAGGGGAAACAGATGATTTTTGGGGCTACCTGTCATTGGGGGTAAAAGCCAGAGATACCAAATTCAGAAGGGAAAAAATGGAGGAAGGAGTGGCTTGTTGGCGAGGCCTGTCCGTCTCCAGGAGCGGCAGAGGTGCTGGGGTGAAAGGTTCATAGACAGGTCCTGCCCAAAGTGTTTGCTCGTGGCCTCACAGGCAAGGTCAGCTTGGCTTTCCCTGGCACCTGAAGCCCTGCATGTCTTTCCTTGCCCTGTGCAGTGCTGCCTTCAGAAAATGCTGAGAGGAAGTTTCAGAAGCAGCCAGAGGCTACCCAGGAGTGCCTCTGGTCTTGCAGCTGTGTCAGACTTGCAGTCACACGGAAATCCCCAGCTGAGAAGGGCTCACCCTCCCCCTTAGGTTTGTGCCAAGGTGTGGCAGGGCTCCACTCAAGAAGAGGAAGGACACTTGCCCTCACCATCCTTTCTCATGGGAAAGGGAAACAGCTTTCCACTCTAGGAATGCTGGATCTCCAGCATCGGTGTAATTCTGCCTCCATAGCAGAGTCAAGGAGAGAAGCCTGCACAGTGAGAACAGGAGGGATAGAATTTTGCATGGTGGGAAATGGCAGGGGCACACAGCCACAGGGGTCATCCTGTCCTCCCTGGTAGGGGTGCAGCCCACGGGATAAATCCCTGCCTCCATCTCTCCCTCCCTCCTGCTGCCATCTGGCACTGCATGGCTCTGCGGAGCATGAATCACCCTCCCTTCCCTCTCATTGTCAACAGTGGTGTCCAGCCAAAGAAGCACAAGGTTTTTTTATGTCATGACAACTTCAAACAAAAAAGGTCAGAAGTGTTCTGGGATTGTGAAAGAAAAAGATTCTCTTAAATTAAAACTTATCTCTTTTTTATCATTATTTTTCCTGCTATCAGTGAGAGATATAGGCCAAAGGCTCTACGAATTCATACAGAATTATCAGTAGTGAAGGCAAATCTGACTGCCTCAAAGGCATTATTTTACTGGACTGCTCTATGTACCCACCAGCACCTCCAAGAGTTTCTCAGGATTTCCTCCACTCCCATTTACTCTCCTGTCTTATTCAAAATTTCAAAGTGTGGTTACCTTACAGGAAGGGGAGGGCAGGCCAGGGTCCATTTTTAGGCTGAATGTGATACCTCTGAATCTATTACAGAGACCACAGCAAGGCAATACACAGCAATGACTCTTCCCAGAACTTAAAGTTCCTGTTGCCTTCCCACATGACCTGGGAGACAGTGATGCCCACACTGGGGGCAAGGGGAAGGGAGGTACACATTGCCTGTCAAAGACCTCCAGTCCAAAGGCTGTATGGTATTACTGCAGGTATGAAACATCCAGATCTAGAACTGGGTGACTGAGGTGCCCTCTTGTATGCCCATGGTCCCAACCCAGGATATGTGGAATAATCTATGTAATTTTATTCCCCTTAGTGCTTCAGAGAAGTGCCAGTGACTGTAATACATGCTAACTTAATCTTAGCCACAGAAAAATATGTTTCTAATTTACAAATTCGGCAATTTTTCAATAAAAGTTGTTGCACTTTGTCTGATCTATTCTCAAAATAC
The DNA here is from genome assembly GCA_013396995.1 of Dicaeum eximium. Lineage (NCBI taxonomy): Eukaryota > Metazoa > Chordata > Aves > Passeriformes > Dicaeidae > Dicaeum > Dicaeum eximium. Next base: position 54,294 of record VWZP01000487.1, read on the forward strand.
GGAAGTGCTTGAAGCATGACCACCTGCAATAACAGATTACTGTTCCCTAAAATATTGCCATACACCTACAATGTGGAGGCGTAAAGCTTCTCTAAAAAAGATCTTTGTTATTTTTTCTAAAAGAAAGAAACGATCCCAAAGTAAAGCTGGTTTTCAGCAGCCTCTCTGCTCCCCAATGCAACTGGCATCAAAGTCTAATGAAAACCTGTTTGCGGACACTGGAGCCGATCCAAGGTACACTATTGGCATATTCTAGATCCCTTGGGACATGACTCATATAAAAAACACAAGGCTGTCATCAGATGGCTGGTGGCTCAAATAAATCAAATTTACTTTGAAAATTGAGGCATACCAAAATTTTATTAGGTGAAACTTTGGCATTTCTTATAGCCAACTTGCACATATATATTTTTATTACTTACAGCAGTTTAAAAGTATGCTACCAATCATATGCAAAACAAGACGCGATTGCAAACATACATTTTTTACTGGGTGGCAGGAGGAACTCTGTTGTTTTCTTTTAAAAGCCCTGAATAGTGCTGCATGTTTGCTAAAGGTGGCACAGCAGAACGGGCCTCTGTGTTTATGTTCCTGCAAGTGGCTGGGCACACATCCTCTGTTTGTGGTCTCAAGCCCTGACTTCAAAGAGCAGCTTCTCCTACGAGTAATTACTCACTAAAGCTATCAACTGCAATACAAAGATGACATATAATGTTTGCAACATATGTTTACAAGAAAAACAGGCATGAACGCTGCTGAAGTCCCTTGAGGGTTAGGGAGGGACCTGATCTTCAGGCTTGAAGGGCTTGTTCCTGTGGCAGCCCATGTGCTGGTCTTCCACAACCAGCCGAGCAGCCGCTCCAAGCTCAGGTGTAAGAGGCTGTGGAGGGACCCCTTCCCTTCCCAGGAAGTTTCACCTGAACATGAGGAAAAGCTTCTTTACCATGAGAGTGACCACACACTGGAACCAGAGAGGTTGTGGAGGTTCCTTCCCTGGAGATATTCAAGAACCATCTGGGTGCAATCCTGGGCAATGTGCTCTAGGATGACCCTGCTTGAGCAAGGAGGTTGGACCAGATGACACCCTGTGGTCCCTCCCCACCTGACCAGTTCTGTGATTCCTGTGCCCACACACACAGAAACTCACTGATTGCTTCAGCACCAAAGGCACTACCAAACAGGGCAAGACAAACATCTGATTCCTCTAAGCCTCCAGCAAATTAATTAAAATCAAGAAAATGGCCATATTTTGGAGAAGAGTACATGCTTTTGGAATTTATGATAGAAGCCAAAACCACAAATTAAAAGAAAATACATTAATTTTCAAAAAATCTCCCAGATTTTTGTCTCTTCAGACAGAAGAGCCCAACTCCAACTGACATTTCTAAACTTCATTTATTCAAGAGAGCAGAAAGATAGCCTCTCCTTTAAACTAATACTAAAAGGAGTAGAAAGCTGTAGATTTCATCTAATTTTCCCTCAAAATACAATGACAGTCTATGGGAATATATTCAGATAGAGTCTGAGAAGGGTGCTGGCTCTGCTCCAAAATAACTTAATTCACTGTGCAAACACAAGGAAAGGGAAAATAATGGCACTGTAGATAAAAACCACGAGATTGCTGTATCTGACAGTGTGCAGCTTTGGGACCAAGACATTCTTGGCCAGATGCTGACACCCCTGTCACACAAAAATGAGCTGCTGAGGTACTCAGGAGCTGGTTCCCGGGAAGTGCTGTGGTCTGGTGCTCCATCCTGCCAAGGATTGGGGCTGCTTGCTTGCAGGAGCTCACCCGTTAATCAGGTGCTCCTCAACGTGGTGAGATTCTTCCCGGAAAAGAACAAAGCATAAACCAAAACAGAATTTGGCTCCAAATATGAAACCCCATGAACTTTAATAAATACAGTATTCAGTGGTAAAAAGAGGAGCATTTATAAGGGAGCGGGAAGGCACCATCTTGGCGGTGGGAGCTGAGCCCTTTCAGGAGTGCTGGGCAGAGGGTGCAATTCTTACAGATCCTCAGGATCATTGTGATTGTCTTTCTTTGAAGTAAAAGTCACAAAGCTTCACTTTATTTCCACGAAAAGAGCAAAGCAAGGGTTGAGCTGCTGCTTCCAGAATCTGCCATCACAGACCATCTGACCAGCTCTTCTAGGAATCAGGAAACATTTTCCATTGACCATTTTTTCAAACAAAGAAGGGTTGCTGGAAGCTAACAAAAGTTACCTCTGATATACAGCATTTACAGCAAATTTAAAGCACGAATGTTCACAAAGTAACATCCTCTCTTTAGATGTTCTTAATACAATGGGCTGTGAAGGTTTTTCCAATGGAAATGTGAGGTCTGATCCAAAGCATTTGAAGAAAGAGTTTCTTTGATATTAGTGGACTTTATCCTTAGCCCTTAATTCCATATGTTGCTGGGTGTGTTTGTTTAGTCTGGAGCTGGATGTAATAGCCTACAGACTTGAGAAATTTCTGCAAAATTCAGGCTTCTTCCCTTATCATGAATGGACACATACTTCCTCTTGAAATAACAGAAAACTGAATCATTAAGAGAGACATCATCAGTATTTAGTCACTGAAATGCAGTGTTGTGACCTAAAATTTATCCCTGCAGATATTTGATCAGCTTCCAGGGAAAAAAAAAGAAAAAAGGAAAAATATAATGAAATAATATGAACTTGCAAGTGAAGGAGAAATAAATTCTGGTAGCCTGTGGGTCTCTTGAGATAATCTCTTGTCACTTCAATTCACTGCTTGAATATTTTCCAGTATTAGTGTTCTCTATCTCATTGTTTTGGCTGCTCTACATATTTTGACAATTTTATTCCCCCTAAATAAAACAAAAAAGTCATCAGGTCATAAAATGTTTCTACAATTTAATTTAAAAAAATAATATTTACTGTCTGCACAATTTAAATTTGGCCTACTTTACATATGTATCAGAATGCAGACTTTAATTACATGATCACATAGTATTTTTTCCCATGGGGTTGCAATATTTTTTGTTTGCAAGATAACTTTTTTGCCAAATCTTTAATTTTTGAGTGATGGACTCTGAGACTGGGAAAAGAGCTGCAGCTGAGAAAGAGAAGTTTGTCCTTGTTACCTAAATATCCCAGGATCTGTTTCTCAGATTTCACCTTCCAGCCATGACTTCCTTTCCAGCTCACCTCCAATTCTCTCTCCTAAATCCTCTTCTGACCTATTTTTCCTTCCTTGTTTCCACCTCTCAGACCATGCCTCTTGCCTAAGTAGTCCCACATTTCCTTTCCACTTGCTGGTGATCCTACAGGAAACACCTTGCTGCCATAATGTGTCTCTTTCCTTCCCACCTGGCTGCATTAGGATCAGATCAGAAGACTTCCTCCTTTTCCAGAGGGATTCCCTGGGGGATGGCCGCAGGAGCGCTGGAGGAGCCAGGGGATAGGGGCAGAGCTGGGACACGTCCATTGCCTGAGTGGCAGCACCTGCGTGGGCTGAGAGCAACCTGAGCACGCTCAGCAGCCCTGCACTCTTCCAACTCATCCACTAAAAACTTCCTGCCTACAGGAACAGCCTTTTTTCCCAAAGCTTAGCTAGTCTGGGCAAGCTTTCACAGGAGCAGACCTAACTCTGGCAGAAAGGCCACAGAGGAGGGGATGGGTCACCCAGTGTGGTGGACTCAAGCTTTCTTTTTTTAAAAGGAAAAGTCACCACTTTCTTCAAGAGAAGCAGAGCTGATTATTTTTTTCCTAGTCCAATCTTGTCTGTAGATATAGATGTCGATACATTTTCTTCTGCCTGCTGCCTATATGTTCAACTATTAGAAGACTGACCTAATCACAGATGACAATTTAAAATATTCAGATTTTGGAGAGTTGTTAGCAAACTGGGATCTTCTGTTGGGATGTGTCAATATTCTTAGCAAGTGGTAGTACAGGTAGTCCTGCAATGTCATCCTAAACCCCACCCCACACTCAGAGCCATTTGACTGTAGTAAATGGATTGGCCCAAACTCCAGCCTTCCTTTCAGTCTGCCGTGACAGTGATATATGACAACTGTGCCACATATGAATGAACTAAAAGAAGCCATCAGGAGACTCTGCTGCTAATTTAATTTAAGGGTGAATACTTCGAACACCCAGAGAAGAGGTGATGGGGCAGGCCCAGAGTCAATCTCTACCTCCTGACTTAGAGTAGACACTAGGAAGTTTCTAATAAATCATCCTAAATTCTTTTTAAAAATCAGCTTTCAGAGCCTGTGATATTGTGGGAGTATTGTTTGGAGGGAACACTGCTTTATTTACAATCTTTTTTTCATAATTTCAAATTTCTCTTCTCTGTGAATTACAAGCAAATGCTTCAGAAAGTTGCATTTATGATATGGTGTCCCGACTGTGAAACACTCACATGAAGTTCCTTGGCAAAGGCATAGCATGTTCTACTAGACTTGCAAATTGAAGCTGGGGGATGCAAGTTTCACAGAAAATAATAGAAAATTAGTAGAAATGAAACATTCATGTGCAGCTGAAGGCTGGGTCCACAAGGACCTCCAGCTCTGCAGAAAACCTGTCATAGTCTTGGGTTTTTAGTCTAATTAAAGAGAAGCTGGAGGCTTTGCAAAAGTAATTTCTTTTCTACATACATAGCCATTTCATGAACCAGACTTATTTCCTCAGTGCCAAATTGCATTTCAGAATGTGTCCTTGCTAAATAGAGTGAAATGTATTTTCATTTTTCATGACTGAACTATATTTTAGCTGAGGGGGAGGCAGAAGTTCCAGTACCATTTCCTGAAGTTAACAGCAGACCTGCCATTAATTTCACGTCCCAGGATTTAAGAAAAGAGATAACAGACCCTCAAATGGTTTTAAATTCATTGAAATGTTAATCCAAAATGAAGCATATGCCATTCAGTTAAGATGCAGGTTTACACAGCTGAAGATGACAAGTTTAGTTTGACTGAAGACCGGAGGAGAAAATGATGCCTCCTCCTACATGATCTGCCCCCTGAAGAAAACATCTGCCTGCATGTTTAACCAGGAATGTGAACTGCTAATGTAATCTGACCTTTAGACAAAGGGAAGATCACTCCAATGTACAAATAGAGAAGAGGCTTGAATGCGATGTACTGTTGACTGTTTTCTGCACGTGGGGATAAAAACAAAATGAAAATATATAAAGGACTGAAGGACATGACTGCTTAGTGAGTCAGGGCTTCCACGCACTGAGGAGAAAATATCAGAGCTTAAGTTCAGCCTGGCATGAATCTTGGAAATTATCTGAAGTGGATCCACTGATGTCTTTGTAGAAATAACGTGTATCAGGGCTGTGAAATCTTATTTCACAACCAAATTCGTGCAAGCTCAAATTTAGTCCAAGGATCAGCACTTTCTGCAAGCAGTGGGATTTTGAGGGAAGGACTTTTTGTAATGTTCCTTTGAGATCAAAGAGCTTCCTAGGATCTGGTTGATTAAATTTAATAGTCAGTACAGCGTAAATGGTGTGGCAGGTGTCACTAACCTTCTGTCTGTGGAAAGAGCAGGAAATAAAACAGATTAAATAGACTGGATAGGACCCTTGTTTTTTGGGTAGCATAAACTGTCTGGACATGTTAGGTCTTCTCACAGTGACAAGCCACTCAATCATACCATAACTGTCTGATGGTCAACATTTTCTGTTCATCCTGGATTTATTACGCTTGCATACACCTAGCATGGATTCTTTCACCACTACAATGCACAACCGCTAACTTCCATGCCATTAAACTCTGCCTGATTTCTGCTGCAGTGGCCATCAACTTCTCCTTGAGATCCTTCTGCATATTGAAAATGTCTCCTCTCTGCCATCCTTCATCCACAGGGGCTGCGACCTCTTGCCTTGCTGGTGCAGCACATGGGGGCAATCTGCCTTGTCCCAGGGGATGGGGGAACGTCCCTGATCCCAGGCAGTGGAACCTTGGAGCAGCACACTCTCACGGGCTGGCTGTACCCCTATGAGAGTAGTGCTGTCACAGTACCAAACCATACACCCAGCTGCAGACCTGGATATTGCCAACTGGTTTCAAAGGTATTTAGCATAATCAGCTTGGGTTTTTTTGTTTGTTTGTTTGGGGTTTTTTGGGGGTTTTTTTTTGTTTTTCTTTTTTTTCATTCTCTGTAGCAACAGTCACTGCAGCAAGGATTTCCTTTGTGTGCGGTTTAGCACTGCTGAAGTCACATCCAGATATGCTTTTGAGCAGTCCCTGATGCTTTTATTGCAGTTACAAGCAGCAGACTGTGAAATGAGCTCTGCATTAAGGCTTGCTCCTCTAATTGCAAAGTCCAAACACTTCCTAATTGAGTGTAGAGCTGCTAGATTGTACTCCAAAGTCTCCAGAAGGTGATTTGGGATCCTTTGCTCTTCCCCTTCTGAGAAGGTGGTTGTTCTTTTGTCTTTTTTTTTTTCCCAGTGTTTTGCTTGTGCCTGAACACGCTTTGAAAACTATTTACCACAAGAAGAAGGGAAAAGAATAGTCCAACAAGAAAAGAAAAGAGCCGCCTGTGATGTCTGCCTCACCAGCAGTTTATCTGATGTAAAGATTACCAGATGCTGTCAGAGCACCCTGGCATTCTAGCAGTAGTCTTCATCGCTGGAACAATTTGTAGCACAGAAGGGATCAAGTCAGCTTCATTCAGTCACTGGTTTTTTAATGCCTTCAGTTTGCATTTTCCTTAGAGAATCATTAAACTCTTTTAAACTAGTAGTACTCTGTTAATTTCATTAATCCAGTCACATATCCAGAAACTGCTTTTTCTATTTTTTATTTTTATGATTCAGTTTATAAAAAGAGAAATGCTTTGTGCTCCCCAGTGACTTTTGGGACAGGCGATTTTGTAGAATTTCCAAAGTCCCAGCAGATGCTTTGTCTGTGGGTTTAATAGGAGCTGTTAAACTACACAGCAGGTTGTACCTTTTAGCATCTATTACACTCAGTAAGCCCAGCACATTTTTCCCATCAGTTACACTCTCTGTGATTATACACTGCTCCAGTCTCACTATAGGTGGGCCAGGCCTCCTCTGAGCAATTTAACAAGTCATTTTCCCGCCAACAGCCAGACATATTAATGCTTTTCAAAACACACACAAGCACACACACACACACACACCACGCGCACACACACACACACACATACACGCCCATACACACCACGCGCACAAACACACACACACACGCACACACACACACACACGCCCACGTGCGCACACGCACAGCCCTCAGCTGCTCCCTGCAGTCACTCCCTGGCCTGGGATCAGGGTTCCACCTTCAAAGCCAGCAGCTGGAGCTGTGACACTGGGCCCAACATCTGCGCCATAAAGGCGGCACACGCCGGAGCCGCTCGCTGGCCACGCGTCCACGGGAGCTCGCCAGGCTCAGGCTGCGGAGAGGGCGGCAGTAAAGCCCCAGTGCCCTGCCACACCAAAGCTGAGTGCCCTGCCAATGTGTCTGTGGGGAGGGCTGATGCACTGGGGCACCATGCCACAGCCCATTCTGACCACGGTTTGTGCCTGCTGCTGCTGCAGCAGAGTTTGAGCGACTCCCAGGTCAGAGGGAGTGAGCAGGGGAGTTTAGGGGGTTTCTGCCCTGTCCCACAGAGCCTGCAGAGAGCAGGAAGGGTGGTTCATCCACTAAGAACAATTGATCTTTCCAGCTGATGACTATGTTGAAGAGGTACAGCTGAGATTTTTAAGCAAATTACACAGAACAAGAAATACAAACTGCAGTGAACGTCCCCTCTGAGGACGTCCCAAGAAACTGAAGAAGAAAGTCTTTGTTACTTTATTTGAGCTGTTCTTGGAAGAAGGATAGCTGTCCTGTGCTGAAAGCCCATGCCTGTGTCCTGGTCTTGTTTATTTTGCTAGGAAAGGCATGGTCCTAATTTTTCTATCGATGACACTGGGATAACTAAGAGGTGTTTGACAACTTTAATGCAAAAAATTTTCTGTCCGCTTCAAGTGAGCTTCTGGCTGCCTGCTGCTACATATTAGTATAGCTGATAAGAAAAGAAATTATTTTAAAAAGCAGGGCATTTCAAGCTTTACTACATGCACTGATAGTCCTTCTTTTCACGGAATAGGCGGCTATTGAATCTTGCAGCTCCCTTGCTTTTTACAGAGAAGTTTTTCTGCTTTAAACCTCAGTGAAATGTAGTGCTCACTGCAGAATAGCCTGGCGGGAGGTAACGCTAAAACTTTATGTGAGGATGGTACAGGAAGGTCCTTGGAACTCGTGTTCAGCAGGACACCCTGCACTGAGCAGTCATGAATGTGTAGAATATTCTTTCTGGAGGGAAAACTGATCTTTTAGAGGCTGCATTTTCGCACGGGAATTTTGGCAGTTAGGCTCTCATGATTCTCCATGCTGGGAACTTTCATCAGCTACAATAAAAATAAGAGGAATTGGCACGTGGGATTTCTGTGTCCTGGAAAAAGCACAGAATATGAGGCCTACAAGGCCAGTGCTAAGCACCACTGAAATTTCTGCTTTCATCTCCTGGACACGATAAAGATGGTGAAAGTATTTTCATTTGTGCCTCCGGGCCAAAACCTGCGTGGTGAAGGACCGTCCTGATTTCCCATTAGCTTCAGTGAGATTTGAGGCTGGTGAGCAAAGGGGAATCTTACACTTGTCAAAAAGCACCTAAGGAGCAGAGGGGATCCTTTATGCAAGAACCTGATGAGAGCAAGACGTTTAAAGTGTTTTAGCACACTGAGGTACAATGGGGAATGCATTTGTGAAACAATAGGTACAGTAAATTGGAGACATCTTTTTGGGGTTTTTTTTTTCCTCTTTTCACCACAGTTTCATTAGTTTCTGTTAAAGCATTTAACAGATGTTTAATTGACACAATCAGAAATAGTTTTCCAATCATGTATCACTTTAATTATCTGATGGTCTTTTCAGATCTCTCATGGACACTCCATTTTATTGAGATAAATTATTTGCTGCATTTCAAGGTTCTCTGCTTGAATTCTGCTTATCTTCTCATTACTTTTCCCATAGAAAGGCTTTGTAAGAAACTTGGGAGGGGAAAGGAGTGTAGAAGACAGCACAGGACTTCATGCTGCTTCAACCACAATTTTTCAGAAGATTTCATTGAAAGTTGAAGTCTGAGTGCAAGACTGTATTTTAATGAATCAGCAGTGTAACTCTGACCTAATAGGAAGTGTTTCATGATACATGTTACTTGGGATTTTGTGCCTGTGTGAACATCCTGTTCTCAGCTGCATATCCCAGAGCCATATTTGTGAGAGGAGCCTCTGACTATACATTCTTTTTTCTTGGTTATTTTGTTTTTTTTTTTTTCCATATATAATTTCCAGCTTTAGCAGAGATAGTGCAAACTTTATCAATGATAAAAAAAAAATGTTTAAGTCAATGATAAAGTTGTAATCCATGACAGTACAGACAGGATTTTGCCCAAGGTAGAAGGTATTGGATTTTTGTTTTTCAAAATTATGATATCTCTCTATCCCTAAAATGCTTTAATGAAAGATTAAGCGTGCAACATCACTGAAAAAGCAGCTTGCAAAAGCCTAGAATTCTATAAAACATCATCACAAAGAAAAAGTACCTTTTGAAGACATGTTCTCTGTGTAAGTTGCTTTCTAATGAGGATTGATACTTCAAAACATCTGACAATTGGGTTTGTGGAGCACAAAAATGCAACCCTGTAGATGTCATGCTGTAAGGCATATCGCAGGACACCTTTAAGCAGTCATGTTCCCCTTCTTTCAGTAACATTGTCATGCCTTCAAAATACTAACCTCTAGGGATAGGTTAAAAAAAAAAAAGTCACCAAAAGCTATTTAGAGGGATTTTTTTTTCGTCCCCCTTATAATCTAAGCTCTTTTTTGAAGGTGATAATGTCACCAATCACATTTACAGTTCTGGTCACTGGGGGACATCCAGATCAACATTTCTCTAACACTTTGAGCCAGACATCACTGTCCATGCACTCCTCACCTCCCTAAATGTTTTCCTTGGGCTGTCATCTGTCCCTGTCATCACATTTTCCTTTGGAAATACTTTACAGGTCCTCTGGTTTCAGAGATCATCCTTGTCACACGGCTTGCCCAGTCATTTGTGCCTCCATACATTTCTTTTATGGAAACGTTACTCTAAATGCTTACACCTTATATGAATGGTCTTAATGATATTAGCAATCTGTAAAACCAAAGTGCATGTTCAAGTGTCCACTTCATGCTTGGCAACAGCTGAAAGATTTGGGATCCATGATGAGACTGCATGTTGATCTGGAATGGCCCGGGGTTTTCTATTCTGTCTGGGCTGAGAACAGGCTCTTATAAGAAGGATAGTCTGAGCTACCCCACAACATTGCTGCTGGAGGAGGGGGAAAGCTTCAGGGGCATGACAGAAGTCTATTTTCCATGGCAAGTGATAATATCAGCTAAGTTGCATGCTGGTTAAATATGTTCAATCAGCAACAGGTATAAAAAAATTAAATAAAATTAAAGAAGAGGAGGTATAATAATGAAGAGTCTTTCCAAATTCTTACCACACCTGGTATGTAGCATGTATTTTAGCAGATGATATAATTTACCCCTTGTGACTGTGTTATAGATATATGTTAGATTTGCCTTTTTAAGAAAGGGATGTTAACAGCCCTGAATAAAATTGGGACAAACAGTGTAAACAGGATGGCATATAAAGTGTGATACAGTATGCAGAGGGCAAAGTATGTTTGAAGGTTAGCTTATTAATAAAACATGGCTGGCCTTGATTTAGTTTATAAGAAACTCAAGACATTTATCAACATCTGTCTGAACCCATTTCCAGTCTCTTTGGACTCTGTTGTGGATAAGCTGATTAATAAAAGATGATGCCTTAGGAAGGAAACTTAGATCTTTGCAAGCAATGACAAAAGAAAATTCAGTGCTTAATCTACATATGAAAGGAAACTGGGAAAGTAAACTAGTTTACCACTACATCCCAGGATGCCAATCTCTTATAACATTTCATCTAACTTAGTTTTGGCTGGAGTCTGGAAAAGTAAGAAAGAATTCCAAAAATTAAGTGTGGAATTAATTTACAAGAAAGATCCTAGTGCTCACTTACAGAGACTCTGAAATCTAATCCCATTCCCTTGTGGCTTCCTCCCCTCAGTGTTTTTAACTTTGCAGCTTTCCGTGTTTGTTTTTCATTTGTCTCCTTGATCCTTTAGTCTTTCCTTTCCCTTAGGCTAGAATAAAGTTCTAATACTAAACAAGTGCCACACTTTGCTTATTGATAGTTGTTGCCCAATAAAATGTTGCCCTCGGAAGCCAATTAGTGAAATATGTTTCTTGTAATAACCAGTAATTTGTTTAATTTTCATGCATTCTTGCCTGATAGTCAGCCAAAGGGATGCACATGCCTAGTTCCTGCATCTGGGACACAGAGCCAGACCAGAGTAGCTGTATGGTGCAGGGTGCTCCCTGCACGAGCCCCTGGCACCACAGGTGTTACCCCTGCCTGGTGTCTAATATTTAGGTATCACTGGCATCCAAGGAACCTCCTCCTAACTTCACAGCTTCATAAATTTATTCTGTTATATGGCTAGTGTTTGGAAATTTGGATTTTGGAACCCATCCTCCAGCCTCTCTCCCAAGCACAATATGAAACTGCCCCTGGAAATAGCCTCTGGAGTTATTCTTCTGCCCTGATTCAGCTTCACCAGGGTGCTGCTGCAAGGATCATGCCAATACAGTTTTACTACCTTTTCCCTTTAAAAGGGTGGCTGCAGATGCCTTGCCTTCTGGGAATTATCTCTGGCCTGTGACAACCTTCAGGCAGGAAGGGAAAAATCCCAGACTGAATATCCAGTTCAGTGTTTTAACATATGGGGAAGCAGCAAAACATCCCCCTCCTTAACACTTCATGGCCTGGAACACACTTCCATGAGCAGAGGGCATTTGAAATCATGTCTCACTTCCCAAGGGAGGCTGTGACAACTAGCAAAACACTGAGGAAAGAGAAATATATTTGGTGGCTCCTCATGCAGCTCTGGAAAACATGCTGAGCTTGTCAGGGACAGCAGTAGCTGGAACTAGACAGGCCAGAAAAAAACCTAAAATCCATAGGCCTTCTGTAATAAAAAAATATAAATGCCAAACCAGTGAGAACTCTGAACTTTATGAAAGATGAGAGGGGAGTGACATGTCTCTGCAGCCTGGAGAGAACCCGTGAATGTCAGTGAAGGGGAATGTGTGTTACCGCTTCATTTCATTCTTGCTGTAAGTCTTGCCTGAAGAGGTTAACGGTGTCTTGTAACAAGACATTTTCCTCTCTATTTATCTGAAGTTTTAAACTGAAAATTACACACAGTTGCAGGACAAATCTAAATTTTCTTGAATGGTCCACTGAGAGATTCAAGTTTAGACCCTCTTTCTGTGCTAGCTGAGAACTGAAGACTGCTGCATATTTCTGCAGAATGGGAGATAAGCTTTTGAAGGCTCATTTTATAAGGAGGTATCTCTGGATGCCATTTTATCCTTGTAAAGTGGAGTTGTTCTTTGGGGTAGTTTTAAATGATACTGAAAGCTACTTTAGATTAACTCGGATTTACACAGATTAAGCAGACACTGTGGAAAGGGCATGCTGAGCCAGATCCTACACTGGGTTAAATTGGCATGGTGCTCTCAAAGACAACAGAGTCACAATTAAGACCAGCTGAATATCTGGCCCATTGCATTTAAAGACCATGTCAGAGACCACCTACCATCTAAAACAGCTTATAAACATGGTTGAAGACATTTAGAGCCTGTTATGCTAGCTGGAAATTCCCTATCTGGTTTCTGCATCAATGAAAGCACCAAAACAAAGACACTGAGTCCCACATCCACTTGTCATATTCAGTATATACATATTCCTACCCAAATATATGGAATCATATATATCAAGGACTTGGGGCATTGTCCATATAACTCAGGTTCCAACTCACTCAGGATTCTGTTAAAAAACTGATTTATTAAGGAACAAATAGGGCAATGTAATTTTTTAAAATGCTGCTGTAATCACTCTTGGAGCACATCACGCCACATGAGCGGATCCTTTGATGGCAAATACCGACAGCACATTCATGTGCCCTTTGTTGCAGTTTTGAATTACAGTCCAAGTATATTTCTCCACAGTCTGTAGAAGCAGTGGAGTTATAATATTGGCTCTTATTCTACATTCTTACCAGTCAAGATCATTCATTGATTCCTGGATGTGAGGATCAATGGTGGTGGCCATATGGCTTTGGAATGATCTGTTGTCTTTTCCATAATGGCATTGTGGCTTTGCGTTTCCCCAGCAGTGATTAATAGACACAAACATGCGTTATGCACATGTTGATAGATTTAGATGAACTTTGAATTTTCATGGCTTTCTTCTCTCTTCCCCCCTTTTCTCCCCCCTTTTTCTTTTCAGGAGATGGGGAGATGAAGAGTGATTCTACGTTGAGAAAGTGAGAACCAGGTCTTTAACGAATATTCACCTCTTGAAGACATGGTGTGATTTGATCAGTGAGGCTAGATGACAGACACCCCATCTAGATGTCCAGGAATAATTATGATACTTTCCCCCAGGAGGACTGTCTGGCTGTCTAAGGACCACTTAGAACAGGCAACCCCATGCTGGACAACAACCAATGACTCTAAAAGCCTTTTGCTGCTAACTGTGTGAAAGGGATGTTCAGTGGCAAGCTAATAGCCACTGAAGCTAATAGCCACTAATAGCTAAGAGCCAGCAGCTCTAGCAACCAGGAGGTACAACTCTGAGGGGAACAGGTTTGCTTCCCCTGCCACAGCTAATGAAGGCCTTTTTCCTGGGGGGCCAGAGGAAGGATAGGTGGATAGACTTCCTCCCATGCCTGGAACTGTCCATAGAAGATGTAGGGTGAGCCACTGGAGTCGATATTCCTTGAGTACCCAGCATATACCTTTTCCCTTCCTACCTTCTGGATTCATTAAAATAGTGGTAATCCATGCAAAAAAACCAAAGCAATCCACAGTTTGTGTTTGTATCCCCTCAAGGGTTACCAAATGAATAAAAATTACATCTCTACATCTGCCATGAGAAATGTTTGTGGTGCAGGTGGGTAAGGAGAAGTACCACATGCATTTGCTTTGCCCATTTGCTCTTCCCCTCTGGCCTTGTCACACCATCAGGGCTGGACAGGCCCTTCATCTCACCCGCTACAGCTGTTCTCATGTTTGTAAGTTATGGGACTTCAAGCTCTTCAAAAATCCAGACAAAAAATGGCTTGTTGCCCAAGTACCATGTGGGGTTTGTTTTCATCTTCAAAAAAACAGATAAAATCCAAGATGTTCACAAGAAGAGAAATTTTGCAAGAAAGCAACTTCTAGAGTGCATCAGATTCAAAGGGTTGTTGGTGAAGCATTATATGCAACTAAATGTTAGGCTGGACATCCTCTGAAGTGTTAATACTGTGTATGTTTAGAAACTCTATCACTTCTGATCTGTTGTGATAATACCCATACTGCAGTAAACTTGGGTGGCTTGGAAAGTGTTTGTCTTTCAGCCCTAAAAAAAAGGAAAAAAAAAACCAAAAAAACAAAAAGAAAAAGCACAGTAAGTTCCTGGAATTATGGAAATATTCTGTTCCAGGTTGGAAATTTTCAATCTTTTCACAGGTTTCAGTAAACTCTAGAAAAAGCAATAGAAAATGGTATCCATTTTTTATTGAATTTGAGTTTTTTGAGGCTGGTACCACACAAGAATTTCTAATCAGAAAACCTAAAGTCCTATGCATTGAAAAACATTTTGACAGGAGTAGAAAATGCAGCCAGAACAAGGCAGCTGCCCAAAACAAGGCAAAGACCTACTAAACTTTTGGACTTTTTGTGATTTATTGAACGCAGATGGTCTGTTTGACTTAATAGAATGAGGAGTACAACATTCAACTCACTCATCGCCCTGCACACACTCTACTCCCAGTGACAGCCTACTCTGGGAGTCAAGGAAGTGTCCATGACAAAGCTGGAAAATTACCTTTGGTCACTTCACAGCCAATGCTGATGTCCTTCTTCCCTATTTACGGATATTGAGTGGGTTGGGCCAGAGCAGGGGACTAGACTTTAGCACAATTCACAGGAAGGGAGATGACCCAGCTGCTACCCTGTTGTGCCAAAGGAGAAATTTGCCTAGAGGTATAAGGACAGAAGTGATGGACACACAGCAAATGAAAAGAGAAACCTTTAGACCATAGGACGAAATTAAGGAATATTTGCTTGTGAAATGTTCCCTTCCACTAAATTTGAGCTAATATGTCAGAAAATTTCTGATTTAATCACTTTAACAGCACATAGAGGTTTATTTTTTCCTTTACTAGTTGTAAGTTCTAGTAAATACATTTACAGTGAGTAATATTTACAAGAGTGTTCTAAATACCAGTAAAATCTCACACTTTGGGATCAGGCTAGTGCAAAGGCTTCTGGATGTCACATGGTGCCAGGGGATGAAAGGACAAAAACAGGACATTTTTACATTTTGCTCGTTTTTTTAAGAGATGGTAATGTTTTCATGTAATTATGCATTCTGGTAGCTTCCTGACCTCTATCCCAGACAGGAAAAATACAAAGCTTTTATATTGAGCTGGAGTTTTTACAGTTTACAGAGAATACATTGAGGACACAGAAGTTTTCTTGGAACAATAACACAAGTCTGCAACATGGGGACCAAAGAAGCTAGCTTCGGGGAAACAGAAGAGAAACTTGCAATATTTGGCACTTTCCCTGTTATATAAAGTGCATGTTATTCTCATTTAGCAGAGAGCTGACTTGAACAATAGAAATGTTTGTTAATACATTCTGCTCTGCAGTGACTGTAAAAGCGTTTGCTGCATTTGCTTCTTAGATGCTGTAGCTCTCTCATTTCACACCTTTCTCCAGATTTAATCTCTGCAGTATTATTTATGTGGCAGTATTAGATTCAATTTACAAATTACAGCCTGCTGCAAAATGGAGCTGTTCTTTTCCCCAGAGGTACCAGTAACAGTTACATTAATCTTCTTTTAAAAAATTATTCAGGGGCTTTCAACATGCTGCCAAGAGCTCCCTCCCAGATTCCTTTGTAGTCCTGTTTTTAATTGTAAGAATATCTGCAGAAAATATAACATGTAAGGCCTGGATCCCAGTGGAACTCCATGCTGGCAGAGGTCCTGCAGTGAGCACCAGATGGGTGGATTTGGGTTTATTTTATCTCTTCCAGCTCAGTTCTGTACATGGACCCTGACCTTGGGAAGTGGTTCATTGCTGGGTCACTGAGAAGGCCGTGGTGGGGCTCTAGTGGAGGGGGTGACTGCAGAGGCACTGCCACTGAAAATGTGGAAAAAGCCATGGCACCAAGTGCTCCACCCTGGGCATCTGGCACCTGCCTCTGCTTGTGCCACACTGCAGAGAGACTCAAGAAAAGCTTCTTCAGGGGACATTTGCACTGACTGCAAGGGGCATCACACCAACACCTCCATGAGGGATTGTCTGGAGCGCCATGGCAGAGCCCTGCCTGTCGGGCAACCTCTGGCACCAGGTGCTGTGGTGACAACGTTGGGAAGTCTCAAGCTGGGGGCAAGCTCTGTTCATGCCCCAGAGGTCTTCACAGAGATATTCCTGATCCTTCTTCCTCTGCTCCAGCTGTGTCTTGAACTCTGTGGCTAATGACAGCCAGCAAATCCTTGGCTTTCCTTACACACTCTGGGGGCTACTGAGGCACCTGTCTGGCACTGAGAGCTTGCTGTGAGCTGGCAGCAAGATCTCACCTGTGCTGGCTGGAGCCAAGACCACCTGTTTGGGTGAGGCATCATGGCCAGCTGAGCATGAGAGCTTGGATGAGGTGAAGTGATGCTCTGTCCTGCTCTTCCTTTCTAAGGCAATGGCATTCTTTTGCATCATCATTCTTCTGCTGATGCCAGGATTTCAGCAGCACAAGCAGCAGCTTCATGGGAGCACAGAGATCCTGTGTCCCGGGTCAGGTAGGGTGATCAGGAGGAAAGCACCTGGTCAGCCCACTAGGAAGAAAAAAGGTACTTTTAAAAGTGTGTTACAAGAGCCTTAGAGTTGGCATCCAGCTCTAACACTCTAAGACTGCTCTGTCCAAAATCTCCTCCAAGAGACTTACTATGGAAGCTGCTCCAGGTGTTTGGGTGGTTTTTCCCCAAGCCTGATTCATATAAGCTCAGCCTTCTTAGAGCCTTCCCAACCTGAGCTGTAGCAACCAGCTTCTTCTCCCCCCATGCACTGCATAGAGCAAAAGAGGTTATATAACTCCACATAAGACAAGAAATGCCTTCCATAAATTTACATAAGCTATGAAAAGAACTTCTATGAGTCCATTACTAAATGTTGATGGTTAAACTCTTGGTAATGAGACATTATGAGACAGATGCATTCAATAAGTATCTCTGTTCTGGTGGATCAAAGCTGGAGGAAGTATGAGTATCACATGATGCTGATGAAATATTTTCTGATCTAGCAGTAAACTGGGAGAATGCAATCTTCTTAACTCTGTTCAATTCAGAAAGGCTGGATTAACTGTCCCCAAGATATCCTGAGGAGCAGCTAAGGATCTTACTTTTTCTTTAGGTGGGTAGTGAATGCTATGTATGCAATTTAAACAAAAAGAAAGTGAGAGGGACAACCCAAATAAATGTAGGTTGACTACCCTAGCTTTCATTTGAGAGTGGCACACAGGAAAAGGTGGGTACTGAAGGCAGAAGTAAAAATCTCTGCCGAGTACTATGACTTTAGGGAAGCTGGAGCTTGTCAAGTCAACCTGATTTTATTCACAGAAAAATAATTTCAACAAATGAAAGCCTGAAAAACCAGTCAACTGATTGTAAAATTCCAAGAAATAGCATTTTTAAACGTACCTACCAAACTTCAACATAGATATTTTATGGGTTAACTATCAATGGGTCGCTATTTTGTGGAAGGGAAAGTACTCCTTTCCAACTCAATCTTTATTTATATCACAAATACCACAGAAATTACCGCTAATACATTTTTCAGATGACACAGGTTTGAGAGCAGTAGAGATGACAGTACTCCTGTGGGTGAAGGTGATCTGGCTCTCTTCATAAGCTGGGTGTAACCAAATGCAGCCAAATACAGGTTTATATTTAGAAATGAAAGTGTTTACAGGATGGGGCACTACATCACAGGAGGCAGAAAAGGGCTGTGGAAATTGTTACAAATAATCGATTATCCATGAATTCCTAAAATGGTTTTGAGGCTAATGAAAGGCTAATGTGATAATCAGAAATACAGAGGTGAGGTCTGGGAATGGGAAGGAGATATTCTGTTTGTGTAAGGCAGGAGTAGGACCACTTTTGTAGTGACCACTGCAATGGACAGAGAAGCCAAGGGAGGAATAGTTGAGTCTTTATATAAGACACATTTATTCCATGATTATTTCATGATGGATTACCCCAGAAAAATAGCTTCCAAACACATTTCCATGAAACAGCAGAAGATCATGAAACTCCTCTGCTGGATCCTCCCTAAAGTCATGTTTTCTGGATTAGGTTCCAGGGGAAAACAGTAGGGGTTGCAGCGTTCTGAGGCGAGTTTCATGTTGGATACCTGCCTGTGTGCTGTGACGTGCTGCCTTGGCTAATAAATCGTGACCTGTGTGGTTATACTGGTCAAATGCTTTCTCAGCCAGAACAATTCCCAGAAAATCAGCAGACCCTTTTCAAAGTGCCCATCTGACAAGCACCGGGTAGCACACAGATGGTTTAGATATAAAAAAGAATGCTGCATCAATGCTGAATGTGTGAAATGTTTCAATTATTCCTAAAATATTTTTAATGTGTTCCAGATTTATCAGGCAAAATGTTTAGGAAGTAATTGGAGTTTATTCTGTTTTTCATTTTATATTGTAAATTATAATAAACACATGTTCAAAGTACATTTTAGGTATCGCTAAATATTTATAAAATGTCTATAGGTGGAAATCCCAAGGTCAATACAGTAGCTACACTTTCCTGTTTGTTTACAGGAAAATCAATCACGAAAACCTATGATTTTTTGGTGGTTGGAATCCTTTTGCACCTGCAGAGATAGTGGATAGCCCATTGGGTTAACTTACAAATACCATTAAACCTTCTTTGATTGCAGA
The DNA here is from genome assembly GCA_013396995.1 of Dicaeum eximium. NCBI lineage: Eukaryota > Metazoa > Chordata > Aves > Passeriformes > Dicaeidae > Dicaeum > Dicaeum eximium. The sequence continues at coordinate 73,441 of VWZP01000487.1, forward strand.
AGTTCAATTTAATTCATCCTTATATTATTGCCTGGAGTAATAAAAAACTTCTAATGGCATTTCCTAAAAGATATGTGTGTCTGATATTTAGTATCTGATCATTTTACTGGCATTTGCCCATTAAAAGACAAATCTGATGAATATCTATCTCAAGTAATTCTAGTTAGGAAATAAAAAGGAAAATGGTATCATGTTCCCTGAGGTACACCTGGGGCTTTTGCAATGGAAATTAATTGATCTGTTGTAAGCTTTGCTACCTGTCTTGAGAAATACTAGCAAGGCTTAGACACAGTGCCTACCAGGGAGCCCTTGCCACTGGGTTTTAAGACAAAACCAGGCTGCTTTCTCCTGATTGTCTTGATATCCCTGGAGATTTCAGGGGAAAAAACAGCAACACATTTTCCTAGCCTGAAGTCTGGAAAATATTGCACTTTGCAATTCCCCAGTTACAGTAAGTGAGCTCATTTTATTTTGGTGGTGGGGCTTTTTGTATTTTTTTAGTTTGCTTGTTTGTTTTTGATTTTTGATATTTTTTTATAATTATATCTAAAGTTCCAGCCAAGCAGTGTCCTTGAGATGGGAAAGTCTTGCATTAAGTAGCAAAGATTCTGTGCATTTCTGCCAAGATTCACCTATCTGCTTCCATCCTTGCCCCGGCTGTCAGGCTTGTTTAGACAGGCTTGTTTTCCTTTTCAGCTCAGTGAGTAGTTGTAGCAGTGGTGGGGTGGGAAGAGGGACAGATGCTGCTCTGGGAGCTGAGCTCTTTGCTGGTGCAGACGCCCTTCCAGTGCCAGACTGGCAAAGAAGCAGCTGGACCCATCCACAGAAATAGCTTCAAAGACATTTTTGACCCACAAATCCCACATTACTACAAAATACCATCACAGACAGTCACATACTGTCCTTTTTCCAATTAAAAAATACAAGGTTGTGTGGTTTCAACAGGTAGTAGAGTACTCAAGAAAACACTGTGAAAGATCAAAGCTTTGAGGGTTTCCTTATTTGTTGATCTCCCCCCCACCCCGCCCCCTCATACACTCCACCCTTTTAAAAAAAAGTTAAATTTAGGTCTGTTGTAATATTAACTCCAATACCAAGCAAAATCTAGACATTCTTGGTAGACTCTCTCCTGCTGCTAAGTAAATACTGGCATTTTTTAAAGAAAAACTATTTCCTCAATTACGGTTTTCATTAAAAACCTAAAATTTTACAAATGCTGTTCTGAAATGTCCTTTTGATCTGCTCTACACATTTATTTTATATATTTAATCTGCTGGAAGATCCTTACTGTTCTTTGCTCTCACCCCTTCATACACCCCTTCTGCAGGTTCACTGTCTGCCAGCTAGGAAGTAAGGAGAGCTGGGGATGGCAAATGGCCTGTGATACTGGGAAGATGCTACACCTGAGATTAGAAATGAACTATATCCATGAGAGTCCTTGTTCACCTTGCATCACTCACAGACAGTAATGGCAAAAGCTGTAAAATAACATCTCAGAAAAAGGAGGTCAGTGAAAGAAAACAGCGCTTGGGTTTATTTCTGTGTTAATATCTCCAGACTCCAGCTCACAAAACCAACAGGTGTTATGATACTGAGGATGCCTGTGTAAAAGCTAGTGACAAATTAGTGCAAAGAAGTTCACTATAGTTAGATTTTTTAATCCTTTTTTATAAGTTTATCTTCTTGAATAAAGATAGGCTTTATATATGTACATTACAAAGCAGTGTAATCAAGATATGGTAAAGAGTGCTTCAGACATAATTCAGGAACTTAAAGTCAGATAAACTTAAAAATTACACCTTGGTGATTTTTAAAAATTTCTACTTTCTACAGCTATATAGATGAAGACAAACTATTGCAGTGACATGGATTAAAATGTGTTTTAAACAAATCTCAGCCTAAATTAAGAAAATAGAGAATTTGACTACAGAATAACTACAGTTTGAATTGCACAGATGCATTCTATGTGAAAGAAAAGCTGGTTCAAGGGCTTGGCTGCAAGTTTGCCCTTGGGAATCCTGTTTCCAGTCTAGCTTCAGCAAAGATTTCCAGGGGGACCTCAGACATGCCATTGGGAATATAACTAATCTCACGAAGCTACAGCAACCAAAATTCCAGGTGTCTGAGCATGAGTCTGAATTTTCTGTGCTGTTAAATGGAAAGAGGGTCACTCAATGCCAATGCCTGGCTCCTCATTTTCAGGTGGCATAAATTAGACATGGTGAATCTGAGGTTGAGGGCACAGTTACATGAGCAGCCAGAGCAATAGCAGTGTAGGCATCTCCTACAGATAAATCATCTTAAACTCTTCTACTGAGCACTGCAGCAGAGCTACATCCAGGGAGTTTGAACCAAATTTGGGGTTCTGGATGCATTAGAGAGTGCACACATGCATAAATAGATGCACATATATATGTGTGTGTATATATATATATATATATATACACATACACATGTGTAAGTACATCTGTGTGTATAGATACTTCCGTGTAGGGTCTGAAAAAGGGAACAGCCTAATTGTCCTCAATTCAAAGCTGCATCCAAATACCTCAGACAACAGAAACAATTTGTATGAGCAAGCATTAGTTACATGTTTTCTAATTGCAGGCTTGGGCATTTAGTACAGCCTTTAGTGTAATGCTTCTGAACACCCATAAGTTTACTAACTGCACCCTGCTGGGACTCACATTAACACTTAGTAAATAGACTATTCAGAAAATGGCATGGCAAGAGTTACACCTCCAAGTAATATTCTATAGAGCTGCATACAAATTGTAACCACATTTTCATAAGTGATAAAATGTTTTATCCTCCTCTGAAAAATAAATGCCATAAAAACCAAATACAGTTTGCAATAACAAAGGAAAGGAAGGATATAACTCATCGGGATTCAAAAGGTTTTGATTTCACTTTGTCAAGTTGGACACTTATATGGGAAATGGCCACCTAAATACCTTTGTGGGTCTGGCAAGAAGTTCTCAGCCACAAAATAAGGACAAGGAAATGGAAGAAAATTCAAAGTTGCTAATGTGTGGTTCTACTTGAAGAACTAGTTAAGTGAAACTGGCATCGCTAAGAAGTTGGTGAGATTCCTGAGCTTATTCCATCTGCCTTGCTTGCTTAAGTGATGAAAAGCCCTTCTTTTGAGGCCAGTTTTAACTGTATCAGCATGAAAAGGATGTTCCAGGTTCCAGCCCATTACACTCATGTGGCCCCTTCCACTTGCACGGCTGTGATGGAGAGTTTTGTTCCTTCAGCGAAGCCTTTATCCCTGCTAACACAAACTAGGTAAAGAAAGAGGGAATGTTAGGGGGAAAAAAGGAAAAAGACTGGATTTTTCAAACCCAAGGTTTTGGAAAAGAATATCTTCTGCAGAGCAAACCACTTTAAAAGAACAGCAGTGATGTAACTAAGAAAATATGGAAAGGGAAAAGTTACAAAAACTCAAATGTTCCTTCTTTTCCACTCCTACATATTTCAAAGGGTTAAAAACCTCAAGTCATATAAGCAAAATACCCCGAAGCATGGCTCTGATTAAAAAGGAATTTTAAAAAAAAAAAGAAGAAAGGAAGGTTTCTTTGTGCATACATCCCACATTCAGTTGCTGCTGTATTAAAGCAAGAGCTGAGAATGGTTTTGCATTTAAATTTTCTCAGTTAGCAAGAATCTGGCCACTTTAGGACAAACCTGAACAAAAGAAAAATTATGTGGAACAGACTCCTCATGGGGTGGGAAAACTGGTCCATGATACCTGTTCTTCCCAACACAACAGGGACTCCAGGTGTCCCTGTTACTATAGGTTATTACTGTTGCCTCCTTTTTTCCTTGTAATATGCATGAATTAAATCCAGGGATGCTGTTTACAGAATCTTTTATAAAAACAATATGACATACTAGAAGAAAAGAAGGGCAGCGTGGAGAAGGGAAACAGAAACATTTTTCAAGATGGTTTCCTGAAAAAAACAAGGAAATTATTGCTTTTTTGTCTAGAAAAGAGTACATATCCCTTTAGTTTATAGAATTATAACAGGTATATTTGGAAAGAGTATTAAGACTTAGGTTATTGACAGACAATTTGTGAATAATTAGTCGGTCATATCTCTGCTTCAAAGTTTCTTCCAGCCTCTAAAATCCCTGCCACTGCCCAATCTGCTAATCTGAAAATGTGGGCCAAACTTTTTTTGGATGAAGCAGCTCATGTATTTTGGCAAAAGCCTGCATTAGAAAATGAAAACCACACTAGAAGTTAGTAGTTCCTGAAGTTTGTTTACCTCTTGTTTAAACCCTTTCCACAACTGCTCCTAGAAACACAGTCATACTTCTGTGGACAAATTGCAGTAAGATGGAGCAGAAGTGCCTGCTCCAGAACCAACTCACAAGTCATGGACAGCGTCTGCAAGCTTTGGATCATGATCCTTGAATCTGAGCTCAGGACAATTCTTCCATCATTCCTCCATAACAGCTAGAGACCACACAGTAGGTAGGAGAAGAATAGCAGGTAGGAGAAGAATAGCCTCACCCTCCTGATATAGCCTCACCTCTCCTTTGGCCAAAGGCATGAATCCAGTTTCACAGCTGGTGACCCTTCAAATCATGGTGCTTCTCGAAGCTGGCAAAGCCAGGAATTAACATATTGCCATGAGATGCCTTTATGTATCATCTCTGCAGCATCTCTGCTGGAGCAAGTTAATGCAGCTGCTTCTTTGGGGACTCAGAAAGGGAACTTGCATCATGGAGCTGCACTAGTGGGAAACAATTCTCAGGCCAACCCTGCCTTTACACTGTGGGTGATTGCCAATTGCTTCCAGGTGCTGCTCACCAAGTACAGCATGTCCCAAATTTTCAAGGCTGAGCTGATGCCCTTCTCAGACTTTCCACCATTTGAACAAAGCTGGAGGTTAGCTGTGCTACAGAGAGCTGTGCTTACACATGGGAACAGTCATTTTGTCACCAGCCTCACTATGCTTTGGCATCTGACCTACCTTCCTATTTACGATTCTTCCCATTTTTCATTCCGATTTTATACCACCCCTTCCCTGGGAGTCTTTTCCAAAATATTTTATAAGCAGAGGAGTTCTGGAGTGTAAGATAGCATCAGGCATCAGCCTGCCATTGAAGCCTGGTTTTGGGAAATAGTGATGTGCAGCTCCCTGTATTCAGCAGTAGCTACTTCAGTTCCAGCTCTGCAAAGGTAATTTCTGCTCCTCAGCCAAAGCAGGGGCCTTCTCCCTATGGTCAGTACAGATGGATGCTTTGAAGGCTCCCAGGAAGCAAATCATGATGCCAAAATGGGTCTCCTTTCTACCTCTATTGACAGTGCTGGAAACTCTGACATCTCAGGACTTCTTTATAAGGGCTTTTGGGTTAAGTGTTAGGAAGGAGCAGGAAGTTTTGCTCCTCAGGGCAGTCTCTAGCCAGTGTGGCTGGGATGGCTTTCATTTCCTTAAAAACTTGGTTGGTGGGAGGCAGAGTGCAGATTTTCCAGCCCTGTTTGATCATCCTCACCAGTGGTTAAGTGGTTACACTTTTAGTCATTTTAGTGTTTGTAACTAAAAAACAAACACGGCTTTGAGCACTGGCATGGGATTGTCCAGCCTGCATAGCTGCTGGCTGGCTCTCCTCCAGGCTGGGGCTGATGTCAACCCACCTTCTTCCAGGCACTGCCAAGCCTGCTCAGGACTCTCACAGGGCCAGGGACCACTTCCACAGTCCTGCCATCTTTTGGGGGATACAAGAGTACCTGCATGGGTGTGAAATGTGGCAGCCACATGTCTTAAAGCAAAGAAAAGGCTCCGGTCCATACGCTGGTACAACCTTTGAGTGCCTAGCAGCAGGTGAAGGATGGTCCCTCTCAAAAATGCACTGCAGTTTAGTAGTGAGGGGACTGTGTCTTCCATGGGAACGTAGCAGTTCAACCTATGGTCCTTTCATCCAGGCTCAGCAATTTGTTAAAATGCCTTTTGACTCATCTCCAGTACTGACTGTGCAAATGTTCTTTGACAATCTGACAAGGATTACATCAAACAGGGAAAAAAAATGAAGTGGATGTGAGAGCACAGAAAACAGTACAGCCTTCTTTCCACTGTGACAACTTCTTAACTTGGAGAGAGACAGTGTTTGCAATTTTCACAAGGAATTAGTCTAATTTATCTGAAGATCTGTTTGTGATTTGTGGGACACGTTTGTTAAAGCTGATATAAAAGGTAATGCTAAGATTTAATCCTCAGGGCTTTAGCAAATAACCACTATCTTTTAATAGGAAGTGGGTGGCATGTTGGTTGTCGACTCTAATTTCTCCTCTAGACTGAAAGCCTTCTCCATACTTTTTCTATCATTCTGTACTGCTAACTTTTACAAGTATAGAGGATCTGCTTTGTACGTGGGATAAAACCAGAAGGTAGAGCCTTTAACAGAGATTCACTGTGTTTCAAGAGAGTGTATGGCAGCAAAGTTGGGACAAAATTAACAATGAAAAGATGCTCTCAGAACACTCATTGCTCCTGTGGTTTGTGCATTATGCTCTTTTCCAAGAGATCTGGATTTGATGTATTGTCCTTTGCTTTCTGGGGCAAGGAAAACTCTGAGCCCTTTGAGAGTGGGGACGGGTATTAAATAAGGAAAGAAAGGACCTACGGCAAAGATCAAAAAAGAAAAAAACAATACACAGAAAAAACAACAGAACTGAGAAGATTCAACCCTACAGTACCTAACAATTTTAAAGGCGTAAGTTTGTCCAATGTGTTGTTTATTCATCCAAATTATTTTAATGATGAACAGCTTTAAAATTGGAGTAGAATGCTAATTCATGCTTCGTGTGTGGAATAAATGATAGGCAGCTGTGGGCCAGGGGGCCACTGGGAGCTTTCTGGCAACACAGACTGTACGTGCAAAAGAACGTAACTCAGGGTCTCTGGTAGCGACAAGAAAATATATATTGCAAATTAAGTAGTTCTTCCGACCACTTAATGAAAGCTATGTGCATGTGACATTGCTGTTATGCAATTGTGATCAATTTGATGTGAATTTGGCCTGTACTTACCACTGTGCTGGGGATTTCTTTCTGTTATTGAAATGTTTCTGTTATCTATTCAGATACTTTTGAATATAGCATCAGCAGTGGACTACAGCTTTTCACCAGTCAGGTGATAGGGTGGTAGGCTGGTAAGTCATTTTGGAGACACCTTGAGAAGCAGGAAAAATGAAGCATGCTCATTTCACTGTGCTACTGAAATGAAATAGTGGGATGGATCCACCCATGCTCAGAGGGTCAGCCAAGGGCAGTGTGATCCATCTCAGCTTGCCCAAGAATAGAAGGTTATTTCTTGCATCTGCTGGTTTTAGCTGGGGTAGAATTAATTTTCTTCACAGTGGTTGGTGTGGGGCTGTGTTTTGGATTTGTGCCCAACACAGGGTTGATAACATAGAGATGTTTTTGTCATTGCTGAGCAGCACTTACACAGAGCCAAGGCCTTTTCTGATTTTTCTAGTGCCACACTGGGGAGGGGACTGGGGTGCATGGGAGGTTGGGAGGTTGGGAGGAGACACAGCCAGGTCAGGTGACCCAAACTGACCAAAGGGACATTCCAGACCGTATGACATCATGCTCAGCACATAAAATGGGGAAAGAAGGAAGAAGGGGGGAAGGTATGGAATGATGATGCTTATCTTCCCAAGTAACGTCCATGATGGGGCCCTGCACTCCTGGAGATGGCTGAACATCTGCCTGCTCATGGAAGGCAGTGAATCAATTCCTTGTTTTGCTTTGCTTGCTTGTGTGTGCCGCTTTTGCTTTCTCTATTAAACTGTCTTTATCTCAACCCACAAGTTCTCTGGCTTTTACCCTTCTGATTCTCTCCTCGGTCTCACGGCTGGGAGAGTGTGAGTGGCTGTGTGGGGCTTGTCTGCTGGCTGGGGATGAACCACAACAATGCAGATGTTTCCACATCTCTGTGCACAAGCAAGACAGGAGGCAGAGACTTGGTTTGATGACAGCATGGTCTCGAAAGCAGTACATGTGCCACAGTGCCACAGAGATGAGGGTCAGAGGGTTTTTGCTATGGTCTGCAGCAACCCACAGTCACAGTTAGTGCTGGAGATCTAGAGAGAGCATCTCATTTTCTATACCAAGAACCTATTTAACCTATCTACACAAATATGATATTAAAAACAGTACATGTTTTCCAGTAAAATGCAAGTCCAAGTGCATCCTTTGTGAGCCTGAACACTGGCACAAACCCACCTCACACTCAGCAGCAGGAAGTCCAGCTCCAGTTCAAATGACACAGGTGAATGCAGGAACAGACTGTGAGTGGCTGTGGGTTCAGACTGTGGTTTTGCACCACGTGTGTAAAAGGAGAACTGTTTGCACAGGGTAGTGTGAAAGTTTGCCAGTTGATTGAGCCACATGGGTTGATGGAATGGGAAAGGGATTGAATGTGAGGAATGCAAACCAATATCTAATAAACTAAGTGATGGGCAGGAGGTAGAATTTTAACAAAAAAACCCCATATTTTAAATCTTAGAATAAATCTTAATTCTAAAATTCATTCAGGAAGCCCTGACAGACACCAAAATAGCCATGGGCTTCCTGGCACTTTTTATTAGAGTTATTAAAATAGCTCAGTAGTTATTTCCAGATTGAACAGTAACTTAGGACTAGTGTCCAATGCCAGTCAAACGCTGATCTCCAGAAAAAATGAAACCCAGCTCTAAATCCATACTCAAGAATAGGCCAGTGAGGACTGTCAGACTACATCTGAGTACATAAGATGGAGCCTGATACAAATATCCCCAAACCTGTCTTCTAAGTACCACCTCAATTCAGCAGTAACTCCTACTCTTGGCTCAATGGCAAGTAAGTTTGACTCTAACCAAACCTGCACATCTTGAAACCTTGTCCTGTCTCCAGCTGTGTTGTGTCTGTGGAGTGATCAGTGACTCCCAGACTCAAAATCCCTCTCAGCTAGATGGTTCTTTTCAGCTGCAATGCTAAAACCTGATCAATAAACCCTTCTAGTCCAGGAGAAATGCCCCAACTGGGTTTGCAGCAAGAACTAGAATTAGAAATGGGGTCTAGGACAACATGAGGATGTTTGATGGCTTTTGGAGACGTCTCCTATCCAAGTATGGGACTAACATGATGGGGCCATGCATCTGTGTATTGACAAACAACAGAGTCTGCTGTTCTTTGCTGAAGACAACTGTGCTATCTTGTATAACATGCTTGGATTTTGAGTTGAAGTGTGAAGCATGCACTGGATCTAGTAAGGGTTACCTAGGTTTACAACCTTTGCTATATGTATTTTACTTCAGCATTGATTTCAGGGTGATGTACTAAAAAATCTTGGTGACAGAAGTTCATGTTTTCGAGCAAGCAAATTTCAGTTTATTTGGTACTATACATGTCACTTGGATAGTTGCTAGGAAGTCTCAGAATGAGATTAAGTGTTTAGGATAAAGTTGCCATTTGGCTGCATGGACTTGCATTCCTGTTTTGTAAAGAAGAGCACTGTTTGTGCTGTTCAAGAGAGCTGATTGAAGCATGCTAATTAAGTGCAAAGTTTTCACATTGACTGGTTGTTAAGTTTTGGTGTATACAGACACTACTGGATAACATGTACTGAATATTTATAATTATTGCATATTATTATTTATTTTTACTGTTATGGTTATTATTGTTAACTTTGCTGTGGACTATGTTTGATTTTTTGTAATATAAACTAAAATATACAAACCAAGAGACAAAGAAGGAGGGGGAGAGGAGGTCAAATCCCACAGCAGTGGGAGCTGCTTCCCATGAGGCCCTGTCCTGACAACACTGCCAGGATTTGCAGGTGCAGACCCCTGAAAATAACAGCAGAAAAACTACAGCATAAAAACAATTAAGCAAGAGCACAGCCAAAGAGAGCCTGGAAAACACTGCCTCATCAGCTTCGGGAGAAGGTTTTGGAGCTGCAGACCACAGGCTCCGAGCATTACAAAGGCTGAGGCTGAGGCAACGGGGCACTTAAAGCACAGCGCAGCACACATGTGAGACAAGCACTGTTTTGTAGCAGGGTGACAAGCCCTGGAAGTTTCTAGCCATCTCCCTGAGGGCTCCCAAGCCTTTACAAGAGCAGCCTGTCAATAAGGGACATAAACAGCAGTTCCCTGCAGCCGGCAGTGACGGTGCTTGGGATCTGCGATGGGTCAGAAACAGTTCGTTTGCGTGGATGAAGGCTTTTATGGGTTGCGCCTGCCTAGCTAAGATGTAGGTGTTCCCTATCCCAAAAGGCTTCTTCAGCACTCAGCCCTGAGCCTGACAGGCGTCACTGCTCCTGGCCAAAGGAGAGGCTGGATTTGGGTGTCTCAGTCAGACTGGAATCACTCTGTGAGTTACGTCTAGGGATCACTGATGTTTTATTTCCAGGTGTGTCAGGGAGCAAAAAGCCATTTTTTTTCCCCCTTTTTTTTTTCTTTTCCAAGCAGGGTGTGACATAGTATGTTCATGGCTGCTTAGCTAAAAACAACATGAGACCCTACTCCTTAGGTATTTGCTGTGAAATAGATATGATAGCAAGTCAGAATGAAACGGGAAATGACCCCTTTCTCTCCTCTGAATATGATGTCAGGCACTATTCATCCACACACGCAATTACTGATTTCATGCTATTATTCCATTGTGTTGGAAGGATTCTTTGAAACTTATAACAGATCTTTACCAGTAATTTAAACTAGCTACCAGTCTCCATCCTGGTTACTGCACATCTACTGCCAAGACACTGTTTTGGTAACAGTTAATAATCATCTGTCTGGACTACCTCACCATAAACATTACAGGGTTTCATCACTCATGTTTTATTTAATTCCGCTTGTCATCAAGGTCTATTATTGGAGCCTTACAATTTTGTTCAAGAGAGCTGATTTTTACTACTGTTGAAAGCTCCTCTACATACTTTTTGCACTTTATTCTCTTGAGCTGGGATCCTTTCCTTTTGGATCTCAGGTTGACATAAGATGTTTATTCAAATAAATTCATTAGATGATTGACAACATATAGGAGTCCCTGGTGGAATATGCTTGAGGTGCCAGGGGGAAAAAGAGGAAAATTCAGGAGATTAGTAAATTACTTGCACTAAATGTAACCACCTGTCTTTGATTCTACATCCCTTGTTCCCACTCCGAAAAAGGTACAAAAGCTACACCCAGCTGAAGATGGTATAAATTGAAATCATCCTTTTCCACTCACATCATCCTCTGCTCATTGCCTTGGTTTTTGTCCTGTTGTGACCTCTTACACTTAGCCTGAAAGCATGCAGTGTAAATGAGACAGATAGCTGCCTGGAAAAAAAACTCAAAATGCTTAAAATGGTCAAAGATTAAAATGGGAATAATGAAGTAATAGTCCTTTCAAGCACTGCTGTTGCACGGTCTCAGGCAGGACTCACATCAAGTGAGCATTTCAGGCCCTGTAATGAGGATTGATGGCCCCACCACTCACAGGCCTTTGCTCTGCTTTTTCTCTATCCCCTGACTCTGCTTTTCCTCTGTTGCCAGGAGGAGAGGCTGTAAGGGAAAGTCTGGCAGCAAGCAGAGAGCATGCAGGCTGTACTCCTGAAGGGTGCCGGAAGACAGGATGAAGGTTTCTATGCCAAGGAATGCGTGTTTGTGCACAGCAAACCAGCTCCAAACTGAAGGAGTCCAGAAAAGGCAGTTTCTGGGTTGGAATGAGCCTCCTCCAAACCACCAGCCCCAGAAATTCCTGAATTTGATGTGTTTTTATCAGAAATTCCCTTGTAGACCTGAGAATCCTCTCATCATCAAAGCTTGCTCAGAGCTGCTGCTTCTTGAAAAAAAGGGTTAGACAAACCAGTATTTATCTGATGGAACAAATAAAATCTCCCCTTGCCCTTTAATATGCAAGCCAGCAGTGAAAGATGTTTGAACAAAGAAGAAACAGGCATTTCTTTAAAGTCAACAGCAGATGCTCCAGTGAGTGTGTTTGTACATCCGCTCTCTCAGCACACTGACACAGCCAGGCCTAGGCAGATGTGTTTGCACTGTGTTCAGGCACCACCTCAGTCCTCCTCTGCAGGACACACAGTCACACCAGGATAGCCCAAAGCCTGAAAGAGTAAGTCCTGCTCAGTGTGTGTGTGTATGATCAACTCAAGCCCAGTACAGTGCTGTGCCACGGCTGCTATGTGGCCAAAACTGATGGGCTTTTGGATTGCTCCAAGAGCAAGTGGAGCAGAAGCACAACATTCTGTATTTGTTCATGTAGAAATCTCCCACCCGAGGCTCTTGAATGTGTTTTGCCAGCAAAAACAAACTATTTTTCTCTTTATGCCACAGTTCCTCCTGTCTGTCCTGTGATTTGTCCTTTCCCTGTTGTTCCTGACCTTTCTCAGATTCAAACCTGCAACTCTAGCCACAGTGCTTGGCGTAGACACTGGTTATCATCTAGCAACTAGAAGTCTCCTCTATAAGAGAACTGATTTTCTTCTCTTGTTTTCCTTTTATTTGCATTATTCACTTTCATCTTGGATTTTTTCTTTCCAGCCACTGCCTTTAACTTCCCTTATTCATAAGCAATCTTTATTTCAAAATAATTTTGCTACTTTCAGTATGTGTTTATTTCTGACATTCCTTCACATCCGTCATTTGAGATATTATTGAGTTGGTCTTGCTGCAGCACCTTTCCTCTCTTTTCCCTCTCCTCTGAAGGATGTGTCCTAGGACTGGACACAGCTGTGTTTTGGCTGCATATAGTGGTGGAACTCCATGCTCGAGGTGTAGCCTGGACTTCAGATAATCTGAGAAAATGAACTTGGTGAACATTGCTGCCCATAGAAGAGAGCCTGTACCCTTCATCATTTGCTGTAATCTTTTGAAATGACAGTCCTCTCCTCCAGAGAGGGCACAAGAAACTCACCTACGCCAGACTGTGAGCAGGTGTGTTTGTGGAGAGCCCAGCAGGCATTCTTCTCCTTGGGCATTCCTAGGGCTGGGAGGCTGATGTGATGTCCGTGACTGCACCCCAGTCATAACACGGTAAAAAAAAATTCACTCTTCCTCTTTTGTATATCCTGCCCAGCTTGTCCAGCTGAAGTCCTTTCTTCTGGATAGGTCAATCTGAGGCAGATTGATGGTTTTGCTGCATTCTCCTTTTCTTCTGGTTAGAAGGAACGTTTTCCTTAGGAGAGCAGATGAGTCAAACTGCTCACAGGAACCAGTACTTCTGCCAGGATTTATTTCTCGTGCTTTGCTTAGGGAGCTGAGGAGCCCCAAGCAGCATTAAAAGGTGGTTAAGAGGGCAGAGAAGGAGAAGGAGAGAATCTGGGGCTCTAAAGAACCATCTTCCTCCCTTCAGTGGCTGGACACAGAGATTTTCAGGGAGATGTCATTTGTACCTCTGTGTGTGCTCTTGCCATGTTCCTCTCACCATGCTCTCCCCCATTCCCACCACCCCCTGCCTTGGAAACAGAAAGGCAGGAAGAAGCCTGGCAAAGGCAAGCACAGGCAGAACAGCTGCAGGAGCAGCTGGGTCAGATGCCAGAGTATTTTGCAGAGTTTTTGCTGGCCATATTCAGCCATTCATTGCTGTTTGCTCCAAAGCCCATCTGCCCCTCCTGCTCATGGCTCTTCATCTCAGCTTCATTCCTTTTGGCCCCCGGCTCCTGCTGCCTTGCTTCTCCTCTCCTGGCTGGGCCAACCTCTCTTGTTCCATTCCCTCCTCCCTCCCCTGCTGCTTGCCCTGCCTATTTTGGACATGAATTCCCTGTCACTCAGAGAGCCACACAGAGCCTGGCACACCGGGGTCCCTTTCCAGGCACTGCTGTAATAACAACCACAGAATCACATTGTGCTTATATCTTTACTAGTTTATACAGGAATATACAGTGGTGTTTTACAAGGCTATAAAATATATATCTTAAAGGAAACAAGCACAGGCAAACAGGAGAAGTGGGGCCAGATCAGCTGATGCAAATAAAGGCTGCATTGAATTAAATAGTGCTGCAACTATTTACAGCAGCTGTAGGACCTGACCTGTGGCCCCTTCCCAAAGCAGGGACTTGCTCCAGCCTCCAGCCTCCTGCCTCTGTTATGGCAGAAAGCAAACCGAGCTCCCCGTGCCCACCCAGTGGAGAGGGATGCTGGCTGGGAGGAGGAGGAGGAGCTGCACGCTCCCTCCAGTCCACCTGGGGCTGAGACACAGCTGTGTGGCAGCTGCAGGTGGTGGTGCTGACAGCCAGGCTGCTGTCTTGTGCCTGGTGGTGAGGCAGGGACACATCCTCCCCTGCCCATCGCCTGTGCCTTGCCATGGAGCAGCTGCAGTTCCTCTGGATCTGGGCAGGATTCACAGTAGTCATCAAATGGTACCATTTCAGGTCTCTAGAAACTACATGTGAGGTCAGATTAAATCCAGCTTTGATTTCTAGGTGCTGGAAAGAAAACAGGGGAAATCATTTGGCAAATGTCAAACTTTGTATTTTGACATTTTTTGGTTTCAGGAGAAGCTGAATTCAGTTCAGTTTTACCTGAAATGAGTAGAACTTTCCATTCAGCCACTAAAATGGTAAACTTGTGCCTCTGTAGAACTTTCTGGATTACATACACAGCATGTACAGTAGAGCACTTTTTATTTTTCTGGGTTCTGATTCCCTTCAAAAATAAAAATTCCAACAGCAGTCTTTGAGGAGAGATGGTATCCCATTGAGGCATCAGAATTACATTAATTTTTATCTCTGGCAAGCTGCTGTATTGAATACTTACAAAATCCATTTATACGAATAAAACAGAAGGACTAACTCTAAGAAAATGGATAAAGCTATTTTTGTGTCTTTTTTTCCCAGGACTTTTCAGAAATAAGGAGGTTTTCTCTGAAGGAATGCAGTTCTGTGGACAGTCAAAAGGGCCCATGGGCAGGAAATGCCAGCTTTACCCTCAACCAGACTGTCTCAGTTGCCATGAGTCATTTACAGATGTTAGTATCTTCAAAATACTGCCTTACAAAAAAACACCTGTATCAAATTTTAATTTTTAAAAGAGTCTAGATGTCAAACAATAGGACCAGCTAGTGTTTCTCTCTATGCTGAAATAAAATACTCGGAGAACTGCAATGATACACTTTAAAATCTGTTTTGTCACATCTCCTTAGGAAAACTGTAGATTTCAATGGTTCTTCATTTCATTAAAAAAAAAAACAACAAAAAAAAAAAAAAAAAAAAAAAAAAAAAGAAAAACGAAACAGGTAAAAAACCCTAAACCCTTTCAACCAGCTGTAAAGAAAAAGTGCAAAGCTATCTCAGCGCAGCAGTCAGCTTCCTGAGATGGCCACGAAAGGGTGATGAAAGGAGGTCATGTGTGGAGCAGCTCTTCCCGCTCGCATCTCCAGCGGCTGCAGTGGCGCTCACCTTGGCCAGGGTACAGAGGGTTTGCATCCTCGGACGCTCCCCGGCAGAGCAGCCATTCGCACCTGCACAGCAGGGCTCTAAAGTCCTGCCAAAGCACCACGGCAGGTTCCTGCTCTGGGGACAAAACAATACTGAATCAGGCCTAGAAGTGTTCAGGTTTGGATTTCCAAGGATCTTGAATTCTGGTTTCCAAGACTGTAAACACGCAGTGATTAACAGTCTGGAAGCACTCACCATTTCCCCCATGGCCTGAGCCTTAATGGCAATCCTGGGGTGGGAGGATGATGGGCTAAATCCCATCTTTTGTTGAAATCCATGAGAAATTACTTGCCAGCGTGCATTGGAAGCGAATGCTGTGCTTTGGCTCCGCTGACGAGCTCTGCTCTTGGCCCTCGCAGAACTGTGCGCATCTGCGGCAGTGCAAAACTGCTCTCAAATGCTGCAAATCACACCTTTCAAATGAGCTGGATAGGCACATCAGAGACAGGGGAGAAAGGTTGGGGTTTTTAAGATGTGATTGCTAAATAAGAAATCAGCAAGGCCCGTTTGGCACCGCGAGCACTTCTCCCTGCGATTTGGCAGGGCTGCCTACATGCTGCACAGGTGCAAATGACTTCTCCAGGGACAAAGCACTGCAAAACTGGGCCTCTTTTCCAGCAAAAGACAAGTAGGGAAATAAAACCTCTGGACCAAACCCTGCTCTCATTAACACTCTTGAATTCTACTGACTGAAAGCGAAACACTCTCTTACATCGAGCAAGAAAAAACTTTAAGATCTTATTTTCCTGGTTTGACCAGAAGGTACTAGCAGGTATGGTCTCCTCCATGCTGAAGGAGACACTAACTTTCCTGGAGGAGTGAAGGAGGGGTTTGCTCACCATCTTGTTACCAGTGCTCTCTATATACCATTTAACTGTTCCAAACATTACTTGTGGTTTACATATTCCTCCATCTCCACCTTGGCTTGCATGCATGCTGCTCACTAGGATATGTACAGTGCGGTCCTGCTGCATCCCACCCCCTCCCTGGAGGTGGAGATGGAGTCAATTTTCCAATATCAGGGGTGTCACTGACATCCAGCAGCTCTGGAGCTTCCTTGACTCCTGTGTTTACAGTGCAGCAAATCCCAGGGCAGAGCTCAATCATGGGCGTTACAGCTGCTTAGGGCTTTCTCAGTGGTCTCATCCTACAACAGAGAATACATTACAAATACCTCTGTTTGCCTTTTGTTTGCAGGGAATACAAAAAGAAGCCATGAGGAAGTATGTACCATATCATCTCATATCATATCATATATCATATCATACCAACAGGCATTTTTCTTAGTTATTAATTAAGAATTAAAAGGAAAATGTGCTAATCGTAGCCAAATCTAAAGAACAGCAGTTTTTACAAAGTCTCGCCACTTTTTCGGGGTTTTTTGTTTTGGTGTTTTTTGGGGTTTTTTTGGTGGTTTTTTTTTTGGGTTTTTGGGGGGGTGTTTTGGTGGTTTTTTTTTTTTTTTTTGGTGGAAAAAACTGTTAAAGCAATTTGGATAAACTAATGTTTATCTAAATGTTCAAAGTGTGCAGAGTCTTTGATCAGAGCAATCCCTTTGTAGCCTGGCTTTTTCACATATACTCTGCTGGCCTTTACTTGGTATGCTGCAAACACTAAAATATTATACTCAGATACAGAAGAAGGCAATAAATACATACTTTAATTAAAATAATGTCTCCTGCCCACAAGCTGCTGATAAACATCACAGTCTCCCACTCCTCTAGTTTTTATATTTTATGTTATTTCAAGAATTTACTGTATGTTTATTGAGGTACAAACTTGTTGGTTTTCTTCATTTTATAGATCAAATGTACAGAGTTGTTATCATTTGATGCAAACTTCTGTTATTACAGAAATATGAGGGTCTTACTTAATTGCAAAAGAAAATTGTAGAGAATCAAGACAATGAAGACACGTTATAAACTTTATGCAACTTCCACTTTCAGATCAGCTGTCAGCTTTAGGACTTTCCATTCTTTCAACACTTTTCTCCAAATTATTCAGTTGTTCCCTCAAATGTCACTCTGCTGTGATGACCCATTGGGCAATGTACAATAATGCTGCACAGACCCAGCACCAGTGGGTTAAAACTGCACTACAATATGAGCATTATTTTACCAGCTTGATGAACTCATTTACAACTATGGTACAGGTGATAAAATTACAGAGCTGCAAATCCCTTTGGTCTTCTAGAGTCCTCTAGCTGATGTCATTTTCCAGCAGGAATTAATATGTTATTTCTTACTAGAGAGCTGAGAAGTGCAGGGAAGGTAGATAGATATGATTATTAAATGCAGTGTGTGCAAGAGGGGAAAAGATGCTGAAGTCAAATATACACAAAAATTAATAGCTTTCCTGATCTGAGCTCATGTTTCTCATGCTCTTTGGATTACAGTAGGGTTACCCTTCTGGTGTCTGCACCCCAGGGATTCACATCTGTGTAAATGTGGTAATAGAAAAAGGCCCTCATGATGAATTCATGAATTGTTCTCATTGACACTAGTTGATACTTTTACTTGGACAAGTCTCCTTTGCAGGTGCACTGACCACACACTAATTGAAAGGATTATTTTCATAACTTTCTGTGCAGTCTGCAAGGCTTTCTGTGAAAAGCATAATTGTTTCAACCAGCTGCTTGGAGTTGTTTTTATTAATTTCTTTAAATCCAACAATGCTGGATCGGCATATTTGAGACTCTCCTTCAAACTGCATATGAGCATAAATAAAATTAGTGAATGTGAATCTTGTGTAAGAGAGAAATTTGTTTGCAAGTACAGAATTTCTGTGAGAAGGAAAATTGCTTTTGAAATGTACTTTTTCTCCCAGCCTCTTGCTATTTTTACCCTCATCCCCACAACAAATCTTTAATGTGCAGTATGTCTGCATGGCACCTGTTGGGATTAGCTGGGACCCGAGCAGACACATTACACAGTCCACACATTTGCACTGCTTGAAACATCTAATCCTGAGTTTATGCTGTGTGAAGCTCCAGCCCTAAAGGGTTCTTCAAGTAGTGTTATTCCCCTGTCCTGAGTGAAAGGCAGATCTCTTACCATAAGACTGGCCATAATGTCTGAAAAGCCTTGTGAACTCAGTCTTTAATTCATGTAAGAAACAAGCAGTATTAAAGAGAGTCCATGGAACAATTACTTGGATGCCACCTTGGTACCTTCTCACTCCTTTGCTTGAGGGAAATGCTCAAGCTGTGGAAATTACTCTGGGCAAGCTGAGTAAAACCAGGCTGGGAACAGTACACAATCTCCCAGAGACAGAGAGCAAGGATGAGAAGCTCTGTGAGATCCACTCGCCCATAAGCCTCTCTTCTCACCTCAATTCAGCCCCTCTGTGTCTTGGGGACCAGAGGGTTTAGCTTTCATGTGAAAATCCTGTGGTGATTTAGCTTTCATGTGAAAATCCTGTGGTCTCCCTGCAGCAGCAGAACAAGATTTACACAGGAAAGGGGATTCCAGTCCTACCTCCTTCTCCCAAGCCTTTAATGGAGAAGTCAAGGTCTCTGCTGTAGCCTGGGTGTCTGTACACTGCCTCCCTGTCCCAGCCCCTCTTCCACCTCCATCCCCACTCCCTTCCAGATGGGAGACTACAGCCAAGCCCTTCTTTTGTCTCACCCCTTCCTTCTGGCATTCCACACACCCAGCCATTGAGTGGGGCTCCAAACACCCTCTGAGAGTCCTGCTCCTCCCTGATAGTGGGAAAAGCACTCTGAGCTGCTTTCTTCCCTTACATTTTGGGTCTGGTTTGCATGTGTCACATGCCATGAGACCATGGAAATGCAGCATACGTCATGAGATCCTTGGTGGCTGAGCATCAGCTCAGAGATTGACCTAAAAACCATCAGGAGGATTACATCACTGGAGCAACACCCAGAATAGGTGTAAAATAGTGCTTTGGTGGCTGGAATACAATGCAGGAATTTTTGAGCAGATAGCACTCAAGATTTTGAGCTTTCTTAATGTAAAAAATCCATGTAACTGTCAGCCTCCTTGTACTCCCACAGCCTCACTAATAACACCTTTGCTCCTGTGGGAAAGGTGGTTTTCTTGGGAAAACTCTGTGACTTCCCCTTACTGCTGCTGTCTGGAACACCAGAAAACAATTACACATGTTTAAAAACCAGGCAACAAGCCTTGCAAAACCAATAGGCTGTCTCAGAAATTACTATTAATATAAAAGTAGGGTAAGTAAAAGTAGGGTTCCCTAATCTTCTTGATTTGGACTCACCAGGGTGGGTTATATTTTTTTACTTCTTCTCTGCACCCATTTCACATAAAAATAAATTTGTTTTGGAAAAAAACAAAAAGATATGCAGAAATTTAAAAAAAATACAGTAAATATTTTGGGTATTTCCAGGAAAATAGCAAACATTGGCAATACAGCTGGTCAAAAAAAATTGAATTACCATTTCAGGACATATTTGGCATGTTCAAGCTTGTTTCCATTACAAATCAGAACAAAACTTAAATAGTTTAAATTTCATGGTATTTCATACCAAGAAGAAAAACACCTCTTTTTTCAGACAGTGAAATCAGTGTTTTGATAATAGTCTCATGTAATTAAGTAAAGCTTGTACTAGTGTAGCAGAAGAGTTATCTGGGATAAAATAGCTAATGGTCAAAGGAGACAGAGACTGTCTCCCAGAGAAGTTTCATCTCATACTTAAGCAGATGTCAAATGTCAGGGCAGCACTTCCAAGGTTACTTTGTCTCTTGTTTGAGTAGGGGATGAGTTTCTATGCCGTCCTATGTCCTGTCTGCCACATCCCCACCTTCCTCCCTAGCCTGCTTAGATGCTATTCCTTCTCCTGACCTGCATGGGAAACTCTCCCCACTCTGTGCTCCAGCTGTGCTTCCATCAGTCCTGGGCACTCATGGGGACTAAGGACATGGCAAACAATCACTTAGGGATGTGGGGCCATTGTGTTAGGAGGGCAACATTCAATTTTGCTGCAAGGCTGGTCTGAGCAAAGTGCTCTTGTGTGGACCTACAGCCCAGGATTTGATGTATGCCAGTCAGGCCTATGACTGCTGCCTCTGATGCATTCTCCAGGCACAGATGAGTCTGGCCAGGAGTCCCAGCTGCTTTCCTTTGGCCCTGGTGCTCCAATAGAATCTGCATTTCTTCAGGCTGTGAACAGCAAACCCTCCACAAAACCTTTTACCACGTTCTCACCGGCTGCTGCTGCTCACTTCCCAGTGCTAGTGAAGTGATCTCTGAGGAGCCCAGGTTGCAGCCTGTCTCAGAGCAGGCAAAGGTTTTCTTTGGCAAGAAACAAAAAAAGCTTTCTGCATGGGGCCCTGTGTGGCTCAGCAGAGCCAAGGGCTGCATTGTCCTGCAGTGCAGCTGAGGAGCGTCTCTTCTGCCTAAATAGGTTTGTAAATCAAATACTGCTTTATTCATATTTGCTCTCACTGTAGCCTCATAATTCCTGATAGTCATACTCAGCTCCAAAGTTTGCTCCTAAACTTCCAAGAAAAGCTATGTACTGCATTGTAAAAATGCAGTGTATGTTATTCTACCGAATAAGGCAAAGATAAAGCAGGATATAGTCAGAAATCATAGCATTCCAAACACCTCCAAGATACAAAGGGCCCTCTAACATGACTTTCTAGTAACACTGTCATGGGTCTTATTTAGGAAATGGCAGGAGATGATGATGATTCTCCTCCTACAGGGCCAGCCTGGTACAGAATAAGCTTCAAAGCAAGACCTGCAAGGACATTCTCCAAAGGATCCTCACTAAAGGGCCTCTCACATCTTGCCAGGATGGTTCTGCCTGTGGCCAGAAGCCCAAGTGAGGCATGCAGGATGTGCCCCTTGCTAGTGATCCATGCACAACATCTATGTACACAAGGGGCCTTCCCACAGCTATTAGGTTTTGTGCCACAGGGTCTTACCTGAAGATTAGCATTTAAATCATTTTTTGTTCATAAAACCCTTTATAACAAATAAAGCATGCTTTACTTGCCCTTTAAGAAATCACTAAAGCCACGTTCCTGTTACTGTTTTTCCTAAATAAAAATAAATTTTCCATCTTGCCCTGCCTGGTATTACTAGTAAATAAGGATGGCTAATGAGTGCTTTCCTGATAAGAGACAGCCCTTGTTAAACAGCCACTAAAAACACTCCTATCTAGACCACAGCTGCATCTGCTACAGCACAGGGTTCTTTTCATCTGCAATCCAAACCCTGCGTTCCTCGGCGAGACAAGACTCACTCTGCTGTTGGGTGGCACTTTGCAGGATGAAGAACTGATTTGCCCACATGTTTGTCAAAGGCTGATCCTCAGCAGGTGGCATTTATTTGAAATCGGACATGGCAGGTGGTTTCAGCCTAGAAACACATTTTTGCACAGATTCCAGTTAAGTGTTTATAAGCTATTGGTTATATAAAACTGAAATCGGTGATGTTGGCAAGTTTTCTGTACTTTCTCTGTGTGCTAACAACTCGGCTTAACTTTTGTTTGTTGTTGTGAGGCTTTCAAGTGTGTGTCAAATAATAACATTTTAATTTGCAAGGAAATTAGTAGTTTGAAAACTATAATCCCTTACAAGGACGCATGTGCACACACGTGGACATGCTCAGTCCATTAAAATTACTTATGTTATTAAGTTTGTAATAAATCCTCAATGTGGAATGGCACGTGCTGAATCACTGAGGCATTTGACAAAGATCTGTTTAAAGGGTTACTCTGCAGCCCCAAATTCCATTTTAAAAACAAGGCCCTATTGAACCTAATCAATGGGTTTTCTGTGATTCCACCCCCTTTGCCTCCCCAAGCAACTTCATTTAAGACCTTTTGGGCAACTTTAAAGGTTGCTATGTATTATTTTCAGCTGTAGCTGTGAATTGCTATGGAGGAACATGAAAACATACCAGTGTAGATCTTAAAGCCTCCCTGTTCAGGAGTGGCTGTGAACCTTTCCCTTGCACATGGGCCGTGGCTGGCATTGCATCCTCCAGACCAGGCATGCTCGGCTGTCACTGCTGGCAGGCAGGGGACATTCCACTCCAGGTTTATGCAGGGAAGGCCAGGGACCAGACCTGGTACTGCCAAAGCATCTCAGGACAGGGGTGAGATGGTTTTGGCAGCAAGAGCCCCAGCCCTGAGGGTATAACGTGGCCACTCCGGGGCAGACTGCAGACAACAGCCTTCACCAGCTGCGCGGCTGGCGGGAGCAGGTTCAGCTCTTGTGCTGAGCAGGCAAACAGCCTCCTTTTGTTTGTTTACTTTTTAATCAGGGTCTTCTACATGTAAAGGAAGTAAAGGGACTGGTGGTTTTGTTGAGTTGGGGTTTTTTTAACAGGACAAATTATGATATCCATTCCTTTTTTAAAATTTTTTCCTTGTATTCTTTGAATGAGGAATGGGGCCATCCCGCCAGGACAAAGAGACTTGGCCAGCATGCCAAAACTGCAATTACAGCTAAATGAAAAAAGTAAGAATGAAATGTATTTTATTCATTTCAGCTGTTATGTCTTAATGCAAAGAAATCACTTTGCACAGTTCTGTAACTGACACCAATTTCTAATCTCCAGTACTATTAACTTCTAAATCCCCGTTATAAAGAACATTGGCAGAATACCAGAGACTAGTGCAGCTAAATAAACTTAGTTGGACCTGGTGTTTTATTTTCTTTTTTCTGAAATGCTGAAAAAAATCATTAAACTATTTTGTTAATTGCTGATAACATTTTGATTAGTTGGATTTCCTCTTTTGGCTGCAATAGACACATTCCTGGAGCATGAGCATGTTTGCCTTTGGGACAAACAAAAAAAAAAAAAAGAAAGAAAGAGAGACCATTTTTTGAAATGACAAAATGTATTGTTACAGGATTAGAGACAGGATAGCTCCAGGATTATGCTGTATTGCTAACTCAATTTAAGAGGCCTACAAATTGAAACTAAATATTGAATAGCTGTAGGGAAAGGGCATTGTTAAGGGGTAATATCTGTGTGAAAATTTTATTGTTTCATCTCAGCTGGATTGAAACAGTTTTCTGACAACTCAGAGACCATCTCATACAAGCTAGCAAACTTTAAACTTTTATTTCTCCCTTCCACTTCAGTAAAATGGCACTGGAAGACCAATCCAAGTCTCAGATGTGCACAAATTAATATTAACTAAAAACAACCTTGACAGAAATGTTTCTACAAGTCAGGGACGGGCTTTGAGCAAGGCTCCTGCCTTGACATCATCATTCCAAAGGAATCTGAAAAACTGTCTTCTGCTAACCTTGACTTTAATGATGTTCTAAACCAATGTAGCATCACTTCTCACTTCTACGCTACAAGATTTAATTGAGAGCTTAAACAGAACTGTGCCAAGTGGGACAGTGGAAGTAATTACCAGATTTAGATATTCTGGCATCGTGGACAGAATTTCTTAAGCACAGGAAATGAATTATAGCAGAATATCCTTAGACTCAAAAATTATTGGCAGGGAGGAAGGGAAGAACAATGCAGCCTTGGTTACATGCTGACGAGTTTTGGCTGATTTGCTGTGTTACCATTTTAGTCTGTGTGTGGCTATTTAATTTTTTTTTCCTCAAGAGAGCTGAAGTTCTAACACCATCTAAGTCAGAGCTTGGAGGGCTTTCTTCATTTTGTTTCCAAAGAACAGTTGGGTTCACAGAGGACTGAACAAAGGGAGAATATCAAGAAAATATGGGTTGCTCTTACTGGAGCATAGGATCTTCCATGAATAAGAGCTTCTTGTGATATTAAAATGGGCTATAAAATCTCCTTCTTCTGTTTCTGACTTTGCAGTCAGGCTGTACCTGTGTCCCAGTGTCTTTTAATAAATTCAGTGTTCATTAAAGACTCTTGACTCTGAAGCCATAGAGGAAAAAATCTGGATTTACCTCACCTAATTTGAGACATTTGCATGAGATCCCTTGGCATGGAGTGTAACACCGAAGGCTCCTTCAGTAATCCCTGCAGACAGACCAGTACACCCCTTCCTTTCATGGTCTGAGTTGCCCTCTGACAGATCATCCATTTAGCAGGCAAGTCTCCTACCAGGCTTATTACTTAGGTCCCAAAGCCAAGACCTTAAAGTGGCTGCAGAGACATGAGCCTAGGCCATTGGACAGAGCAGACAGACAGAGGAGAATGTGCCAAGGCGACAGTGGCTGAGTATTTTCACCGTGGCTGCCAAGGCTACCAGCAGGGCTAGCAATGTTGGTCAAACACTGCAGACCCGTGACATGCTCAGAAAGGAGATAAGATTGCATCACCTTTACCAGATGTCACAAATGGATCTCAGATGGTAATTTTCTACTGTATGTACTGGCATCTTAAGCAAAATATGATCCAAAAGAACGGGCTCTGTATGCCATTATCAATCCCCTAAGCCTGTTGTCTTACCAGCTGTGACATCATTAGCTGCACATCTGTCTCTAAACCAAAGGTGGTTTTCTAGCCTAAGTCTTATCCCACGTCCACTATGAATAAGCTCTGAATAAAAGACACTTGTTAAAGTTCAGCTGCAGCAGGGGTTACATCAAGAGATGGCAGATGGGCAGGCCCAAGCCTCCATCACTGAACACAAAGATATATGGCCTATTGTCTCCTTATGGCTCATGTGATACCCTTGATAAGAAGAATGTAAGTGTCTGGCAGCCATACAGAGTGAAATCTATACCCAAGGAATGCATATAAGTCAACTTCTACTTAAGCCTTAAAGGATGGGCATATGCTTAATAATAGCACTGAGAAAATGTGAGGGTTTCCAGTTCAGTGGCCCAAACCGATGGGAGAAGAGCAAGTTGGAATTGATCTGAAAAAATATTTGAAGGGAGTTTAAATCAACTAGAAATATTTTTTCCTCTGGCATTCTAATAAAAATTAAAAATAAGATTCCAAAATGATTAAAAGGAGGAAAAGATGGCTCATACTGTGTGTTAGCTTACCAGTTTATTATGAGACCAATAACTACACACTTTCCCCCCTCTAGTTCTAACCAACATAAATTTCATGCCCCTGATTGTAAGGCTCAGAAGTACTGGTGTGTCTAAACCTGCATTCAGCCCCACTGAAACTTTGCTTTAAAAAGAGCCAAATCTCACTAAAAAAAGCCTATCTGAGGTTGAAATGGAAAATATACAAGTCTTCTTTAACTTGAGCTAGATGGCATGACAGCAAACAGAAGAAATTAAGAAATGATCCCTACTGGCACCATATTCATAGGAGGGAAGGTCTCTCTCAGTCAGATACTGCACAGCGCTGGAGCCTCCTGCATCCTCATGCTCCCTTTGATAAGGAGAGGGAGTCGATGAGAGCAAAATCCTGACACAGCAACGGCCTTTGCTCCTTAGAGCAACGAGGCCTTTTAGGGATAACTCAACTTAAGCATAAATAAAAGAAGCAGAAGTGACCCTATGATCCCAGCAGAGAGAGTTCTGGGCATGTCTGGGTGATACCTGCAGGCTCACTGGGTCCCTCTGTACCAAAAGTCAGTGTATTCTCCCATTCACGCATTGCTTTGCAAGAAACACTGGGACCATGCTGTGAACTGCAAAAGCACAGGCTGGCTACTTTTTGTGTGGCCTCATCCCACCCCTGTTCCAGAGCACAAATAAGGAATTTTTACCCTTTAACAGAGTCAGGAGTACTCTATAATCCAAGCAACTTTATAATGAACAAGCTCTCATTTAGTGTAAGGCCTTATTCATTGCATGCCTTACTTACAGCATACTGTTAAAACAGCCACGAAGTTGCCCTGACTCTGTTTTGGTTTTGGACTAAATACAGCACAGTAAGTCAAACATTATTGGTCACAATGGTAATGTGCAGTGTGTATAATGTGCTTTTATTGCTGCAAGGCATAGCTGAAATATTTACACAGAATACATGAAATAACAGCAAGATTCGTGTTCTGTTCCTTATTTGTAAGGTATTTTATTAAAAAGAATCTGAAGTTCATAAATAAAATAGTAATATCACTTATTTCCAGATACTAGTTCCAGCTTGTTGATTTTAGTAGACAAGTATAACACTTAAAATGTGGAAACACAGTGGGTAATATTTATATGAAATCTCCAAGAACCGTGGTATTTTGCTCATGTGGAATATCATGGCATTTTGCCTGGATCAAGTAACCAGCAGATTAGCACATTAACACTTTTAAGAAACATGCGTGTAATCCACTCTGAATGTGGTCTTTGACTCCTGGTAGGAATACCTAATGATTTTCAAATTGGCACGTTACTTTATAAAGCAAGTCAAGCAAACAGGAATTGCAGAGCAGTTTTGGTTGGGGTGGATGGCATAAGCACACACACCTTATCAACAGAGGAGACACGATAAACTCTGCAGGCATGGAAGGATTTGCAGTATCTACAGACATGCAGGAACTTTATGGCTTTGTTGCTCTGTGTGAGTGGGTAAGTGGATATAAACTGCTCCACTCATTCACAGTCACCAGTTTGAGGTGACAGAGTAGCAACAGACCTCTAAGACTGAGCAAAGCTGGTAAAGGCTTCAAAAACCATCACCACTGCCAGTTATGAAGGTCCCACTCCAGTCTGCAGCTAGAAGAGTATGTATGTCCACAAGTTGTGTTCAGGCTGCCACAGGCTCCCTTCCTAACCAGGAATTAAGAAGGAGAAGAGCAAGAGGCACAAGAGTTGTCTCTCTTACTTCACCAATGATGTGTCCCTTCAAAGCTGTACTCCAACACAGACTCTTCACGTGGTTTTGGTCTCATTGCCAGTTCCCTGCACTGCTTTTCCCACTTCCCACAGAGAAAAATCCATCCTTCCCTTCATGGGAGCTGCTGCTGACTGCAGTGGTGTGCTCATGGTGATGAACTGCTCCACATGTGCAAAGTCCTGGCTCTGTGGAATGCACATGCAGGCTCAGTGGTAGGGTAGCTCAGGGCTCTGGCTAATTTCAACAGCAATATAGAAGGGAAAAAACCCTTTTATTTCCAGGGTGCTTTCAGTGTGCTGTAGCAACTGAGCTCAACTTCTGCAGCAAGAGACAGCAGGGAAAACCCAACAGTCCCCCTCCCATGAAAGAAGCAGCAGAGTCCAGGCTGCATGCCAAGGAATCCTATCACTAGCCTTATAAAAAACTCACCAGGGCCACCTCAAAAACAATAGTGAAGTCACGCTTGGCTGCAGTTGGTTATGGTTTGAGAGCGAGACCACGAACAGGTCTCCCAGAACTATTGTGGCTGGCTCCATTTCCTGCTAACTCAATTCATCACACTTGTTCTCTCCTTCCTGGAGACAACTTTTATAGCCCCATTAATGTACTTACAGTGTCCCTGCTTTTCTGAAGACCAGATATGGCTGCCTCAGGTCATAGCAATTAAGGCTGCTCTTTGGAAGTGCCTACATAGAAGTCAATGTTACAAATCAAGAGATTGTTCACAAAGGTTAAGTTTAGGATGTCACCCTTCATCCTGCTGAGGGCTGATGCTCTTCTTGCCTCTGCACTAGCAGAGTTTCTGGCTCTCCAAATAGAAGGTAAAATATCCTTGCTAGACCATATACCCAAGATTTAAAAAATAACCTATGGTTTCAAGTTTGGTTAAAATAACCTGGCTAAGAAAGTCCAAACATGGATATTTGCAAAATGGAAGTATTTTAGAAAAGGAAATTCTGGGATTTGAAAAAGAGAGAGAGAATTGTCATCATGGAAAGAATCACATCAAACTACCTTTTAAAGCTAAATCAAAAATCTCCTCCCACCTCTTTAGTTGCCAGTCTGGATGCAGAAAGGATTTTTCCTCTGCATTGAAGTCATCTGTTGAAAAAAAATATAGTGGGAAATATTAAAATGTTAATCATGAAGAACTTGGAAGGCTCATTTAGAAAGCAGCTCAGATGTCAATGAGCATCAGTTGCTGTGAACCAGCACATACTGAATACACTATTAACATCTTGTCAAAACTCTTGGGTATACAACATCAGCAAAGGAGAAACAGCTCTGAGTAAAGCTCCAATGTCAGGACAGGATGAGGTTTGGTGGACTATTAAAAACCCAAACCAACCTCCCCCTACTTAAGCTCACACAAAAGCCCAGATTTTTGGAACATCACCCTGGAGTGAGGCCTTTCCCTCCTCACTGACAGCTGAAGTTATTTTTGAATTTGGGTTAGATTTAGTGACTAGGCTCCAGCCAAAAAATTTAGGGGGGGTGTGGGGAAATCATTGGAAAAAGTCATAAGATTTTGCCTATTTCAGAAACAAAAGGTTTCCATTTTTTTGGGCTGGGTTCACAAGAGGATTTGGGAGCTAGCCACTTTCAGATGTGCATGCTGCAGAGCGGTGATTACACGCCTGCAGCTCCCAGCTCTGGCACCCCGGGAATGGGAATCAGAGCAATGCTTGCCATTCCTGTGCTTTTGTGGCACCCTCCACAGAGGCAGCCAGATCTGTATGGAAGTGTTTGAGTAGGCAATTTAGAGCAGCACGCTGAAACTGGTTATGCTCAAGGATGGCAGAGCTGCCTTCATGTGAAGCCTTTCTCAATTCATTTAAAAATCGACTTCTAAACAAAATATGGCCAATGTTTGGGGTAATAAAATGTATTGTGGGGGGACAAGGATGTGCTTGACTGGAGTGCATGGGATCCCCACTTCCGAGGCTGGAAAGGACGTAGTTTGATCTCTCCAAAAGTTCTCTCTTTATTTTTAATCCGTACTTTTAGAGCAAAGCAAGTACTTCTGCAGAGTGTCCTGTGGAGGCTTTAACCTTTTCACTCTCTCCTGAGACTTCTTTTTAGGTTCTTTCATTCAGAAAATGTGGATGTTTGGGCTTGCCTAGTCAAAGAACAACAAGTGGGGCAGCACCAGGAGAACCTTCACATAAAGCTGCCTTTTACCCATACACTTGAACAGTCTTCACCACACAGCAACTGAGTCTCTTGCAGTCATTGCTAGATTTCATCCTCACAAGACCATTTATTAGATAAATATGTTTTCTGCTTTTATCAATGCCAGACAGAAGCAGTAGGTGGTGGGAGTGTCTTGGCAAAGGTCATGGAAGACAATCCCAGTTGAAGGATGGGGGAATCTGGATTTTCCAGGTCCCTCCAGCTCCTAGGACATCCCTCTTCTGTCAGATAGCCACTGGGGAGGACACAAGGTCAGCAGCAGTCATGAAGAAAAGATCTGAGCACAGCAAAACCTGGGGCTGACCCAGGAGAGAATAAAGCAAAAAGCAATGTGTTTATTTGAATGCCAAGTTTGTTTAGCAGTGCTGCATCTCCACATGCACGGAGGTTTCCTCACTGCTCTTAAAGGGCAGCTTGACTGCAAATTTTGGCACTTTCCTCAGAAGGTCCCTGTGTAGGAGTCAGAAGCTGCAAGAGAGCAACTCTCATTTTGATGGGAAACTGCTGCTCTTCAGTCACAGGACACTAAATAAATCACTGAAATTGTTCAAGAGCTAAAAAGCCCAGTCAGCTTAGGTATCTGGTCTCACCTTCTCACACAGCCCTTTGTGCACAAACCACTTTACCTTTCCCTCCAGCACACATCTCTTCCCTGACTTCCATCTAACCATGGCCACAAAGCCAACACTTTCTGCCTGGTTGGGTGGGTGACCCTCCTCAGCAGCCCCCACTGCCATGCTACATGCCACAGATTGCAGTCAGCTGGCAGGCAAGAAAATCTCCCTGTCTCTGAACACATTTGGGTGGTTATGGAGCTGGGGTATGGAGGCCACAGAGCGAGGAGGAACCCCTTGTCTCCACAAAACTAGGACAGCACCTTAAAAAAGACTGATGGAAAAGTGTGTTTTTCAGTTAAGAACTCTGCCAGATAACCTTGAAAACTTTTGAGACACAAGAAAGCTTTGGTCCTCCGAAGCCGTAGAAAAGTTGGTTACAAGCACAGGAGCCTCTCACACAGGTGACATGAGGCACATGCTTCGGACACCACGGGATCACAAGCCCAAGCAGAAGGACAGTGAGCACCTTGTGGGCTTTGTCTGTCACGTTTGTATGAAGCATTTGGGTTTTCCACTGGGAAGCAGAAGGAGTAAAGCCAAACAAGGATCCACCAGCTAAGGACATGTAACTACATAGCCTGTGTCCTCCAGGGCTGTTCAGAGGCAGCTTTTCCAGATTTCTTGTGCTATTTCAACACCTCTGCTTAGCCTCATTTTCCTGCCAAAGTGTTACATTCAAACAAAAGCTCCTTTAAACCCCACAAGCTTAAAAGTAGGTCATGCATGTGCCAGAAATAATTTTTAAATATCCTCATTACCTTTCCGCTTCTTCCCAGAGTATTTTACTATTTGTTTGGGACAAAGGGAATGGAGCTGCACTATTTTTTCTCCCAATAGTGTTTGCATAGAAGCTTTAGAGAAGCCATGCATTTTGAAAGCCTAATGCCTACTTCACTGTCTAAAATAATACAAATCTTTCAAACAAATCCCTCTCAGCCCAATAAAGATTCTATGGCTGATTTTTATTTCACCCAGGACAAAGCAGTAGGCAACCTGAAAGCTGCATACATCAAGAAAAGCTGTTTTGATGATGTGTGTATCTAATGCATGCCTTCCTAGTCAGTCTTCTCTTTCCCTGATTAGCAGAGGGAGCTGAGCTAACTTTTGGGTTGATTCTTGATTAGTGTTTTATTGCTTAACTGTAACCACTTTAACTTCAGATTTGCTGTAAGCAAAATAAGCAACAATTAACTATTAGGTATTTGCAAAAAGATGACAGAGTTAAGGAGCCTTAATTCAATATCCATCTTCAGAAGTTTATAACTGAATCCATACTTGAATTTAAATACCAAATAATCTTCTGATTTTTATGCATAGTTTTCAGTCAGTGTAACAAAAACATGATGTCGCAGTCATGCTGTGAGCTCTGTAGCTAGGTTTCCTTGTTTATATTAACAGCTGTAAACACAGTCTGACTCAGCCTTGATTTAAACACAGATTTCCCATGCTTTCAAGAATTCACCGCGTTGTGAAAGCTACAATTTCAGAACTTTTCTCACGTGCATATTGATTATGCCCAGGAACAGCCTGCAATGCTACACATGCACTTGCAATGACCCATTATAGAGACTATATTAAAAGGGCCAGTTTTCATCTTCATTAAAAAGTGAACCCATCTTTGTGAATGTTTGTGTATAAACTTGCCCCTGAATGTTCTGAATACAGCCTGCAACCTTCTACATAAGGTACTGTCACTTTACTGCATCAAGGTTCTACATGTTCATCCCTTCATTTAAAAATACAGGTTGTAAAAACCTCATAATGCCACTTAAACCAGTGCAAAATGTTTCATTCAGTCAGAAATGGATTTTAGTGCAACGTTTTATATTCCTGCCTTTTAACAACAGCGTTGGAACAGCTGAGCTTTTGGAAAAGTGACACTGCCTGGATAAAGGACTCTTGAGCTGTCTTCAGGAGTATAGTGAGAAGCAAGCTCCATTTAAGCAGAAAGTCAGGTGAGGCAAACAAAACAGAAAATTTTGTAATATTTCTGCCTTGAAAGGGGCAGCAGCATGTCATTCTAATGGGTTCCTGTGACACAGATTAGATCTCCCAGTCTGTGAATGCTGAGCAAAGTCAAGCAGCAGTGCAAAGCAATCTTGAGGGCCAGGCTGGTGGGCATCCATCCCTACTGGAGGAAAACTCCCCAGTCCTACAGAGCTGCTATTGCAATTTACCATCACAAGGGCTTCCATCCACTGTCTCTTGCATGGACAGAGAAAGTAAGGGAGAAGGAGGGGATTTTGTCTGATATTGCAGGGTCCATCAACCCTATCAGAAGAGCTTTTGGAATCACATTGCTCTACAATGAGACAGGGATGTTCCTTGGAAAGTTGATGCCATGACTCCACCAGCAGCTTCAGCACTGTTGACCAAATTTCATGGTTACACCTCTCCTCCCAGCAATTTGTGCCTGGAAAACCTGATGTGGACCATCACAGACCATCTGCAACTTTGTCACGGTGCATATGGTCAAGAGAAATACATCTCCAGACCAGGAGGGCCAAAGTGCAAGGCTGATCTCATGACCCCACTCATCTATGACCAGTGGCAAAGCCTCAGACTCCCATTCTGATCCTGTACTCACACAGAGGTGAGCACAACACTGACCACCCACATTCCTCCAGCTTTTCTCCTCCTAAGCATGAAGGGCAGGCTCATGGGTCTAAGCTGGATCTAGGTTAGGCCCAAAGATAAGTGCACAACTTAGAATCCAAGCACTCTGGCTGGCTCTGAGGCTGGTTCTCTGTCAGGCTGCTCCCCAGAGTTTTACTGCATTTCTCACTGTCTCTTCCAGGGAGTGAGGGCTGCTGGAGAAGCACACAGTTCCTATAGAACTCCAGAACGTCTTGTGGGGAACTCTGCATCCACTCCTTTGCAGACTAGGACAGGTTAAGTAACTTCCTACTTCAGTATTTAGGTCTCATGCTAAATTCTGTCTCTTGTGCCCCTTCCCTTCAATGATTTGAAGTACACTTGTCCAAAACTTCATTTTCCCCCCTTTGAAGTCACATATGAATGAGATGTGCCAAGTGCCTAGTCTAGCCATTCGTAGTGATGCTAAAATACAGCCTGGATTTTGAAAGGATCCAAAAGGAGTTTAGCTAGGCTAAACATCATCCACATCATCCTCTGCAAGTTATTTTCACATGTCTGAGATCTCATTCAATTTGCCTGGCTTCTCAGAGGACAATTAAAAACAATACGCAGCAGATGGGAGAGGTAAGACAAACAGAGGTTAAATGACTTGCCTGAGGCTGGTACAGTCTAGCAGAACAGGCGACAGGAGTCCTGGGTATTAATTAGTTAATATTTGTACAATGCTAAGAAAATATATAGCCCTATATAAGTATTATTGTAAGGTGGCCCCTGCAGTTTGGAGAAGCAGAGGGCAACAGTGCACAGACAAGTGCAAATATCCTTTCTTGTTTTGTGGCATTTCGGTCATCACGGGGTCTGGGAGGAACAGAGCATTCCCAGGACATATGAGAGAGAGAATGAGAAAGCCCAGGAAAACAGATCCCACTCAAGCAATGCTGTTGTACACCCCCAGGCTGCTCTATCCACGCATCAAGTCCAGAATCAGAAGCTTGCACTCTCCACTGAGACCAGTAAATCTGTGAGGCGCAATCAAATTGGGCTACATAGTCAGCTGCCTTCAGCAGAAACCTTGGAACTGAATTTGAGATATTTGGGGGTGTTTACAGCATTAAGAGGTGCAAATCTCTCTGAAGTGCCATGGGACCCACATGCCACACTGCTCTGTGCTCTGCTGAAATCTCAGGAGGAAGGCCAGGCCCATCTATATTAAAGAATGATCTATGGGAAAGGAGGAAAGGGTCACAGTGTCAGATTTCTCCTTTTTTTCTCCCCACCTCTCTGGGGCATTCATCTTGCTCCCATGACTTCAGATCTGATTTCTTCAGATGCCTTTTTCAGTCCAGCTTCCCTTCACACCATCACACATCCCAGCCTCCTGATCTGAGCCTCTTCCAGATTCCGGTATCAGCCTGAATGAAAGATGCATCAGATTTTCTCCAGGACAGCTCTCAATCTCCAGTGTTTTCAACATGATTTTGCTATGCAATTTCAAGAGTGGTGAGAATTTTTGGCCATTTCCCCTTTTTTCTCCTGGCTAGGAAACAAGAACATTAGTTAAGCAGTGATGTACTTTCCTCTGCAATTTTAAAATAATTCAGACTTCCCATGTAATCTACTAAAATTTTCATCCAGTTTTCATCACCTCATATCTTCATTATCTGAACCTGTGATTTCTTTTCCCATGTTTTGCTCAGACTTGACTGAAATGCAAAATTTCCAGCTGAAAATTCCAATGTTCATTTTCATCCCAAACAGTACAAATGGCTCAAATTTTAAAAGCACCTCCTCAGAAACACAAACATTTGAAGTTCTACATATTTAGGCAAAATTTTCCAGCATTTCTAGTTGCTAAATTCCAGATGTTGAAATTTTTTTTTTTAATTTACTTGGCAGGCTTTATTTAGAGTAAAATCAATATCAGGCTACCTTACCTTTTCCTTGCAGATTCTGCTTGCTCTGAGTCAAAATCCATAGGAAAACACATTTCAGTGTCACAAGGTCTTTACTGCCCCTATGGCACGGTACAGTGGGAAGAGCACATAGTGTGCATTGAGAAATGTAGATGGTCTGGCAAGGGACCTCACCCAGAAAGGAACAGAGAGCAGAGTTTTGTGGCTGCCCTACAGCTCCCACCAGGCTCCAAAAGGACACTCATTTCTCTGCCATGCAACCTGGTGTGCTGATTGCAGATCACACCATGGGAGACATGTGTCCCACGTCCCATTCTTTTCCCCTAAGTGATACATCATGCTTTTATCTGAATTTTTTTGAAATTAAATTGTTTGCATCATTTTAATGAAAAAAAAAATCAATTCCATCAAACTAACTTCCAATTAAGCCTTTTCTTTTTGCTACAGAAAACGTCTATTGCTGAGAAGCTGTGTCCTCAACTGTAAAATCATCCTGATAAAAACATTCCATAGACTCCAGTACAGCTGCCAGAATCATTATTTTTGCTACTGCTCTAACCTGAGCAGCCTGATGCCTCTGAATTCTTCCATTCCTTTCTTTACTGACAAACCCTCTTCCCCATCAAACCCCTGAACTGTCTCTCTTGTCCCTCATGTCACCTACTGCAGCCTTCCTTGTGCCAGGCAATCTTCTTGTGATTCCCCAACCAAACCAACCTCCAAATTAATCCAAAACTCTATTCCTGGCTGAAAAACCTTTATGTTAGATAGTGGCAATTAAAGAAAAACAGAAAATTACTGCTGTCAAGAGGGTTGTCAATGGTTTCAGCCAGTATTCTGAAATGGCTGGAGAAAAATAAGTAACAAAACAAATACATTTTTACTCGATTATTACAAATATATAAAATGTTCAACAGCATTTTTGATTGCCAAAAATTGATGGGCTGTTCTGCAGAGTGTTTTAAAAGCATTAAGTATGTGGTTGAGTTTGTGGTTTGAAAACTTTTGGAGCTTCTCTTCATCAGAATTGTGATTTCCAATAAGAAATATAAAAATAATATGACATGCAAGCCAATAAAAACATAAACATAAAAATAAAATCTACAAAATACAGTCCTTTCAGCCAGGTCTGCTCTCCTTTTCCAAATCCCATGTCAAAACTTTGCTTCAACAGCTACAAGAAATTGGCAAATTAACAAATACCAAGGCAAGTCAGGAAGCAGTGCTTCTAAATGACTCTGAAGTATCACATTCTGATCATAATTAATGAATGTGGACAAAAAAACCCACATTGCTGAGACCCTCCAAGGTCACCCCCACACCTTCTTTTAATTTCTTACAGTCATATGCTGTCTTTTTGTCATGGGTGTAACCTTGGGTCCTCTGGATTCCGAAAACTCCTGGTGAAGCATCCTCTTTAAGACAGTGGTCTCTATGTTTGGCAGGTCATATCTGACCTGCAGTCAAGGAACATCATGCTTTGATTTCAGGAAGCTCAAGCTTGGTGGCTGCAGTTGGGCTTTGGGTCTGTGCTGCGCTGCACGCACCCAAGGAATGCCAAGTACCCTCAGTTCCATTAACTTCAGTGGGAATTAGAGAGCTCAGCTGTATTTAATACTCTACAGGGTCAGGCTCTGAAAACTGTATTAGCATTCTCAGTTCCCAGTAGGACAAAATTCAGCAGAGCATTTGGATTGAGATTTAACTGTAAACATGTGAACACTCCCCCCGATTTCAATATGACTATTCTCATGCTTTAAGTTAAGCATATGCCTAAGCTATGTGCTGATTTTGAGCCAAAAACTACTGTTTTCAAGGGCTACACAAGTTCACAATAGGCGATCTGCTGGTCTATAACACCAGTTGCATAATCTAGTTTTTCCTTTCTCATAAAGGCTGACACAAGTCTGTATTTTTAAAATGGAGCAGCTACACTGAAGAAGATGGGGCATTCTGGTGAAACACTGATTATTTCTCTAAAGCTACTAATCTACTATTATTATTGTTATTATTACTGTTATTCCTATGTGAATGCAGGAAAAGCACCTATCCCAGACTCAGAACCCTTGCTGTTCCTGAAAGAATATAAGGCATACAGCAAAGAATAACAAACTCTCTCTACATGACAGCAAACATCAGTCAAGTGACAGACAAAAATATCCCACCCTCCCCAGAGACCCTCGGTGTCTTGTACATCTGAACCCTTCTAGGGGCACTAAAAACCAGAAGCATCTTATGTTGCACTCTGAATGTCCCCACCTTTCACCACTCCAGGGGCCAAGGAAGTCTGTGGTCTTCTGAAGAAGAACAAGCCGGCATCTCTCCTCTTCTGAATTAGGAGGGGGCTTCTCCCTTGAAATGGTGCTGGCCCCCAGGAGACAGCATCTTGGCTAGCTCATGGCAAGGGACAGATGTGGCTCTCGAGCAAATTCCTTCACCCGGAGAAGCATCAGGGGATGTGGAGCCTGCTGTGATGGCTCTTCTCCTCTGAAAGAAAAATGCTCCTTCCTCTGGGAGGACACTGGGGCTCAGAAGCCAAGGGACAGAGAGGCTTCCCAGGAAATCTGTTAGGGCACAGGAAAAAAACATAACTGTGCATCACTCTGCATTTTGGGATCCATTAAGGCTCTTACTATACCCTGCAGAGTGGAAAAACACAAAACAAACCAACCCCCCACTCAGAAGCCAGGAGGAAGGGAAGAGCTTTTGGGGCTCATTTTTCACCCAGACCCCTTAAGTCTATGCAGTTGCAGCACTGGAGCCATGTTCTCAGAAGCCATAGGAAGCCGCACAGAGGAGGAAAAGCAGAGTATGGTTCTCACTCCTCCACTGTGCAAACTGGGACCAAGCCAGAACTTGCTGTGCCTCCAGACCAGCTCCAGATGTCCATGCTGAGGCTGCCTCCCCTGGACTTTCTTTCCCCCTGTAGCACCAGGTTGTCACTCTGGCACTATTAAACTCTGGTTTCTCCGTAACTCCGTGATCGACGAGCCTTACAATGCAATTAACTGGCTGCTGCAAAGGCACCACAAAGGCAGAATACGGACACATTTAAGATGGTACAACCGCATGTGGGCATAAGCCCAGAACCTGCTATTCTTAGTCTGCATCTCCCTTTTTTGACACATTTCACAACCATTTAATCACACAGTTTTTGGCACATGTGCAGCTACTGGACTGACAAGATAGCTTGTTGGCATATTTTCTTGGGTGAGGCTGATTGGGAAATGTCCCCTACCTTTTGTTTCAAGCTCTTGTAGAAGAATTATGAAATGAAAGCAACAGCATAGCCAGAATCTATAATGTCAAACAAATCTCTCTTGGCACCATGACAGAGAAATGGCACCCGGTGTTAGAGAGGAGCCTTGGGCATGAGATGCAGCGCTGGCAAGACACAGGGAGAAGGAATGACCTGGAGTGGTGGGCAGGGCACAAGGGCCTTTAATATCCTAATATTATATATAATTTAATATCCTCCTCTTCTGTCCACTTCTGTCACCAATGGCTCTGGTGGTAGGGGCTGATGGTAGGGGCTCCCAAACAGTGACACACATTTCTCATGAGTGTTCAGCTTATCTCACAGAGATGTTTCCTGAGCACCTCCACATCCCGATTGTGTGTGTGCCCACTCCAGCCTGGGCAGTACGGCTGAGAGCGGCTGTACTTGCTGCGGGTGGCTGTGCCTGAGAGCCCGCTGTCCCTGCTGCCAGGGACAATCACCGGCGTGACCAGATTTATCTCGCATAAACGACGCATCCTCCTGTGTTGCCAGAAAGGCAGCGCTGGGGAAGGGTCTGGACACTCACCCCAACGCTGTGGAAACAGAGGGGCAACAAACGGAGCCAGGACTTCTACACTTTGTAAATGCGTGCTGGTGCCTTCATTTTGCTCCAACAAAACTGGACCTTCCAAAGCCTTGCGCTCTCATCGCTGCTATTGAGCGAGCGCCCGCCGCGGGCTTTTCTCCCACAGCCGTCACCGAGGGCTGCCGGGCTGCACATGGCCCGCTCCAAACGCGGCGTCACCGCAGTCCCGGGGCCGGCCGGGACACCCACCCAGCTCCGCACACACCTCGCTCGGCTCCGCACACCCTCCCCAGCCCGCTCCGCTCCGCTCCGTCCCGGCGCAGCCCTGCCAGCGCCGCCCCTTGTGCTGCCACCTCCTGGGCGCCGGGGCCGCGCTCCCGCTCCCGCTCCCATTCCCATTCCCGCTCCTCTTCCCATTCCCGCTCCCGCTCCCGCTCCCGGCCCGCCCGCGCGGCCGTGGGCGACCACTTGTGGGCGTGGGCGGTGGAGCTGCAGGTGCGCGCCCGCCCCGCTCCCTCCTCCCGTCCGTCCCGTCCGTCCCGTCCCGTCCCGTCCCGTCCCGTCCCGTCCCGTCCCGTCCCGAGCCGCCCGATCTCTGCCGTGGATGCGGTGCTGACGTGAAACACCCCACAAGCGTCCTGCTTTCCAGCCAGTGTTTTTTGACGTGAAGGCGTCCTGGAGGGAAGACCCCCAAGGCCATTAATCACTTCAGGATGTCTGAGACGTGGGCAATAACACTGCGGAGAACTCAGGCCCTCTGACACTGCAGTGCAGTATCTGAGCATTTAACAATAATAGTCAACACTGCTGATGCCTGTGAAAATACAGATGTAAGCCAGCTGTCTGTCAGGGTGAAAAATGTGTTTGTCTTTTCTTTTTAACGTGTCATTTCCCTCTTGGACATTTGCTGTGTTACTGCCAGGATATCACGTGCTTCCAGCACAAACTCTATCCCGGGAAGATGAACCGCGTTCACATGGAGGGTGGGAGGGGGTGTCACTGTGCTGTTTCTGCAACGTTTTTTCTTCATCTGAAGCTGAACAGTTATCTGACCTAATTCCTTAATTTTTATTATTACCGAAGTAATTGCCAATATCTGTTTCTAGCCCAAGGTAATCACAGATTTATCCATAAAAGGATCATAGCAGGGGTGAAAGAGTGTGTGTGCTGGGAGGTGTCAATATTGAG
Source organism: Dicaeum eximium (assembly GCA_013396995.1). NCBI lineage: Eukaryota > Metazoa > Chordata > Aves > Passeriformes > Dicaeidae > Dicaeum > Dicaeum eximium. Next base: position 112,860 of record VWZP01000487.1, read on the forward strand.
ATTAATAAGAGTCAGTGGAAGTACATATATCATGATCAAAAATTAATAGGCATAAAATATGCTTATGGTGGGATGACTGAAAGAGGGCAGATTTGGATCACGTATTAGGAAGAAATAATTGACTGAGAGGGAGATGAGACACTGGAACACAGTGACCAGAAGACTTGTGCATGACCCATCCTTGGAAGTGTTCAAGGACAGGTTGGATTGGGCTCTGAGAAACCTGGTCTAGTGGGAGGTGTCCCTGTCCATTGCAGGGGGGGTCAGAACGAAGTGATCTTTAATGTCCCTTCCAACCCAAAACCTTCTAGAATTCTGTGATAACTCATGATTGGCAAATTAGAAGAAAAGGATGCAGATGTTCATGAAGGACCAAAAAGGGGACTTCAAGGACATGGATCTCAGCAGATTCAGAGAACAGATAAGTAGGTTCATATGTAAAGACATCTTATGTAAAAAAAAAGAGTTAAGGAAAACTGACTTTTTTGTTTTTATGAGAAACAAATATTGCAGGTAGATGCATAAACTATTCCAAAGCGGGTAAAGAAGAAGCAATGGTAATAAAATCAAATTGATTACACCACAAGCTCTTTCTTGACTTCAAACACTGGAATACACCCAAGCAGCAGAAACCAAGCTAGATGGCTAAAGCCAAAAACAAGTAGTGTGACAATAAAAAACAAAGTCAGGAAGGCAAAGACACAAAATGAGTATGAGAAGTCACTCTGTAAGAGGAAAATCAAGAAAGTAGTGAAGGAAAGCTATTGGAGGGTGATCTTCTGAAGGCCAAAATCTCTTTTGCTTCAGCCCCCATTGAGGATGATTGGCTTAAATACAGTGCAGCAGACAGAAAATAAGATCTCCTGCTAGAGTCTGGGAAGAAAAAGCAAGGGAGTGCTTACATAAATAAGAGCCTTTCCGATCAGCCACACCTCTACTCTAAAGTAGAGGTGAAGTGCTCTCAATCTGGCTGAGGTGCTCTCAGAGTGTTACTGGTTGCAAATACACTGCAAAAACTTGACGAGTTCAGGTGAGAATCAAGAGGAGCAAGAAGGCTAAGAAACATTCCTTTCTCTAAAAGGGCAAAGCTGGAATCATAGCTGCCTCACACTGGATTGAATTCTCAGAACAGAACCAGAACAAATAAAAATAATCCAAAAGAACCTAAAAGTTAACAATGCAAGTAACAGCCACATGGATTTCTCTGGAATACACTGAATCAATTTGGATTATTTCCCTCTGATAATGTAACATGGATGGATAGAAGAGAAAGAATAAATATTGGTGTACTGTGATTTGACGTGATTTTTGTCACTGCCACATTATCTAAAGACTGAGTGACACAGTCTAGATGAAATCATTATTGAGTAATGTAAAAAAGGGTGGAACCTCTCAGATAATAGTTAACCATTAACTTACTGTGAAAATGGTATTCTTTAAGACTCTGTCATGAGTTTAGCAACATTTGCATATTCTTTAATGATCTGGATGTTGTATATTGAAGATTTCAGTGTGGGAAGAGCTTCAGGACAGAAAGAGCAAATAGGCGAAATTATCTGACAAAGAGATAGGATGTTGTTCACTTTGTTGTTCACCTTCCTGCATGTAACACCTAGCCAGGAATAACCACCTGGACAAGTAAAGGATGGATGGGTTTTCTGGGGAAGTTCTTGTGCTTCTGGCAGATCATAACTGAGCACAGGTCAGCAACATCTTGTTGCTGCAAAGAAGACACAGAGTGGGCTCCATGACCAGGGCTTTGCCCTCAAGGCAGAGGAGCACAGCTCCTCTCAGCATGGGCCAGGCTCTGGCTCAAACAGTGCAACCACAGCGTGGGTTTGGTGTGTGGGGGGCTGCAGAGCAATGGGTATGGAGGGAGATCTGGTGAGGTCAAAAACCACCCATAAACTGTGTAAAGCTTTTGGAGTAGGTGTCAGGGAGGCAACTATTGCAGTCTGACTGGCTCTTTTTTAAGTTTTAATGCATTTCTGTGGTCACACTGATAAGCACTTCTAGCCAAGAATTTTTTTAATCTAGAGAACAACTTAAACAATGTGGGAGCAAGTAGAGACAATTATCAGTCGGAGTGGAGATGCTGCCTGGAGACCTGCAAGTTAAAAAATAGATTTTAGTTTTGTTGTCTAACAGACCTGATTAACAGTGTAAATACATGTAAATATCTTTGACAAGGAGAACTATGTCAAGCCTGTTTCAATTCATTTTATTTCAAGAAGGAGGTAATTCCCCTGGAATCCAAATCATTTGGATCACTTAGGCTCCATGACAACCTGTATGGAGGAAGTTGTGTTGGGGCAGCTGGCTGCTCTGTTTCATTTTTTAGAAGTCAGAAGAAATTATCTTGACATTCCTGAAAGGAAAAAGTTGCCAGAAGTTTCATGAGAGATTTTTCCTTTCAGTGAGGGTGAAATCTTTTTTAACATGCCGCACTGTCACACAAAATAGAAATCTTGAATTTCCAGACATATCTGCTGGTCAGTTAACTCCTTCTAAAAGCTGCTTGCTCTATTAAAAACAAAAATAGCTTCAAAGTTTGTAAGATTTACAACCTCTTCAAGGGTGGAGGCTTGGGACACAGACATTGCAACTCAGAGGTCCTAGGTTATTCCCTTTAACTTTCACTGACACTTCAGTATCTGGCGCTACAGTTGGAAATGTTTTTCTGATTTATTTTGTCTTACCCATACAAGAAAACTACTACAAAGGCAGGTGTGGGACTCTAATTTTCATAAACAGTAAAGGGAAAGTTATTTATTTGTGTTCTTGTCCATCTGCTCTGCAGTGTTCATGGGACCTAAAGCAGTGTTTCCATTCAGTTTCTATGGTTTAATAATCATCAAATTCTCATACAGAGTCTGTGGCCTGAGCCAAGTTTCTCCATTAACCAGCCTGAAACATCTTTGGTCCTGAGATGAAATAAGATCAGATTCATTAAGCCCAGCATGGCCATAAGGAAAATATATAGATATTTATTTGGGGGGAAAAAAAGCCTCAAATTCCTTCATCCCAGATAATCCATTCCTGCTAAGTGTCACGTGTTGCAAATGCCTGCAGTTCATAATGGTTTTATGAATCAGAGCTTGGGAAGGATGATTAATGTAAAATGGGCTACGTGGCATGAGCCAGGACACAAGAGAATGGTATGACAGGAAACTGTGCTGGGGATTTCAGGTTCTGATGATACTTTAGTAAATGCTAACATGAAATCCACCTAAAAATCTGTAGAATAACACACCTCTTCAAGTGGAACTTTTCCCCAGTGACTTATTTGCTAAACACAAAGTGCCTGGGATTTTCAGTGGTTGAGAATATTTTGAGTTTGACTAAGGCATAAAATAATAACAGTTTCTTTTTTTTCCTTTATCCTTCATGTATTTTTCCTTTAACGTTAATCATAGGATAGATGAGGTGAAAAATGTAATTCAAAGTTTTATATTGTATTCTTGCTCATTTTTTTTCCTGTAATATATCCAGACAAGTTGCATTTTAATATCCAGGTCATTTGAAGATTTTCTTTTTATCTTTATAGGAAATGGAATAGTCATACTGTGCTTTGCCTTTTTACTTATAGATTTTTTTTGGCAGTGGTCCTCAGGGCAAATCTTTTCTATTCTGAATCTGCTAAACTAGAGTTCTTTGCAGTGCTATAGAGCAATGGTACTTCTTCACCATGGACCTTGTGCTAAGCATCGATCAAAAACAGAACAAAAAGACAGTCTAATGATCCAAAAAAAGTTAAAAGAGACAATGTGCCTGATTCTTCCCCAGAAGCATGGGATATAGTACCAGGAGAAATCAGCTATGAATGTTTTGATTGGCTATTAGATTGAAGAAAATTTCCTGAATATGAAGTTATCAACACACAACAGCTGTTTCGTGAGTTTAAATGCACAAGGGGCAAATATTTGTGGATGATGCTTTTTCAGTTTCAACCTGTCAAGGAGTTGGGCTAGACCCTTAAGATCAATTTAATTTTTTTTTCCTAAACATATCTTTTTTATTCTAACATATTTTTTATTCTAAATAATGGCAAAGAGTAATTTCCAAAGAAGAAGTGCCCACATACAGGTCATTGTATGCTTCGTAAAAAGCATTTATGGTCAGCTACCAATAATTTGGAACACAAGCAACCTAAAGCTATTTTTAAAAATTATTCCTTTTCTTTTGTACCCACATACAATATAAATATGAATAAAAATATAGATAATTCAAAATTTCCAGAAATCTTTAAAGAATTTTCTCAGATGCTGCATTAAATAGTCATCTTGTCTTATATGGAAGAGCAGCCCTGTGAAGTTGTCCCTGCTTTTAGATGACAGAATTCAGGTGCTCAAAGCAAACCCATACACTTTCTCCACAGGCCTGGAAAGCTGCTCAGTCCTTCACTGGCCAGCTTAAAATGCCGTTTAGACTTTTGAGTAGTGGAAAAGGACAAGTTAAAAGTGTTGAAGCTTGCTGCTGTTTCGTGGCAATGTGTTCAGGGCTGAAATTATGTCAGTGTTCGGCAGTAGAGTTGCAAAAGTGCAATTGCTTATCATTGTTTGCGGAGAGAGTAACATAGAAGATAAGGGACCCCCATCTCTCCAGGGGACCTTAGTACTCACCCTTCCCACTGCTTAAAGAGAAATGAGTGTCACAGTAGGGAAAACTGAAATCCAGAGTCGTCAGCAGCCTTCCTCACTTACAAAGCTGGAGCTCTGCATGAGCAATGACATTAACTCTCTATTGCACAGACCAACAGCTTTCTGCATGCTTCATGTTCCAGAGCATTCAGAAGCACTGAGTCAGGGCCGGCCTCAGCAGAATGAATAATTACACAAAATCAGCCATTTTCAACACTGGCAAAGCTTCATTAGTGCTTGCTCAAGGAAGATGCTTTTGAAGAGTGGAAAAATGCTTTCCCAGCTGTCACACTGGCAAGGGACTAAGCATTTATAGGTACTTCTCCAGTGCTTCTTCAGTTCTTCTCCAGGTACTGCCTCTATGACTTTAAATAAGTCAGCTGAGGCTTGATTTGTTCAGCAGTGGCGACCAGCCATCGTTATATATCCATTAGCAAGAGGCAGAGATGGCCAGAAAATCCAGGCAGTTTGTGCCTGGTGTGGCTGAAAATCAGGCAATTGTCTCCTTGTGCCTCACCTTCCCCACACTAAAAACAGCAGTGATATTTCCCCAAGCATGAATGGCTAAATTCACATGAATGGGGTGAAAAGGGCCATTTCAGTCCAGCATGGAGCTCTGTTCCTTTCCCTGGGGGAGCAGCTGCACCGCAGCGCCTTACATTAGCTGCAGCCTCACAGACCTACATTATCAGCCCTCAACCCTGAGCTAGCAGCAGTATCCAAAAGCTCAGTATGGAGCAGGTCCAGGTCCTTCAGCAGTTTTACAGCTTGTGCTGTTTAATAGCTCCGTGCTGCCTCAGGCAGGCTGTTACCTGCACCCAAGCAGGCGAATTTAAAGCTGGCTTAGCATTTGTGGGTGACAGTACCACCCTGTCTCACTGCTTCAGTATAAACATGACCCTAGAAAAACACCACCTCCCATCTCCCACACTGCCCAGGTGACCTTGGGGCACGGGCCCCGCATAGCCATGCTCCCTTGCTGGGATCAGAGCCCACTGTGCTGTGGCAGGAGCATGCTGGCAGCAGCAGAGGGTGTCACTGTCAGGCTGCAGTCACCCGCAGCTTCCCCAAGCAGCAGCATCATTCGGTAATGCCAAAGGCTGTAATTTGAACACTGCAAACTGCAGGGCCTCAGCTAGAAGGGAAACAGCAATGCAGGAAGAATGGCCATCTCTGTACAGATTATGAGAGATAGATTACAGTCAACTGGAAAAAAAAATCACAGAGCAACAGAGAGGTGGCTGGAAACTTTGGAAAAAAACCCAATTCAACAGAACATCAGTATTTTGAGAGTCCCAGCCAGGAAGCAGGACACAGATACCATGCAGTAAAGTGCTGCCAGACATGTTGGTTATTGATTTTTCTGAAGATCCCACCTGAACTGAATGTGTGGACTGAATCCCAATGAGAGTCCCAGATGGAGTAGGCAATTGTGGAGGCAACAGACTTATTACTCTTTAGGACTCAAGGGACCAAGATAAGTTTTTACAAGCAGCTAAAACGAAGAAAGAGATCATATGGGAAGGTGCTAGGCTCCTATTGTTTCCGGACACAAGTCCTATAACCCAGGGCAAAAGGGAAGAATTAACTGTGGTTAAAAAAAAAAAGAGAGAAAAAGAAAAATATTTGAGATATAAAATGTGTCTGCATCAGTTTCTCTGGCTTGCCAAAGTGTACAGTTCACACAGTGAGAAAACCAGCATCTTTGGGGAGCAGAGGCAACAGAAGTTGCTGTCAAAATCATTGGAGACAAAGAAATCCTGCAGTGGCTTTCTGCAATGTGCTGGGTCCCCACTGCTCCCCCCAGCAAGGAGCTGAATTCTGGCGCCATGTGGGAGTAGGAGAAAAGCTTATTTCTTTTCCCTTTCTCTTTATTTTATGTCTTGTAGCCTGTGCTACCATGCTAGCATCTGAGTAGTTAAAAGTACCTGCAACTGCTGCCAGGAGTTTTAGGATAAGCACATCCAGTCCATCACAGAAGTGCATCTGGCATTGGTGTGCACAGTGGGTGCAATTGCTGCACAAACACCACACGTATGGTTATCTGTTTTGACACTTTCATCCATGTCCTGACTGTGTTTAATGCCTAACAAAACAATGTCAGTGACATCAGAGCCCCCTGGCTTTTGCAGCAGGGATGAGTCCAAGAGCCCAGAGAGTGTCTGCTTGGTACAGCCTAAAAACTAACCCTGACTAATGTCAGCCTAAGTGCCCAGAAAGGTTTGGATTTCAGTGTCTGTTCTCCTCCCTGGAAACCTGGAGGTTTTCAAAGGGGAAAAACATAACTGCTCTCCCTTCCCATGGTAGTGTACCTGTGGAGGAATAACCCCAAGTACCAGCAGAGACTGGGGGCTGACCTGCTGGAGAGCTGCTCTGCTGAGAAGGACCTGGGAGTCTTGGAGGATGACAAGTTGACCATGAGCCAGCAGTGCCCCTGCTGCCAGGGGTCCAGTGGGACTCTGGGGTGCCTCAGGAAGAATGTGGCCAGCAGGTTGAAGGAGGTGACCCTCCTCCTTCTTCTCAGCCCTGGTGAGGCCACATCTGGAGTGCTGTGTCCAGTTCTGGAATCCTCAGTAAAAGAAAGACAAGGAGCTACTGGAAAGGGCTCAGTGGAGGCCATAAAAATGATTAGGGATCTGGAACATCTCTCTAATGAGGAGAGTCTGAGGAAGTTGGGCCTGTTTAGCCTGGAGAGGAGAAGACTGAGAGGGTGATGCCTCAGGTATCAAGGGGATCTCATAAAAACACAAATATCTCAAAAGCAGGTGCCAAGAGGATGGCGCCAGACTCTTTTTGGTGGTGCCCAGTGAGAGGATGAGGAGCAGTATCTATAATCTAAACCACAAGAAGTTCCACCTCGAATTTCGGAAGAATTTCTTTACATTGAGGTGTCAGAGCCCTGAAACAGGCCACCCAGAGAGATCATGGATCTCCTCTGTGGAAACATTCAAAACCTACCTGGACACATTCCTGCATAACCTGTGACCCGGCCTTGGCAGGGGGGTTGGACTGGATCATCTCCAGAGGTTTCTTCCAAACCTCATGATTCTCTAGCTCTGTGATTCCCTCTGACTGTCAGGGAGCCTGAGGGCCACTGGTGGCTCTTTGCCCCTCAAAACCATGGCCTGGGCTCTTGGGGGAGATGAAACTCCAAGGGAAAGGCCTTATGAAGCTGAACAGGTGGTAGGGGGAAGGCTGCAGAGAAATTGCATGTGGACATCTCATTCTCTGGCAGTAGCTCTCCTGGGCAAGGCAGCTGGACACTGGGCTGTGGGAGCAGCACAGGGCTTATGCTTCCTTGGTTCCCAGATGCTCCTGGTAAAGACTCTGCTGCTGGCTGTGTGCAGCATCCCTCAAAACCACCACTCCTGAGCTATTGGCTGGACCCCCTGCATTTAAGCAGGGCTGCTTCAGCTGCTTTTATTTTATGCATCTCCATCCCTCTCCTGGCATCTCTCCTTCCACAAACAAGCACGGCTTAAAGCCTGCCAAGAGTTTTGCCACCCCAGTAGCTGCTGCTTCTGAAAACATCCCAGGAACCACTAACCCTCCCTTACCCTTTCCTCCATACATCCTCCTCCTCCTCATAGCAAGAAACAGGCTGGAAAAATAGACTCATTTTTTGATGCTGATTCCACAGGTGTTCCTGCCTGTGATAATAGTGCTCCATCATTAGGGGCTGGATCATGCCCCCAGTTCATGTGAATACTTTCAAATGTGTAGAACCAAAATAGGAAGAGAGCCACTTGCTAAAAATATGCATTGAAATACACTGGCATTTGACTGCTTTCTGCTTAATCCTTTCATTTTTCTTCCATAAATGATATTTGCTGCTGTAGCCCAGATTACAAAGCAGTAATGAGTGAGGAAGGAAGCTCCCACATGCAAAGAGAGGCTTAGCCAGAAAATAAACAAACAAATCAAATAAATAAAACACCATCCCACATTAGATGAAGCTGTACTGCCACCCCAGGTTTACCATCTGTTTCTACTTTGAATCCAGTGTTTCTTTCAACCATTTTGTCTACTACTTATGAGTTCAGCTGGCGGCTGTTGTTTCTAAACACAGTGGGGCCCCAGGAGAACCACAGTGCCCCATTCTCCTGGTCCCAGATCCTGGGATATGATCTAGGAGAGAAAGAGAGAAAGAAGGAAGAAGATAATGAGAGGGTGAAAGAGCAAAATATGAAAGAGAGATAAAAAGAAAGAGAGAAGAGAGAAGAAAGAAAGAAGAAACATGAAAGAAAGAGGGATCCTTCCCACTGTCCTACATTCTTCTAATCCCTTTCTTTTTCTTTTTAAAACAGCTCTTCAGTTTGGAGGGATATTAAAAATAGAAGAGTGTTAGATTTGGCAATAAATTAATGTCCAGATGAAGGGAAAACAATTACAAATTGGAAACAGATTTATTCACACTCAGTGTATTAATGAAAACGTAAAAAAAAAGCTAAACTGGGTATACTGTGTGGAAAAAAATAATGGCCCAGCAGGTCTACTTTTTATTAACAACTCATCAGTAAGCAGGTTGTAATTCATAACAAAGAATTTACCCCAAGGAACACCACAGGACTGTGAGCTTTTTAGTTTCCTAAGAAAATACATATGTTGTTCCACTTGGTTTCCTTTCAATAAAACCCACCAGTTAGCACTTCATTTTCGAGCTGTTCTGACAAATCAGGTGAGTTAGCTTTGTAGAAAAAACAGAAGCCAACTTTTCAGCTGAGAATTTTAGGGAATTTTTTAATAACTTAAATAAATTTCCCAAATGGCAAGGAAGTATGATAAAAGGCTGTGAAATGAGTTTGTTTGGAACAGCTTGAAAGAATTTTTCTTTTAATTTGCTTCATTAATTTTTCCTGAGGAAATATTTAGGGATACATCCCTTACTGCTAAGGTATGTGTTTGAGACAAAAGGAATTTTTATGATTTTTGTTGTGTTTTTATAGTGTCTTGAAACCTGATTAAAGGTACTGATGAAAACCTGCCCACTGGTTTGCAGCTATGTGCAAGGCCTGGAGGAGATTGAGGCGCCAAGAAATGGGTTTTGTGGAGGTCACTCTAATACGATGGGTGTCTTACGACATAAAACCCTGTGTTGTTTCCTTCAGCTGCCCCTATCACCTACACATAGAAAAGCCCTCTTGAAGGAAGAAAATAATCAAGAGGCAAGTAGGAAACCAGGGAGAATTATATGAAATGAAAATAAAGAAAAAGGGACTGAGGTGCAAAATTGGTACAGATTTAAATAAATCACCCCAGTTTAAATTACTACGGTGCAGTGCAGGCATGGTGACATGCACCACGTCCAGCCTGAGTTCAGTAACAGACCTGCCACAAGTGCCAGGGCCTCCCAGTTGCACCAGGATCTGTTATACCTGAACATAATTCTCATTTTATACTGACTCTCATCCTATTCTCATTCTATACTGAACTGAATTCTCCATTCAGTCATTTTTCAGATGGAAAAGAGCAGCTTTCCCCATATTTTGTCAGCCTTTCTGCATGGTTTGGGAGAGCAGAGTTCTAGTGCAGGGCTCCAAGAGATCATGGAGAGCTTTCCCATCAACTTAATCAGTTCGTAGACACTGCTTATCAAACATCACTGAAGGAAAAGGAACTACCTGCTCCACAATTTCCAAGCATTATACTGAAATATAATTTGAGATGCAGAGGAGACCGTGTTCCTAGTTATTTATCATTCTTGAGTTGATGAGGGAAGCACTAAAAAAAACAAGGACTACTAAGGAACACAGATCTTACAGGGAAAGACTGCCTATAGCCAACAGCATATTTACACTGAGTAAATTGAAAAATTCTAAACTAAAAATTCTAAACCTTCTCCAAAAGGAGAAATAATTGTATTTGAGAGCCAACTGTTTCTCTTGCATCTGCTGTGTCTCTGATGACCATCACTCCCCTGGGTGCAAAGTTCTCTGTGGAAGAGATGTGCACAATTACAGAAGTAATGAGAGGTGGGAGTGAGGTGGTTCACGTGTCACTGCTGTAACTACACACGTTCCAAAAGCACCGACATCAAGTGGCAAAAGTCTCTGTGACAGACGTGTAGATTATAAAGCTCACATGAATAAAGGAAGGTTCTCAGGCCCAACTGTAAGCTTTTAGAAGGACAGACTCTTCCTACAGCTATTTAAAGCAAATTTAAAGTGGTAGAGACTGTGTCTGGAGATAATACTAGAACTTGCCTAAGGCACTGTTTTTAGGCCTTTGCCTCCAGACCCACATTGCAGGATCCAGCTGCAGAGAAGGACCAACCCATCTTGTCAAAAGCAACCTATTACTGTGACTGTTGGGCTGGAGTAAAACATGGATACTGATGTTTCCAAAGCACTTCATCTGAGAAATGTTGGTCAGGCAAGTGGTTAATGCTCAGAGATCTCTGCAGTGACCTATGAATGGAAACAACCTACTCCCACTTCCATTTCGATAGAAACAGACCACGGTATCCTCCGTAATTAGAGACACTATAAGTGCTTAAGGATGCAGCTCATAGCTTGGAAAGTGTAGGCAGCTGAAGCATTTCGGCACATGAAATCACTGCAAGATTAAAATACTTATTGTGTTCATCCGCTTTCAGCCAATCTCCAATTTGTAATCTGTCCAGAAAAAAATGAGATCATATATCTGCTACTCAAATTATTTCGCTATCTGCCAAAGAATGCTTCTGGGAAGGGTTATTCTTCCCAGCAGAAATGTAGGAAATAAGTTGGAAAACATTAATTCATATTAATAAAAAAGGCCTGTGAAGACAACAGCTGTTTGATCCTTAGATAAACTGTAGACAGTTTTCAGTATTTAAGTCATCATGACTGATGTACTGTAGGCTTAGAGAGAAAAAAGGAGCCAAGAAAAAGAGGAGAGAAAAGAAAAAAGTCTGGAGAAAATACTTACTTGCATACTTTTCCTAGGAAAATAGAAATGTAGCTAATGAAACAGACTTGTTTGGATACTCCATAGCACTCCCCGAGGGATCTGCGGCAGATACTTTCCACCTACTCCTAAACTCGCTCCAGCAGTCATGGCCGGGGTTCTGAGGTGAGACCCTCGTGGGCAGAGGCTTTGCAGGCATTTGCAGAAAGCTGTATTTGGGGGACTGACAGTGCCTTTGGGGCTGGAGGATGGCAGCAGTGCCGACGTGGCAGCCACTGATGTTTGACAGGGCGGCTGCTCAGCCGGGAATCCAGCTCAGGGGGAGCCCTGCCTAGGGCAGCCAGGAGATGCAGGGAGCCAGTGGGGATGGGGTGTCCACATCCAAACAGAGCTACAGCAAGTGAGGGGGAATCCAAAGCATGAATAATTTCACTTGTCCTGCCACCTGAGGGGGGCTGTTGGTGCCTTTCAAGGTGGGCAGTGCTCTTGGGCAAACCTTCACCCTCCTTCCTCTGCTGCAGCATCTTTCCCTGTTCCCAGAGGACACTCCTCAGAATCTAGAATTCAGATATAGGTGCCTTTAAACCAGGAAGTATAGTGAAAAAGAAAACAGAAACTAGCAGATGGTTTCTGCTCCAGAGGCAAGCAGATATGCATGTGACATGAGGATGAGCATGGCCCCTTGGCTGCTCTCCACTGCACTTTGTCCAGGGAAGGGATCTTCTCCCTGGTGTGGAGTATCCAGAGACAAAAGGGAGGAGAGTTTCCTCAGGTCACAGCTGGGAAGGAAGGTGGCCTAGTGCTGTGGTTTTTTCCAGCCTAAGCTCCAGATGGAATACCTGGGTAGCAGGAAAGCTTTCTCACTCCCAGTCCCAACCTCTGCTTCTGCTGGTGAAATCAGTCTGGGTGATCTCTTTGTGGTTTATTTAGCTGATTGCTCTGGATACCACATTGGCTGGATGTCTCATACATCCTAAGTTTATGTCAAATGCAGAAATTCCAGCTTGGGGGTTGTTTTTCTCCATAATTCATATTTATTCCCCGAGGTGCCCATGCAACTCCCTTTCCTGAGGGAGTTTCCAGATGCCAGGGTTCACTGCAGATGCTCACACAGGGTGGACCAGGTGATGTGAGGAAGCTTTTGGGAGGCCTGTTGATAAATGTTTGTCAGTGGACCAGACAGCTCACTGTGGCTCCCATTTACAAGCTTCTTAAACTAGCTTCTAAACTAGCTTTTAACAAAGAAAATGTGTCAAAGTACCAATAAAACTCCTCTAATAAGCCCTCCATAGCAAACTCCTAATTGAAGCTCATAAAGAGAGCTCTAAACAGTATTTAAAGTGCAAGGAAAACATATTGGTCCTCAATGCAAACAAGTAGATGTGGTGCTGATGCTTTTTATTTGACCAACATGAAAGCTGCAGAACACAAAAATGTAGGTGTGGGATGTGTGTGGTTAGAAAGCCGATTATTGGACTTACAGGCAGGTTTAAAACCTCTCCTTCAACAAACAGGCAGTTCAGCTCCAGTGCATTCAACCTGCCCAGAAACTTGTACAAATGCCTATTTCACTTGTACCCTTTCCCACACACATGGATGTACCTGCAAATGCAGGACACATTTCAATGCATGCACACATTTCATTGACTACTTACTGATTTACTTTTGTATTTCATCTACTGCAAATTATGCTTCTCCTCTCGGTGCTCTTGTGCCACGATTTAGGCTCTCAATAGTGTTGTGGTTTTTTCGGTCACAACAAGGATGGGAGCCCAACCCCCAGGGCCCTTTGGTGGGAGCTCCCCTGCTGAGTTCTTTTCCAGGGGTGAAGAACGAGCTGGACACTGTTTCTCTTGGTCTTCAGGGTTTTGTTTATTCTTATTTTGTCTTAAGTTCAGCACACCGTCTGCACCAGACTTAGCATGCGAAAGGCGAGGCACAAAATGGACCCTGAGCACCCAAAACCAAGGCCTTTTAAAGATATTTTACCCAATTATCTTCTAATATGTACTTTGTTTCTACTTTTCTACCAATAACTCCCACTAAGCCATACACGTAACTTCCACACTACTACTCACACTAACCAATAGTCTTCTACAACAAGTACTACAAGAAATGGAGGTGAAAAGGGACAAGAAGGGGCGACACCCAAATTCCACCATCTTGTCCTATTCACTCTCATATTAAAATCCTAAACCCCTAATTTCTACACTCTATGATACACTGTGTAAAAAACTACTACTGCCACATATTAAAATCCTGTGTGCTCCAACTCATCCCAAAGTTTTGGCAATTTTTCCCAGGGACGAAGGTTAAAAGCAGTGTTCTGCTGAGGGTCAGAATTTCTTAAAACAGGCAGAGAGATATTCTCTGTGCCCTGGATCCCAACAAATATCAGCACAGAAACTGGAATTACTCTGCATCCCATTGACAGTGGGATACAGTGACTCACTGTGGCTCCTGCTGAAAGCATCTGGAGGACTTCTAAACAGTCCACTTTGAGGGCTCCCCCATGAACAACAGTGGTAAGCCTCCTCCAAATCTACAGGTTTTTCTGTGGCCTAAGGGAAAAGAAGCACACACAGATATTAGAGAGGAGGGAGAGGGAAAGGAAAATATGTCTGAGAATGGTGTAGCTTGGGAGAGAACACAGAGCATTCATGGCAACCCGTCTCACCTCAGTGCTACTCCTGCCCCATGAAGAAGCAAAATATAAATAATTTTCCTCCTAGTTGTATACCCAGCTACAAGCTCTGCTCTACAAGAATGATTTTCCTGACAAAAAGTAATTTCTTTGCTCTTCCAGTTGTTGCAGCGCTTGTTCCCACTGAAGGCAATAAAATTACGATGGCAGGGTCATCAAATGTCCTGCTAGACAAGACACACCCCAGGGTGTGTTTAAGTCGGGATGTGCAGGCACCACTGAAGCATGTCAGGGAGCTGCAGCCGTGCCTACAGCTCGCATGGCCCTTGGCTCCCCTGGCTGGCAGTGGGAGGCAGACGGAGCAGCTGGACAGCCACATGTGGAGGAGGAAAGGGGGGATGGGAGTCAGCCTGGGGGGCAGGGAGAGTTAAAAATACCATGGGATGAAATTTTGGGATCAAAGGAGAGGAAATAACAGACTTTGAAGATGAGGAAGGAGGGAAAAGGAGGACTTGGAAGACACTGTTAAAGTCTTTGAAAGAGCACTCAGACCTTGTACAGCATATTTGGGCTGTGAGGCTGATATGCCTGGTGGGGACATCTCCTGAGCTCTGCCTTCCTCAAGATCTTTTCAAGGAAGAGCTGCATTAAAATCCATTGTGCTGCTGATGAATGCTGATGAAACACTTTGTGGTTTTGCCTCAAGTAATTCACTGGTTTCCACAAAAACGAAAGGCATTTTTTATAGTCAAAAGCTGTCATTTCACTGTGCTAAGCTGTTTCTGCCATAAAAAAGGTGTGATTTCACTTCCTGCACATGTGTGAAAATTTAGGATGTGTTCCAGTATAAAAGAACATGTTGCCACACGAAAAGCTGTGTTTTTAACAGCATTTGCAAAATCTCACCCTTGACCAAATCTGTCAGTTCTCACAGAATCTTGAAGACCAGACCATGACTAGGTTTTGTGAGTGCACAGAAGTGTTAAAATACTGCAGTGATAGGAAAAACAAAGAAGATGGAAAAGAAGAAGAAAAAGAAAAATAAGAAGAAAACAAAGAAATGAGAGGAGAGGAGAGGAGAGGAGAGGAGAGGAGAGGAGAGGAGAGGAGAGGAGAGGAGAGGAGAGGAGAGGAGAGGAGAGGAGAGGAGAGGAGAGGAGAGGAGAGGAGAGGAGAGGAGAGGAGAGGAGAGGAGAGGAGAGGAGAGGAGAGGAGAGGAGAGGAGAGGAGAGGAGAGCCATATATGCAGGGACTTGACACAATTGTAAGTGTGGAATTTACAAAGAATTTCAGTGGTATAAAGAGCATCTGCCTCAGACAAGGCTGTTGTCCCGGAAGATTAGGACTCTCTTACCCTTCATTCCTCAGGAAATGGGAGCCTTGAGACCTCGTGGGACTGTGGTATGCTAGAGGAGGAGGGGAGGACTCCTTCCCTGAGGCACACTGCCCACCTAAGGGATGCTGCACACTTCCTGTTGCACCCAGAACCTGGAGGATGGAACAGCAGGTTCAAGTGAATGATGGAAGACAAATCTGAATGTTTCCCTAAAATCAGTCACATACTCCCTGTGAGGTTGGACTCAAAAGTCTCTCTGTGTACTGAGAATCCACAGACTGGGATGCATCATGTGGAACAAGGTTAAGAGAAGAAATGGTTGATGAAAGCTCTCATGCCATCAGTACATCCTATGAAATCATTGTAAGGCCAAAATAGTTTCTCATTTTCAGCTACAAGTCTAGAAATATTAAAATACAAAAGGTTGATAAAATTATTTGACTACTGAAAACGGAACACTTCTGAAGCAGAGAATGGAATGCAGCTGTTTCTCCACGTTGAGGAAAAAAAAAGTAAAACGGAAATTTTAGACACTTATTTACTTCAAAGTAGCCTTGTTCTGTGTGATACCCATGTTCTACATATGGCCTACAGTATATTCTTCAGCTAGTACTCAGATGTACTCAATAATGCTTTACAGTGCTTCACTGGGAAGTTTAAGAAATTATCTAAAACACGTTAAGAAATTATTTAAAACACGTTTATCAAACGGCCAAGGCACTGCAATGGAATTCACCAAAATCAGCAAGAAATGCTCCTTTTCAGTTGTAATTTTGAGTCCTAATAAAAACTAAAGTCAATAGAGAGCTTTGGATCAAGCTGTGAATCAGCTCTTCAAAACAGGTGCAGAACAGTGAGTTAGTCCAGGGCTGAAGTCAATTAGACCCACTCAGGCTTGGTCAATTAGTCATTCTTTTGATCTGTCAATCTATCAGACAAGAAAAAAGTACTCATTTTTACTCAGTTCTGTAGCCACAGGGAAGGGGGATCCTCTCAGTGTTGAAACAGAAAAACTTGTCTGGACTTCTTTATCTTTTCTGTCTCACACATTTTTAGGCTTTCTGCAAGAGGACAGGATTGCAGATGCTCAGATGGAATACTGAGGAACAGTTTCCTGAAAGGCACTGGGGGCAGAGCTGCAGGATAGTAAAGGAGACTAATCTGATGTTAAACCAGCATCAGCTGCATGTGAAATGGCTTTGGGCTGGGCTCAGTGATGAGGCACCTAAACTTTCACACACTGCAGCCAGTGAGCTCACATCCTCAGCAAATACACTTGGAGAATGACCTGGGATGGGTCCAATAAAAAGCCCCCACAAAACATGTTGCACAAATAGGCTGAGCTTTACAACGGGAAATGACACAGGGAAGAGCATGAAGAAGTGGGTCCAAAGAAAAGGTACAGGATTGCCCTGATGAGCTCCTCGGGGTTCATGTCTCCAGGTTCAGTCAAGAAATTCCCTTCCTGAAGCTGCCTGGCATAGCACTTTCCAGCTCCTTGGGAAACTCTCTTTACCAAAGTAAAAGTAATTAACTCTGACTTTGCATGTTGAATATTCATTATTTTTAACAAGGTTGTATTTATCTTGCAAGGTAAGTAGTTGAATCCTATAAGTTAGTCTTATCCAATGAGAGAATAAAGGAGTTATACTGCTATTGTTAAATTAAATGAATTGCCCAAGCAGAACTGTTATTTTAGACTAGCCAATTCTGCATACTTAGACAAAGCCTAAGACCTTTAATAGATAAAATCAACATGAACATGTTTCCCAAAGTAGAGCTAAAGCAGATTTAAGGATTATTTCTAGTAATGAAGATAGAATTTTGCATTTGGACACAAAGTACAGTCTGCCTCACTGAAACTATTGGTAGAACTATGGAATAATTTCCTGTACCTTGGCATAGTAATGTGTATTCAAAACCACATGGACCTGTAACTTCAGACCACAGCTATCCCTGTGGAGAGCAAAGCACTGGATGTCTTGAGGATGGCATCAATACAATATTGGAGGCTTGAGCTGCTGTAGACAAGCCAAAGAACATAAATTAAGAAACATTTTACACTCCAAATATGTAGGAAACTATATGCAGAGCTGACCCTTTTTAGGGTGATTTGAAAAGCACATGGTTTTAGATTATTTTGGTGGATTAGGTATTTCACTGAACTGTTTTGGCAGGTTCTAATTAAATTTCAAAGAATAAAATTCTACCATTTAAATATTTTAAATATTTGTGTATTGTGGGATAAATGAAACAACTAATGGAGTAAAAGCTTGGTCCTACTGAAATCAGTAAGAATTTTCCTTTTGGAAATTCATGTTGACTTCTAGAATGGCAGAATTTTATCCTTGAGAAAATTCTTCTATATTGAACAAACATGGTGTGACTTTTCTTTCTACTAAAGGACTCTGGAACGAAAAAAACATAATACCTTTTTTGCAATAAATATATTCCATATAGGATCCTCTAGAACAGAGGAGATGGAAGCCACATTACCACAATAAGGTTTCCATATTCCTTCCCCATACCATTTGTTGTAGGAAAGCTGTGATGCAGTATCTTTGAACCTGGCAGTCTCATCATTCAGTTTTTATTTCTGTGTGCACCCAACCCTGACAGCCTCAATGTATAATACAGATGACCCTAATAAACTGCAGTTAGTGTATCAATTCTGAGACAAGCAAAAGCTGGTGGAGTTGCAGTGGGCTGGTTGCAGGTGCAAATGTGCATCCTTCAAACATGTGTTTGTGTTTCTTCACTGACCAGGAATGCCTTGCCATAAGCCAAACAGGAAGGAGAGGACGGCACAGAAAGGAGAGGAGGGCACAGGCACAGTGGTTGAACCACTTTATGACAGCAGATTGGCCATGGCCCTGCTACCCCTCCTTTTAATTTGTGTGCCAAGCAGGATGTGGTGGGCTGGCTGAAGAGGTGGCTGGCTGCCAGCTGAAATGGCCCCCTTGTCCTTTCCCCCATACTGTGGCAGTCACAGGGGCCAGCCATGCACCAGAAAAAACATTCCACCTTCCCTGCTGAGTCAGCAGTCACCTGTGCCCTTGCCACCTGCCCTTTACCACTCCAGAAATAAATTTTCCAGGTCAGTTGTGATTTACCAGCAAATGAGAGGCCAGTGAGATTGTCTAACAGCACTCTGCCCGAATTCATCTGTAGACATATTCCTTTACATTGAGGAAGTCTTTTTTAATTTGTGTGCCAAAAATGTGGCTGATAGTTATGTCTCTGGGATAACTTTGGAATACTATCAGGAAAGTGCTGGGTCTCCTGTGATCTGACCTGATGCCACAGGACTTGACTGCACAATTCCCACTGGCTTTGGTAGGGCTTTTTCCCTTATGACTCTGCTGAGGTCAGGGAATCCACAGGCACATCTCTAGTGATTCTAGGACCAGCTGTGTTGCTGACTCTGGCAAGTTTTTATGTGCAAATGCACAGAAAGGCCAGAGCCACACAATAGCTTAAGTACACAACCATCCCACTATTTGATTCTGGAGATCTGAGCCCAAAACTGGTTTTCTGTGAACTGCACTTGACTGCCCATCCATGCCCTTGGAAACCATGAAGTCTATGTGTCCCAATATTTCCTGCAGCTAAAATCACTGGGCATCCAAGAGCCTGCTGCTAAAGGTAGAGGGAAGTAAAAACAAACCCTGCTGCTACTAGGGAGCACATCTGTCCCCATCTGTAAGAGATTTCTCACCCATCTGTGTTAGGGGATGCAGATATCCCCCTCAAAACGGTTGTATGAGTAGAAGGCAGGAATGTTTCTCACTAATGCGAGAGCCTGGCAGGCAGAGAGTGTAGCACCCATCCCAGGAGCACACAAAGAGCTGCTAACTGGCCTGAGCAGCTGAACCTGCAGCTCCTGAGTCCTCTCACCACGAGGGGCAGAGCTGGTCAAGCCTCTCATCTGCAAACAGAAAGGCTATCTCCAGCACTGCTCCAGGGAAAATGTAGCGCCACATATTTCAATATTCACCTGGAGCATTTCAGTGCCCCATAAAATTGAACTGTGGTGAAAAAAATTAGTTAAAAGCAGCAACAATTATTCAAAACCTGAGAGAAGGCAGGTTGCTTTTTTCCTCTCTCTTCTTCTACTACTCAAAATCATGAATTGCTTATGACCCTATAATAGTGTATAAGCTGGTGGCAGACACAGCTGTTAGCACCATTAGGGCAGCTGCCACTTTGCAAATGTCTCAATTTGCAAGAGTTAGTGCAGAAACATCTCCCCACCCCTGATCTTGTAGTTGTCCTGGAAGGTGAAATTGAAATGAGAAAAGAGTCTACACCATTTGTAAAACAAATGTCTGTCTTTGCTGTCACAAGCTGTAGGTCTACTGAGGATTTTATCAATATACACATTTCCTAAAAGCTACCATACTGCACACTGACATTACAGCATCAGCAGAAGTCATTGCACAGAGTCAGCCTCAGAAGCAGCAGAAGTGGGAACTCGCTTTTGCCAGCCCCTGGGGAGGGAGCTGTTCCATGAATTTTGTACATATAGAAGTTGTTGATAAGCCCTCTTGCAACATCAATGCCTTTCCCATAGGCACTGGAGTAACCACTTCCTTTCTTCTAGTTTGCAGCTGCCTGTTTAACTCAAGACAGAGAGCAGAGATTAAGACCAACTTAATAGGAGAGAACACCTGGAGCAAAGCCTGTTAGCAGCTCCTGCATCCCCAGGAACAGCTCTGTGAAATGAAAAAGCCATGGCAAAATCCATTCCTTTGACAGGGAACAGTGACATGATCCTAATTGCAGTGGGGAATGGAGTGACCCTCTTGGTCTGCTCCACAGAGAGCTTGACCACTATAAATTTTTATTCTTGTGGCATTTTGCTTTCCTGTGCTTGGAAAGTTCTACATTTGTTGACTTTGTGTCAGCTGATTAATTGGGTATTAGCAATGCTTTGGGTGAAATCCTGGTCCTGCCAAGCAAGAGAGGAATTATGCCAATGAATAAACTCAGAGCTTTAAATTGAATTTCCAAACTTTTACTTTACATATGACAGACAATGTGACAGGATCTCAGGGTAATTCACAAATAGGAATGTACTTCCTAATTGTTGCGCCCATGTATGGATATGCTGGATATATTTCACATATTGAAAAAAGAGGAATAATTTGAGGAATAATTTTCCTTGGACATGAAGATTATATGACAATGTGCAATGCAGTGTGGAAAAGTCCTTGGCTACCTTCTGTAGGAAGTATGTGTTATGTTATTTATTTCTCAGGGATATGAAAATAGAGCCCAGGCCAGGGAGAGCCAGGGCTGCTGCCTTTGTTTGCGCTTGAGTCAGACCTGGCGAGCGCACTGCGAGGACTTGCTCTGTCTAAGTTCAGTAGCCAAGCTGATGCATGATACTCTTCCTTTGGCAGTGAAGTCACATTTTTCCTGCTCCCCTCTACGTGCAACTGTTCATTTCTGCATCCTGTTTGCCAGCCCTTACCTGAGGAGGCAAGTATGCATGTGGGGACTATGCGTATTTTAGACTGAAAACAAAAATGACCTTCTCCTGGAAAAGATGTGCTGGTATTTTTTTTTTAAACCTGGATTATTATTGTTATTTTGGTTACAGCACGGCTCCCCAGACCAGCCCCACTGCCAGGGCAACAAGTTGCGAATGGGGAGCAGCCAGGGACTGCTTTTGTTTCCTCTTCCTGCCACAGAAAATGTATCCTGAACTGCCTGCAGGCGGGGAAACACCTCATCACTACCGGCTGCAGAGCAGGGGAGAAGCTGCATACAGCAAAGGCAGAGATGCTGTGGGATAAAACATCCCTAGCTTTCCTGAGTACAGAAAATACAGAGTGAGCCTTAACCCTTCCTACCTCATTCAGGTATCCTCCAATTACAGCTTCAGGCAATGAAGTCATATACCTCCAGTTTGCTCCCCACCCTCAATTCACTTTTGTTTGTACTTTTGGGGGCCTGAGGCTGTAGGGTGCCCTTGAATCTCAGGCCTAGAGGGATGGTTTTGTCTCAGCAAAATGTGAAGACAGTTAGCTAACACCCTGTATGGAGTTTGGAGTTATACAGTAATGCAATACAGGATTTGAAAAATATAAAGGCTAAAATCCTGAGGCATCAGCTGAGAGGACTGAGAAGCCACTTCAGGGGCTGAGAAGAGCACTGATTTTAGCCTGACAGGTTATGAATGAATAATGTCAGTATTCCCAGCAAGGCACTGCCAAGGCAAGCACTGGACCACACTTGTTTTGTCAGCTTTCCTGATCAGAGCAATAAACACACCACCTGCTAATAAGGCTGGTGGGGCTTTCTGTGAGAACAACTCTCCCACTCAGAAAGATGCAGTTGTTCAGGATGGCATGGAAGAGTAAAACCAGAGTCATCAGGGAGCCCTTCAGCTCTACTCACTAGTTAAATCCCAGTGATGCAATGTTAAGCACACGCCTAAAGGATAACTTAAAGAATAGGTCCGCATAATATTTGCATTTATTTCTTTAAGCCGGATCTTCTATAAATCTTCATCACTCTAAAAATTACTATTCAGCTAGGCTCCAGAAATGTGCACAGTTTCTTCTAATTGCCTTCCTTCATTGCTTATTAGAAATAATCACATCTATATTTTCAATCAATGACCTGTGATTTTATTTTGACCAGGTTTCTTCTTTCACCCAAGGATTTCTTTTTACTGTTGTGTTCCAAGATAGCTTCCCCCTGGAGTTGGAAATTATGGGACTGCTCTTCCAATTACTGTGTGAACTTAGGTTTCTAAAACTCAAAAATATTTTTACTCTATGAGTTTGACAGGCAAGCAAAGCCTGGGAAGAAAAAAAAAAAAAAAAGAAAAAAAAAGTGAAATAACAGCAAGACAACAGTTTCATAAATTTGGAAAGACGGTTTCTTGCCAGTGTGTTTTTATTAACTGTTATATAGGAAATGAGGCTCAAAGTATTGAAAAGATGGTGGGAGAGCAGGATCAGGTAAACAGATTGCAAAGCCACTCCAGACAAGTTTAAATTGGTCCATTGAAGAATCAGGCTTCACATACCTGAGAATCAATAACCGAGAATCACCACTGGCTATAAAAGTGCTCACAACTAACCAGTAATAACCAGTAATGACCATTTGACTTCTTTTTTTCTTCCCACCATAAAACACACCGAAAGAAACAAAGAAAAAAATACATATGAGTTCATGTTGTCAGAAGTCTGCAAAAGTTTCTGCCTGTCAGACCAGTGCTTTGTTGGCTTTCCCTTGAAATGCCAGACCTGTTGGCATAAGGAGACTTGCAAGTACTCCCAGAGCAATGAATACAGGAGATATTGACGGGTACTGCCACTGACAACTATATAAACAACATGCTTGAAAGTAAAACAGACTTCAGGTGGTTTGGGAGGGAGAAGCCATTGGTGAAATCTGTCTTTCTGTTTGGGTTTTGTTACTATGGTTTTAGGACTAGCTATAGTAGTTGGTCATCTAATATCTTTCACAGAAAGTGCTCCAGTTGAATTTTCCAGTTAAATTTTCCTTTTGATTTCCTTGTAAACCATCCTCAGCCCTCCCA
The DNA here is from genome assembly GCA_013396995.1 of Dicaeum eximium. NCBI lineage: Eukaryota > Metazoa > Chordata > Aves > Passeriformes > Dicaeidae > Dicaeum > Dicaeum eximium. The sequence goes on from VWZP01000487.1 coordinate 135,926, forward strand.
ATCACACCTCAATAATTTTGCATCACTTGCACATTAATATTTCTTTCTGTACTTACTCCACAGATTTTTCCTTTGAAATTAGAAGTGATTTTGTTGCTCTGTAATTTTTCACCTGAAAAAAATATATATTAATTTTCTATATGCTATGAATAACAAAACATATTCTCGGATTAAATAATAGGGTTATTATTCAATCTTGGAACTTTTCTGACATTCATAAAGCTTCAAGTTGTACCCTGATGGTTCCCCCTATCAGTAGAAGACCATGATTGAATTCTACCCATGCAGTCAATCTGGGACCACATATTACTTAGAGTATTTCTATAAACAACAGGTTTTGAATGCCCTGAAATATAAGGCAGTGATAGAGGAATAGGATGTTAGTCATAATGAAGATGGGGGTTTTTTTATATATTTAATGAGACTGTGGCATGGCTTGTCGTTTTTCTTTTTTCCTTTTCTTCTTGGGGAAGTAAATAATGACCTGCACACACAGAAATCATATCTTGTAGATAAGCAAATGTTTTTCAGTTCACTATCAAGGAAGGAATTAGCAAATAAAGGAAAAAAAGAAAGAACGAGAAGAAGGAGGGAGGGACAGAGGAAGGCAAGAAGGAAAAATTAGCAATTGAGATGTGAATTAAGCTCTAGTTTTCTGTTACAAAAAAATCTCAGTAGAATTACAAACAGAAGGGCCCTGAGTTGCCTATTTATTGTTCAAGGTGACAAACATTTTTGCACATCTTTCTAGTTTTCACTGGCTGCTCTGTGCTGAGTGCCCATGTCAGCAGGCAGATTTCAGGGGACAATATATGTAATGGGCTATCACAGACGGAACTGGTCAAGTGCTGTCAGATATTTCACAGAATCACAGGAAATGCTGAGCTGGAAGGGATCCACAAGGGTCATCGAATCCAGCTCCTGACCCTGCACAACACCATCCCCAGGAGTCACACCAGGTGCCTGAGAGCATTGTCCAAATGCTGCTTGAACTCTGTCAGGCTGGTGCTGTGACCCCTTCCCTGGGGAACCTGTTCAGTGCTCAGCCACCCTCTGGGTGGAAACTCTTCTGCTAAAATCCAGACTAAGCCTCCCTGACACAAGTTCAGGCCATTCCCTCGGGCCCTGTCACTGTCACCAAGGACAAGAGATCAGTGCCTGCCTCTCCTCTTCCACTCAGGAGGAAGTTGATGAGGTCTCTCCCCTTAGTCTCCTGAAAGCCTGAGCATGTGCTGTGATGTGCAGGTGGGTCCATCACTGAGACTTCAAATGTCATGGCCTTTATAAGAGCACCTCAATGATTCACAAGCCACATGGGCTTTCATTTGAAAGCCCTCCTTATTTTCATAGTGGCAAAGAAGATTCACAGTTGTGTTGGGGTAGGGCTGTTTTTAAGAGGTTCACTGGAAGATTGTCAGATGATTCTTTGAAATATAATCTGAGACGTGTTTCTGGGAGCAGAACTATTGCACTCTTGGTACGTAGCAACCTAACTTCAATTTGGTATTGTGATATAAAGACACATTCCTTTGTTTTTTGTTAGTTTGCCCAGGAAAAAAAAAATCATACTCTTTCTGTGTCCTTCAGAACTGACCTAGTCCTTTTTCAGGATATAATAAAGGAAATAATTAAAGTCCTGGGAAAGGTTTGTTATGGAATCACTGTTTCTCTAGAGCCAGATCAAGTAATAAAGTATTTTACTAGGATACAAAAGGCCCTGGTAATTTAAGAGAGGAGCAAACTTTTTTCCAATATAGTTTCAGATTATATCATCTCTCAGGAATCCTTTGTGACTGGTCTTCTATTTAAAGAGAAATAGCCCCAAACTAATAGGATACTTGACCCCTAATTATAAATTGTTCTACTGTCATAGTCAGTACTATTTTTTATTACTGCTCGTGTTTTTTTAATTTCTCTTTCAAATAAATCTAGCCTTTCCACTGTTTTCACCAAACATGGGCCAAAAGAATCATTTTCTTATTCCAAATTCCGAAAACCTGATGTCTCAGGAGCTGGTTCCACAAACTCTTCCTCTGTGTTATTTTTAATCTTGGGAAAAAGGATCTGTGGCAACAGCCAAATCTTCTGTTTCCTGGAGTATGTATCCTCCCTCAATAGATCCCTACCCCTGCAGAGGACTTTCAGTTACTTTCCTGTGTTTATGAAAAGGACTGCAGCAGATTTTTTTGTTTATTTCTGAGCGCTTTGTCAAACCTGTAAGATGTGTCCCGAGGCATTACTCCACTATCACATGGCTACATGTATTTATTTGTCTGACATTGCTGACCAGATATATGAGAGAGGCAGCAAGAATAATGTCACAAGAAGTTTGGGAGAGCTCTTTGCCCGGGGCCACCCATCCCCTGTAGCTCCCTCCCAGTCTCCCAGTTACACACATTTTCCATATGGCAACACAGATCCAGGCCTCAAAAATAGATATTCTGGGGAGGGGCTTGCCTGAAATGTAGTGATTTTTCCTAGCTCTTTGGCTTATTTCTTGCAGCACTAACAGTTCAAATCATCTCTTTGTTAGATTTCTGAGCCAATGATGGTACAAAAGTTGTCATCGTGATATGCATCGAAACCTAACATAGCAGCACAGTCTAAATACCACCTAGACCAGCTTCAGCTGCTAAACAGGATGAATTCAGTGCAGCACAGTATTAATATAACAAGTACTGCTTGTGGTCCAGGTATTATTCTATGTAATTCCCTTATTCAACAGCCTAATTGTGTGTCCTGCATCATGAATTGGCTACTTCTGTTTCTCCAATACTCAAAAAATGTCAAGGAATTTCCAAATGTAGAAGATAGACATGGAATTTTTCCCCCAAATATTTTATGTTATAAAATAATCATATTCGCTTAATTTTACCTGTGATTCCCTTCCTTGCCACCAAAAGAAGAGATGTATATTTCTGTTCTCAGGCCTAAATGGAGGGCTGAACCAAGGCCTGTTTCCAAGCAGCTGGGGAAATGTTCATTTTGGGAAAAACACATTTTGGGCCTCCTCAAGAAAGATCAGAGAGTAAATCCTGTGTCCCGTAAACCAATTCTGTATTCACCAAGTAAAGCAGCTCAGAGCATGCTGCCTTGCAAGGGGAAAAATTCTCATATTCAGTTGCCTTTCCGTATGAACCCAAATTTGACTGTTTTAACCCCATCTTCCCATTTTTCCCATTTTTCAACCCATTTAAGCTACTTTGGGGATTGATTTTTAAGGATTAACTCACTAGAGTCTTTGCCATATTACAAAAATGCAAGGTGGCATCTTACACACCCTACAAAGTGAATTGACAGGCCTGTCAAGGATTTTTCTCTTCTGGGCTAAAAATATTGTGATCTGAGAATTAGTCAGCACAGAACTATTATATACCAATAGTCTGATATCTTATTTTTAATTGAATTGGTTTCAGTGGTAGTTAAAGAGACTCACAGCTATGCTAGAATAGGTGCTAAATCTACTTTGCCTACAGAAATTTTATTTTGCTTTGGAAAGCCCCAGTTGAATTTTGAAATGACTTTACAAGTTCACTGGCTGCATTTTTCAATCTAATGCCTGCAGTGCTTTGCAGAGAAGTCTGTTTCTTGTGTCACTTTCCTGCAATTGCAATCTCCTGTAGCAGCACTAATGCACTTGACATTAGCTATAACAAGTATAAGCTGCAGCTGCACCTTATCCCCCATTGTAATTCATGACATTGTAATTAATGACTCACTTTACCTAGAAGAACCCTCCAAAGCTTTCACATGAAAAGATTTGGGTTAAATGTTTCAAAAAAAAAAAAAACCAAAAAAAAAAACCCACAAAAAAAAAGTTTAAAACCAACCTTGTGTTGCTGTACCACATCCAAAACTGAGAACAGCCATTTTCTGGCCTGTCAACCAGACCTTTGTTTGGGCTGGGTTGTTCTGGACAGTCTGGAGTGTTCCTCTGATATTTTTGCATGTCAGTATCTTTGATTACATCTCTGTCTTGTCCAAAAGTTACCTGAGGTGAGGTATTCTAAACTGCTGTTAAGACTGCATATTCATATCCATATTCATATTCAAAGAGCTGTGCAGATTTAAATGAACTTATCAACATCTATGTCAGCTGGGAAACGATCCTTGTATTACCATAAACATTTCAGAGGTGGCAGAGGTGAAGTCAGAGATGCCAAGACCTGTATTTCTAACACACCTGTCTGAAGTTGTAGAACAAGACACATAACCAGAATTTTTAACAACCTTATATGTAAATGGCAAAATAGTCAGTGTTGCCATTCTGTATCTCCCCTAATTTCAACAAGCATTTGGATAGTGTCTGTGAGATGGACTGTCTCTGCGTCTGGCATTTGGTATAAATAATAAAAATACATTTGCAAGGGGCTATTATAAATGATCAAGAAATGTCCCAGATCTCTTTCCAAATAAGAAAAATAAAGTCATAGTATTAAAACTTTTTAAAGAAATACAAATGTTTCAAAAAAAAGTTTTCAAGAAAATTTTTATACTCTGGGGTAGAATTACTCAGTGGGAAAACCACCTTTGTAAAGCCAAGATCCCCCATTTCACCTTAAATGGGGAGATGTCAGGTCAAGCTCCTCATCTGAACCATTGCCCTATCCTACTACAGTACTAAGCTTCTTTTTAATATGCCTATTGTTTTATTTTCTCCTCTCTCCCTTGAAAAAGAAAAAAAAAGAAAGAAAGATCTTGTATTCTTTCTACACTGGAATGAAAACAAATTTTGAAACCACAATATTTTTCACAAAACAGAATTCTTGTTTTCTGGCCAGCCCTATTACTTATTATTATTGACCTTTCAGAGACTCCAGTTTGAAATTTTTAGCAAAGTTTGAGAGGGAATCAGTGCCAGAGCTGCAGTCAGCTCTTCAAAATCCCCAACTGCCCATTCTGCTAGCTCTCTCACACCAAAGATGCCTCCCCTCCCCAGAAACAGCCCAGGAAGAAAAACCACTAATGATCTTCACTCTTGCAAAGAAAACCATCTGAGTTTTGCATTTGGGCAGCAAGAACTTCTCCTGTCCTTTCCCATAATAACCTGCTCAGATATTTTTTAAACAGCTGTAACCGATGCCGTCCTCAATAAAGCAAATGAAAGAGAGGAAAAACGCGCCACGGCACATTTGACAGTCAGACACCTACAAGAGAAGCTGGTTCAGGCCCCAGGGGACACAGCATCAGTGCTCTGCTGCTTGAAACTCCCCACTCTGACTAGAGTTGGAAAGTGTCATGTTTTTTACACCTTTCTCTCAGAAATGCTCCCCCGAGGCAGATGCTGCTGTGATTAACATTAGGGCAGTTCAGGATGAGCATGACATCATTGTGATGTCATTTCTCCTGTCCCTGGGGCACTGGGAAGCAGAATTTCCACATGCACTGCAGCACCCACCAGCACCTTCTTGGGCGCGTCCTACGGCAGCGACTCTTTTCAAGCCTGTCTCTCATCCTCCCACATCCACAAGGCTGGCATGAGCATCTGAGCCAGATTTACACTCCCCATTTTACTAGCCCTTTGGGCTGGGACATACCCTCTAGCAGAGATGTATGGAATGTATGTGGCTGTGTAACTTGGCAAAAGAAAATTTCTCTGAGAAGCTAAAGATCTGAGGGTTTTTACAGAAAGCACTTTCTTCCCCCCTGAAGAAAGGTCAGAATTGAAGCTTTTGGAACAGTCTAACATGTTTCCCAGATCTGTCTGACATGCAGTCCTGTTCCCATCTTGCTAACCACTAGTCCTCCTCCACCTCATCCTTTGTTGGAAACTTAAGAACATCTTGTGCATGTGTACATAGCTAGAAAGATGCTGAAGCCTTCAAAATAGGCTGTTGACTTGGAAAGGAATAGGGCAGGCAGTGCTTTTTTTTCTTGGATCCTCTCCATAATGAGCATTTGATTAAAATGTTCTTGGCACCTCCCATTTATTCCATCCAGCAAATAAAGTCTCTTTGAAAAAGTGTTGTTTCCTGTATCAAAACTCAGCATCTTTTAGAGAAAACTTTGCCCCAGCAAAATGGGTCAGGATAATGAAGCACACTAAGGATTGAGTGAACAGTGAAATTAGGGGTCGTGCCCATTCCTGATGCCATGCAGTTACCTGTACCAACAGTCAGGGGCTGAATTCAACCTCTTAAAACATATAGGACTAGATCACCCTTGGGCAAGAGCCCAGAAAATTTCTGCCCTGCCAACTGGAAGCAAAATTGGAGCATGATCTTGTTCTTACTGCATATACCTAAGCATCCAGTGAATAATACTTGGGGCCCTCTTGAGCTGGCCCCGGGGAAGATAGACCTGGTGGGTTTTTTAAAACTTTTAAGGGAAGTATTTTGTGAACAACAAAAAAACCCACCAAACAAACAAACAAAAAAACAACTAGAAAGCTTGCCTGCAGACACTCTCAAGGAAACTGAATCCTGGACATTCGGAACCAAATACAGATCATGTGTACATGACCAGAACTCCACTGGTGTCCATCATTTACCTGACTGTGTCTCTGTAGAATCCTTGCATGTAAATGTGGGGCTCAAGACCTGGATGGTTTTAAGACATTTGCCACTTCTGTAAATGATATAGTCTGTAAGAGAGATTTCTTCTTTCTAACAGAGTGGCTTTCATATAAAAAAGGACTGCTTGTGCTGTGTCATGTTTTTTACTCAACTCAGAGAAGACCCTACATGTCTGACTTATATTTGACATGTCCTTCTTGCAAAAGAAAGGTAATTCCCTGTGACTCACCATAGCTGTTTAGAAAAGATAAAACATTTCAGTGAGCAATGGTCTGTTAAAAAGACCTATCCTCTGGAGAACAGCTTTTCCATAAAGAGAAGGTGGCCACTGGAGAGCAAAAGTAGGAGGAGAGGTGCAGAGAACTGTCAGATGTTGAAACCACATGCTGGTTATAAATCACAGAGATATCCTTGGCTGTGATGAGGCTTGGACTCAGAACAATTCCCAACAAGGGGTTCTAGATGCATGTTATTTCAGGATCTTATCTTGATGAATGGATGATGGCACTTCAGTGGATATTGCATTAGCCATTCTGCACTTTTACTGCTAATTGGCTGTAGGGTGAAGACAAATTGTCTCCCTTCCCCTCTGAACACTGTCAAGATTAAACAGTGAAAGGACATGGAAAGAATAATTGCTTAAGGCTCTGGCATGATGTTTTCTCCTGTACAAACATACAATTAGGCTGTCTTAACCTCCCAATGTAGCAATAAACACCACTTCACAAACTAATTTACAGGCAAAAGTCAGAGACAGGGCTGGAGCTGTGCTCTGCAAGGCAAGGGCCCTGTCATTCAGCCAAAGGGGCAGTTCCACTAATTTAAGCCAGCAAAAATCTTTGTATGCTTTCCTCCAACTCAAATGAGACTGAAATGAAGTCTATACATTTGAATCATTGAGCAAACTAGCTAATAAAAACTACTTTTCTGACTGGTCATAAAAAAAGAATGTAATTGGTCATACTCAAGAAACTACTCAGAACAGTGAAGCAAGGGGAGCAAGGTCTTAATAATATTGACTTTTCTAACACTTTGACATTTTTCTGCCTCCATCACTATCTGTCAGTCAGTAACACGTATGGACAGGAGCTGCCAGCACACATTTCTTCAGCCAGGCTGACGGCAGGCCCAGGCTTGCACGAGAGACACTGCACTTTTCATGCACCCCACGCTGCCCTCCCCTCACTGAGGGGTCACTCAAACCACATTCAGTGCTCTATTTGCAAAGGCAGGACGAGCTTTTATTTCCTAAATGCAAAGAGCAGTACAAACTGCGAAACAGGAATGGACAAACTGTGGCATGGGTTCAGAAGGAAAGCTGCCCCAGGTACTGTCCGGACTGGAGGGGGTCCCACACCCATCCTTGTGTCACACTGGGAACCTCTTGCAGCCACAGGCACTGCCCTGACCCTATGGCCACTGAGCCACGTACAACTCAGTAAGGACAGGATTCTAAAGAGTTCTTATAAGTGTCCTAGACCCTAAAGCTTTCTGCTCCACTTTACCTGACTTATTTGAAAAGAGCCCCAAAGCCACCACAGCCTGAGCGAGCTGCTCCAGTCTCGTGTATAAACCTGGTGTTAAGACACAGGCATTGCCTAAAACCCAAGTCATGTTGTTTTCCCAGTGAATTCAGATTGAAAGAGTGAAGTTGGATTATCTAGCCAGAATTAGGAATGTACTTTATTTGGCAATGCTGGACCATCTGTGCTAGATCAAATCTGTGAGCCCTGTGGCATAGATTCTCTGTGAACCTGACTGGAATCATAGTGTCACTGGTTAGACTGGAAGGAATACAGTGCATCCAGTCCTTTGGATTCTGACTTGAGTGTGTTCTAGTTTCAGGTTTCAATCCCTGTCTCAGGTAGCAGATGGAGCTCCCCTCATCCCCACTGCACCTCCATGCTTGGACTCCACCAAGAGCCCAGGTGGAGCTGAGGCTCTTCTCCAATCCCCTCTGGGTCACAACAGACTTCTGGGATGGTGTGTGGGGGCAGATGAGCACCCCCTTCCCAGAACTGATATTTCTGGCTACTAGCATTCATTTCTCTAGGATCCTTCAGCCTAAGGGGGGAAGAACCTAAGGAACTTAAGGAAACTCACACTTCCTGTGAAGCTGGAAAAGTGGCTGGACTAAACTCTTTAGGTCTTAGGTTCTCTATTTAGGAGAAATGAATCATACACTGTATAAAGAAAAATATTCCCTTCCTCAAAGGGATCTGCTTAGGCAATGTGCATCACGTGCTATTCACCACATTCATCACTGACTATTCACTGCAGTATCATCTCTTTTTTCATATACTCAGCCTGCACAATAGGTGTTTTCACTTTCTGTGACAAGTCATGACAATCGATAGTTTTGCCACTTGCAAAGCCATAAAGTACTGACCTTTGTCAGCTCTCTTTGTGTCAGCTTCACAAAAGTATGGGAAGCTTTATTTCTTTCATTTATTTCCTCCCCTAAGCTGTCAGTGTGGCCCACTGTCCATTGTCTTTTCTAATGTGTCCCCTAAGGGTAAATATGACTCCAGATGAAAATAACATTTTGCTGAGGCTCCTAACTAGCCCTTTCTGTAAGGCTCTGCCTGGTTTTGTCAAAAACAGTATCACTTTCTTCAGTAAAGTATCTTTGAAAAGCAACAGCACCTCTGTATTTTCAAAGGTGAGTCAGCTCTAGCTGTGCTGCTAAGAGTCCAACAGTGTAACAAATAATAAGGTTACCAGAGGGTATGCAGCTTAGTGTGTAAAAAAACCCTAATCAGATATCTTTATTTCCCATAAACACTTACAGCTGCAGCTTCTCTGCCAAAAATAAAGGATGGTTTTTCCAATAGGGTTGCTAAATTCAGCATCTCACTGGGAAATTTCAATGGAAAGGAGGGTAAAAGAGCATATGACTAATGAAGGCAAATCTCAGGAGGAGTGAAAGACCTATCTCAAAGTAAAAATTACCTGTGCTGCTCTGAATTGGGGTTTTACTATAGGGAAAGCAAGCACTCATCCAGCAGCAAAGACATAACCTGAGAACAAATTTGTTTCCAGGAATTATAAAACTGATGCAGAGGTCTTTTTCTCTGAAATGTGAGTGAAGGTCATAGGTGATGTTGCATCATCAAGGTGGGACAGACTAACTTACTGTTTTTCTCTTTTAAAGACAGCTCACATATTCTGGGAATTACTGTTCATCATCAGGCTCCTGGGACTGCAGAAGTTCACCCAAATCACACTTGTGAGGGGTTTCAAGTTTTCATCTCTACTTGTGGTAATCAGACGTGTGTTTTCTGTCTGTTCTCATAGCAAAAGCCTCCTGCTGGAGTCTGTATGGAAGGAGTATTTCAGCTCTGCAGGTAAGCTATGCAAGGACAAGACAGCCAGAGACAGCTGAGACCAGTAAGACCTCTGGGAGGACAGCCCAGTCACTCTTGTATCCCTGGTGCAGGGGCTGGACATATGGTCTTCCTGAAGAATAGAGCAATTTCCAAAGGGAAGCCACAAAGAGACTCAACTCCCTTGTCTGCCTCCTGCACCCATCTCACCCCACCCAAACATCAGTCATCTGCATGGAGCCATAATGCAGTTGCCTATATAAAATCACTGACTTGGAGGGTCCGCAGATTCTTTGAGGTCCTGTGCTGAGCTGCTGTGGGAGGATCCAGTCACTCAGCGTCCACTGTCTTCCCAGGCTTTGAATTTGGGGGAACTGCATCTGATTCTGGGAATCTGCTTTGCCTGGAAGCACGTGCCCCCAGTCCCAGCAGGGCTAGCAAGCTGTTCACAGCACACAGTTTCAAAAGCATATGGGCCAAAAGTCAAGGGGACTTTTTTCCTGAGTAATAAGACTGGGTTATCCAATATCAACATGCAGCTATTTCTGCAAATGTGTGACAACATGCCACAAACCTACAGAGCAGTCTTCCCAAGAAATGCCACCAATGCATTAGGCTGTCTGCCATGATATTCTGGGCTTGTGAACAGCAGCAAGGCAGCCTGGGATCAACTCAAGACCTGAAGCAAGAGCAGGGGTTTTCCTGTGAGAGGCATTCTTCTCCAAATTAAAACTCTGATATTTTATACTGTGGAAGTCAGTCTTGGAAAATTGAGGATTCATCAAGGTAAGGAACATTTTAATAGTTTAATTATGAGCCCTTTAATGTCTTTTCATAATCAGTTAATAAATACCTTAACAATAAAATTGAATTTAAGCTTTTAATAGGCTGTGTTGGATTGAACCTAAACAAAAGAATTAGCAGCTCCAGGCATTGTGCAATAACTTCTCACTGCTTGGTGCCAGGAGAAACAAAGCATTTCAAGTACATTTTTTTTGTACCTCACTATAATAAACGCTTGTAATATTCCCCAATTTCTGGAGTGCAAGATGCAGATCTTATTTATCACAGTATGTGACACATCTGGCACATGGATCAGGAAACAACTGTTTTACTTCATTTCTGTCATCACCTTCCAACAGATTTCTTTCACATTCCAATTTGGACGAGAGAACTTGGACTTTCTCTCCATAAGTTCTCCATTAACAGTTTCACAGCAACGAGCACTATTGGTTCGTTCTCCTTCCACAGCAATTAGTTACACCAAGCTGCATATTTTGACTTTTACTACAAGCGAACATGTAAAATTGCTGGTATTTATTCCTATCTGCTCGCAGCGCCTCGGAGGCAGGCAGGGCAGAGATGTTTGCTGACTGTCATTGCCTCTCTCCAGTGTCTCTTTCAAGTGGCATCGCTGCCTGGGCGAGCCGTGCCGTTTTCTGCCGCTGCTGTCACTGTTCTGAGCGTGTGTTTTATTTATTTCCAGCGCAGATTTTGTCGTGTCACCGAGCGCGTTCCCCAGCTGAAGGGAGCGCTCCGTCCTCTGCCCGAGCAGGGGCGGGCGTAAAAAGCTCAAACGTAAAAGTTTGGGAGCTTTGCAAGCTGCACAAACGACTGTGCAGTAATAAAGCTTGAAAAGCTTGAATTACACTGGAACCCACAAAAATTTTCAAATTAAAATTCCATATTTAGAGGCCCCCTGTGGGCCGTGATTTTATTTAGTTTAATCCCCTCTTGAGGCCAATTAGGTAGACACTCTTCTGTACATGCACACACTAGCACGAAAAAAAAATAAATATATAAGACTAGTTAAAAAGGAGAGGGTAGTATATCACTCATCCATTCAAAGACTGAAATTCTTTTCCCTTCTGTTGTCCCTGAAAATAGCATGGCTGTCAGAAATCAATAAAAGTATATGCAAACAGTACTCATTTTTTATTTCTAAGCTGTACTTTAACTTTCCCTTGCTTCTTTCTGCAACATCTAGTAAATTTTCACTGTCGCATACTGTTTCACCAAATGTATAATAAATGCAGAACCTCCACTGTTACTGGCAGAGGAGGGCTGAATGCCTTGTTTCTCAGCCTGGGAAGTAAAGAGGTGCTGTGAAAATAAATTCCTCAGGCAACTGATTGAAATTTATCATTGCTGCATAAAGTGCGTGCAGAGGGTGGGATGAGGATGCACTCCACTCTCCCTGGCTGAATCCATTAAGTCCAATAGGTTTGTTCCAGCAGGAAGCCCAAAGAAAATCTGACTGCATATGAACAGATTGAATTCACCCATCCCCACAATTCTTTAGGGTTTTTTGTACAAACAGGTGGGAAGGATCCAGCTTTCTCACTGTCACTCTTCACATCTGAAGTGCAAACCTTGTCTTCTTTGTAACAAGTGGCAGACACCACACGCCCCATGTGAAAAAGAAGTTAATAAAATGCATGCAGAAAGTATAAAAGAAGGTCAGAGGTGATGTTTAGGTAATGAGGATTTCTGCAAGTGGGGAAAACAAAAGAATGAAGTTGTTATAACTGTTACAGCTGTCTACAGCAAGGGAAAATAACATCTTGTGCTTTCACTAACAAAGTAGGTTCAGAGTCCAAAATTATAAGTTCTTTGATCCTTGTGAGATATTTAGCAACAAAAGCACCTTTCCCAGAGGTAACACACTTGTGCTGAAGTGCTTACAGGAGAAGGTCTGTCCTGCCTGGATGAGAGAGCCACTGCAGTGTGCTCTGGATTGAGCAGCCTCCTGGCCTGGGTGAGGCACTCAGGGCAGAGGCAGCATGGGGGTCTATAGAGCATCTCCTGGCATGTTTTGGGAGCAAACATGAGCTATGGCTGGGAGCTGCTGGCTTCCACCATGCTACAGGGAAGGCAACCCCTGGTGTGGAAAAGGAAAAGCCAGTTCATGAAATTCAGCAGCTCAACTGAATTTTCAGGATTAGCATCTTTCTGATTATCCAAGGAGCTGCATGGAGTCTGTGCTCAGATACAGTGGCTTAAATCTTCGAGAACAACATAATGAAAGCAAGAGTTAAGGAAATGTGCCTGAAATAAATGCAGTTTTATGGCACTTGAAAAGAGATTAGGGCAAAAAGTCTATTTTGTTTTACAGGGGCTCTCATCCTGTGCTCATTGCTACGGCATTGGAGCAGCATTTCGCTGCTCCCACATGTTGATTATTCTCTCATCTGCCACACAGGGGCAATGCATCTGCAACAACAGTCATGTCTGGGGAGGCTCCCACTTTGCCTTTTTAGAGGGATTGCACAGAGCCATGGACAGGAGCGCTTCTGCCTTCATGCTTGGTTTGGGATTTATGTTTGAGAAAGTCAGGTGCAAAAAAGAAAGCTTATATTTAAAAAACACATAAAAACAAACAAACAAACAAACAAACAAACAAACAAACAAACAAACAAACAAAAACCAAGACTGAAGCAAATTCAACATTTTCTTCCAGGCCAAGGCTAAAGCTGCATGGGAGAAGCCTTCTTCAATATATGCATCGGGTAAAAAAACCTCAGCTAAAGTGAATAATCTAGAAAGAGTAAGGTTGCCATAACTTTGCAGATGCTTTAAAGCATTCAACAGACATACACAGAAAATGTATATAGCCATCTATGGGTCTGATTCAAAGTCTGGGAAAAGATGTCTCTTAGACTCAAACTGAGATATGGGCCAACTGAAGGAAGAAATTTTGCTGCAAAAAATAGCATTTGGGAGCTCAGTCACTGTAGTGTAGCCAATTTTATCCTGGTCTTTCAGGAACACATCTTTGCAGAGTGCAAGAGGGAGGAGGAGAGGGTAGAAAACATGCTCCCCACACACATACACCTCAAATCAGAGAGAAAATCATGGCCTGAATTGTCTTTTTTTTCCCCCCACAGAGCCAGCATCTGCCTCCCATCAGACACTTTCATGTGCACAGGGTTGGGTCTAAGGCAGTCCGCAAGCTCAGTTCATGAGCTGAAAGAGGTAGATGCTGCTGTAGGGATATGAATCAACAATGCCACTATACCTGCACCAGATGAACAGGTTTCTGTAGATACTTGAGAGAAATTACACATCCCCTGTCTTTGTATATTTTCTCTATATAGGCATAAAGCACACATAATATCAGGAGCATTAAACCCATCTGGCATAACTTTATGGCAACAATGCAATTTTCTTTTATTCAAAAACACAGCAGACCTCACACTGCCTGTTAGGACTGCAAGAACTCAAAGGCTGCAATTTACAGCCAAACCCTGTGCTGGTGTGAAGGTCTGCCAGGGTGCCTGGAGTGCTGCACGGACACGGAGCTGCCACCCCTCTTGTGCTAATGGCAAGACTGCAGCACTCAGTTTATTTGCCTGATGTTTTCTGAGGGGCACCTAATGATGACTGCAAAAGCAGTCTGTAGGACAACTAACTAGAAAAGGTGTTCCCTCTGTAAAAGTTAGGGAGGCAGATATTTAATTTGTTCCATGGAGAATGCATGCACTAAGTCCTTACCCATCCCCCTCCCATGGAGAAATGAGCAGGAAGCTGCATGCTGAAATTCATTGAGTTTCCTCTACCCTACATGTGTTATTCCCCTGGAGGGGAGAATGGGGCCCTTTATACCTCCATAGCTCTGGGCTCTTTGAGTAATGAAGGGAGCACATTTATTGGTACAAGGTTTGGTGTTTATTGATGCTACCCATTTTTCACCAGATTTAGCACTCTGTGGGGAAGGCACATGGACTTTCCAAAACACATTTTATAATCAAGCCATTTCAAGGTTTATGTGGTACAATACATTTAACTGTTAAATTGTAAATAAAAGTCACTGCCCAATACTAAGCTTCCTTCGAGACATTATAGTCAGCTACATCTTTAATTATCTGATTTATAAGCCACCCTGTTGCATGTGTTAGATGCATCTGTTATTTGTCTGACAGATGTAGCCTGCAAAATTATCTTTCTAGAAGAGGCTGTGGGCTAAACGTGCCTCTGCCTCGCTGTCCTGAAAAAGGGATGGCCTCGGCTGCGGGGGTGTGCTGTGTCCCCATGCCCTCCCCAGCCGCTGTGTTCCCTCTTGTGGCAGCACAGACCCCAAGGAAACCCCACAGCAGAGGGGATTTACTCCCAGAAAGCGCTGGGAATACAGCACAGCTCCAAATACACGCAGGAAAGGTGTCCCAGGAGGCAAAATTACACGCGTGTGCACTGAAGCACAGGCACCCCCATGCCACACCAGACATTTCCTAGACTGTATTCCTGATATAAATCAGTGGGGAATTACCTTGCTGTGTGTAAAAATCTTGTGCTGCAGTTTAAGAGAGGAGACCCTGCTGCCCATGGCCCCGCACGCCCAGCAGAGCTCCCCGGCTCTCCTTGAGGCCGTGCAGAGGGGTCCGGCCAGCTGGGCATGAGGAGGAGGAGCATTAACCATTTCCAAAATCCCTCATCCAGTACTGATTTAGCAGTCTGGGCCTGGCAAACAGTGCTAGCACAAGGTAGGCTTACAGGAGTTACTGCTCTGCCCTCATCTGCCTTTTGCTTAGCACTGCCTGTTCAAAGACAGTCAAGTACTCCAACCATTTACTTCGTGTGTTATTTGTTCTCCACCAAAAAGCAAATTCCCTCAAATGAAGAAATAAATTAATAAAAACATACTATCTCAGATTAAGGCTGAGAAACAGGTATCCCATCAGTTTTAGCTAATAAATCAAAAATCCCCAAAGATGATGAAACAGCTCTTTTTTTTTTTCTGACAGCACACCCAGATCAAACACTTCTCATGGCAAGACAGAAACTCGCAGTGGGAAGCTGTCCTTTACAGAGATTCATTTGCTATCTGGTATTGATGTGCTACTTAATTTATTGATCCACGGAGAAATGAGAACCTGAAGACAGTACAAACTTCATTCTGCACAGGTTCTTTTGAATAAAAGGGTTTTAGCTCCTCTTCTTTCTTGTAACTATTTCTGAAAATGGGCATCCCTGTCTCTCATGTTCTCACTGTATTGTGATGGTATTAAAATTCCAGGTCAGTTTAAACCTGACAGCTTGTCAATAGGTTTGCACAATAGGCTTTACTCTCCAGCCCATTCCTGTTGTTCACTTTGTTAGTACAAAATGTGCAGATGTTAATTTAAAGAAGTAAATAACTTGCTTTTAAACATGGTCTGTAGTCCTTATTCTTACTTTTAAAATCAAAAGCCCAACCAACTTAATGGAAAGGTGTTAAGGGGACAACCCATGTAAGACATATAGAGAATGGGTTAATATTTTCCCTTTTTTTTTTTGTTTTACCATTTTGTTGTTGTTCAGAGATTACAAATCCATGCATGTGAAGCTTACAGCACAGTACAAAGGATCCTGTAAAATGAGGAAAAGGATCCTGCAACACATCTGAAGACTGTGAAGTTGAAGACTCTGTGAAGATAGAGGATGGAGGTATTCACTAAGGCTGTGTCCTCCACAACATCCATAGACAGTTTACTCTCATTCTGTTATTTGGGGTATTATGTTTTCTCCTAACCACCCAGACAGTGTTGACATGTCTCCTTTTCTCATCTGGGAGCAAGGGCAGGTGTAACAATAAGAGTTGTCTCCCTCAGAACTGATTAGTCCCTTGGTAAGAAGAAAACGTGAAAGATGCACACTTTTCCCATTGCGGGAACTGGATGTGGGTAAGATCAAGGGATACATCCTTTCAGCCAGGTAAAAGGGAGTAGACTCCAGCTTGGTTGAAAAATCCTACCACTGCAGGAGCCTGGCTATCACCCAAGCTTGATCCCTTAATTTGCAAGATCGCAGCAGGGAACTCACCCTCGCAGAAGTTGTGAAGCTTGCAAAGGCAAAGATCTCTGCAGCTTTCATTTTTCCCTGTGCTCAGTGACCATGAAAGTGGTGGCCATCTGGCCTCAAAACAATGCTGCTGTAGAAAAGCAACCTGTAAACGGCATATTACATTTCTTGCAAACTACAATTCAACAATCAGAAGATGCAATTCAATACAGAACTCAGCAGCAGATGGACAGCCAAGAACATGGATACTGTAATATAATTCTTTGTATTGTTGACATCACAAAAACATGCATTGATCTTGTACAACTTGGTACCTTTACATGTTCAAGATGTCAGTAATCTTGTGTGCTGGGCAGAGGGCATCATTCCTACTCCTGCATGCCTGAAATCTCTGGATGGCAAGGACTCAGAGAGCAGGAAGCCAAGGAGAAATCTCACAAATGTATGAACTAATGGCTTCCATTTGCCTCTTTTCTGCCAGCAGTATATTAAACCTCTGAACATAAACAAAATACCTAAGAATTAAAAAAAAAAATTGTCCACCCTCCTCTTGGTCTCCAATGTTCATTATTAATTGAAAGTCTAACATATGTTTGCATTAAAGTCCATCAGGAAATGGTATGATCTCCGCCCATCTTCAGTGGGATTTCATGAGTATTTAACGCCATGATCCTGCTCCCATTTCAGTGAGAGGTAGTTTTTCATTTACTTGAGCAAGGACAATGGTAGGTCTATACTGAGAGTTTTAAGGGAGAAAAAAAAAATAGCTGATTACAACAGGCTCCAGACAACAATAGTATCACTTTCTTACATTCAGAGAAGTAAAGCAAATATAAAACAAGCAACAAAAAACTGACAAAAAAGGAGAGTTCATTCTAAGTTCAGTTCATTAAGAGTTACAGTTTGATACTGTTGATTTCCCCTGAGTTCAATAAAGACACACTCACAAAAAAAAAAAAAGAACATAGCTATCCTTTTCCAAAAAGACATTAATGGAGAAAGGTAATAATGAGATCTGACTTTATCTAATGAGTGAATAGCCCCAGCAATACAACTTCATCTCCTGAAGTCATCAAGCTGCTGGCAATCATAATGTTACACGTAAAACTTCACGATGCTGCAGTGATAAAAACCACCTTTAAATTAGCAGGTTATCAAGGGCAAGGGATTATCTTCACACACACACACATACACACACAGTTAGCACATTGAGGAGTGGTTACTGTCTGAGATCAGATTTCCTACATGGAAATTCCTACATGCAAGAAGAGGCTCGGAGTTCCTGCTGTACTCCGTGGAGATCCCAGTACAGTTGTACAGCAGTGATTAATCTCCTCCTAATCTTGGCACTGAAAGATCAGTCCCATTGTCTAACATGGCTGTCACTTGAGACACTGCAGGGTATCCAAGACACCCTCCTGGGGCTGGCAGATGTGACATGGGACCCTGGGGATAACCATGTCTGTCTTAAGCAGAATCTGAACGCTGACAGGGTATCTGTGGGCAATTCAAACACCACTAAGTGCCTAAACTTAGCCAACAGACCCCTTTACTGGCCACCATGAGGACACCTAACTGTAAATGATCCAGTTAAGGTGTCTTATTCTTGAACTTTTTTCCACCAAAATTAGATGGAAACACCACAGGTCTAAAAGTAAACAACCCCTTTTCTGAATGCATAACAATTGGTCCTTCCCTCCATCAGGCTATAGGTAAACAAGTAAAACAATCCAGATGTTATAGTATTTGCAATGACCTTGGTGAGCATCTTGTCCCAGTCACAAAAAAAGCCTCAACAGACCCAGCTTTTCACAATCTGCACTAAAAGCTTATTATCTGGGGAGTAAAAATAAATTGATATAACAGGAAAAAATTTGATATTGCTGAAAAAAAAAGAAGTCCAGTGTCAGCAAAATCTTTGATACTCTCTACTTCTATCAGCAGTCTGAGTCCAACTCATGCCTCTGACCACACATTCTTAATACCTTAGTGAAAAGAGCAAAATCAGTCTCAGTTCAGTTTCCAAAAGATTAATATAAACATAATCTATGGGCACTTTTGGTGTCAGATGAAAAATACAATTTGAGTTTATTTGGTAATTTGGGAAAATTACTCTTGCTTCTACCATCACTGTTCCCTTCAAACCAAATTGGAAGTAGATTGCAGAGATGCTGCCAGGAATGGCAGAAGTATCTCTGGCCTTCCTGTCCACATACAAATGAAGGACTAGCACTTCTCAACATAGCATAACACTGAAGAATATGTTGAATTTAAGGATAAAAGCTGTAGGTATCCATAGGGTTTGAAAGAGACCACTGTAAATAGTGCTGCAAATAGTCAACAGAACCCAGCTTTGGCACACGAAGCCCTTGAGTGGGCAAGTGGCTGGAGGCTGGGATGTCTTTCTGAGAGGTGCCACATAGGCTTCACCTGACATATTCAACTCCAGGTACCTGGTTTTGGCCTTGCTCAGAGGCTTAGGGATACTTTTTGTATTTCATATTCATGTACACATGCAAGAGCCTGACGCAATACTGAAACATGAATGAAGATGCAAGGCTATCTCAAGGAATAAAATGAGGATTAGTAGACCAAAGTTGTCAATATGTTTGAAAAACAGACACTCACACTTGAAGAAAATATATGTCCAACATAAATAGTTTATCTAAAATATACCATGAGCTAGAACTCAAGGACAATTAATGAAACATGCAAGATTTCTTTCCTAGAAATGGAAAATGATCTTAAAAGAAATATGGGCATGCAGGAAAAAATTGTGGTAAATCTGGTAAGCATATATTGCATTGCAGAAGACAAACACTATCTGCAAAGTAAACCTATTAATCTTTAAATTTAACCACTAGCCTAAGGAATCCATGTAGAATCAGATGTAAATTTAGTGGTGGTATAGACAGTGTGAGCAAAATATGTTCACAAGTGACATCTTCAAAATACATGAACTAAAATTTTAATATATTATGAAGAATAAAATCTTTTGCACTTTAGCAGCCTGATCCAAGCCCAGAAGACAAAAGAAATATTCCCATTCACTTGTGTGAATGCTGGACCAGATTGATACAGAGAAAATAACAGACCATATGTTTCTGATTCTACTGGTCTTTGGGTGGTGAAGAACAGACACTTCTTTGACTAAGGAAGTACTAGGACTCTCAAAGAGAGCAATCCCTGATTTACTCCATTCTGGGAGGAGAGTGTGACCTGCCCTTGAGTGCATGATTTCTTAACTCCTTAACACATGGCAGTAAGTAAATCCTGCAGAAAAGCTGCTGAACTTGCACATGCAGTAACTTCTAAAGTAAACTCCATGTCTGCCAAAAAGTGTATGAGAAGTCAGAAATAACTTAGAATATGTCAGGTCTTAGAGTGCAATAAGGGCATATCTTAGGTACATTATAAAACACAGACTGAAGTGGTTCCAGGATGTAAGAGTTATTACGATACAGACTGTGGGGTTGCTATTTAGATTAAATTCCTCCTACCATGTCTTCAAACCAATTTTTCCCCCTTATTTGCTCCATTCACCACATTTAGGTGCCACCATCTTGGATTTCCTTCTCAGTAAAGGAAATCCCCACTTCTCAGCATGAAACCTGAAAAGCTTTCAGTCCAAGAAGGAGCTGCTGAGCCTACATCCCACAGCCAGGTAACCTAAGCTGCATGGAAATACGAACTGTTCACAGGCTCCCAGACCTTCACAGTGGGCCAAGCTCAGGACCTAAGCCAGCACCATTAATACCTCAAGCAGCAGACAGCACCAGTTAGTGGGGAAGCAGGAAGTCAGGAAGTGGGGAGCATTGCCAAAACACCAGAGAATTTGTGTGCATTAGAGCACCACTCTTGGAAAAGCGGTGCTCACGTTAGTTCTGCACATGCTGGTACATCTCCATGAAAATGTTGATCCAGGAGGTGCTGACTTCGTCCTGTGAGCAGGATGCTGCCTCTCAGTTAACCAGACCTGTCTCCAGTGAGATGCTGCCCCCTGACTAATGAACCTTGTTTGCCAGCCCACTGCAGCATCACTCCTGCACAGCAACACGGACTTCACCAAGTCGGCATGCCTCAGTACCATTGGAAAGCATATCTCTAGGTAGGGCATATGCTCTGCAATCCTAGAAGTCCAGGTTTTGGGGGAACTCTTGAGTCAATTCAGAGGGACTTCACAGCTCTAAGAATCTGACTTTTTGGCCCTTTTGAAAAGTCTCACACTAGATCTTACAAAACTGGCAGTATTCACGAGAGTATAAATTAGGATATCAAAAATAATTCCTCCAAGAAATAAACCCCAACCTTTCATCAAGCCAAGGCTCCATCCTGCAACAGCAAAATCCAGAAGCCAGGACCACTTTTCCTCATCTCTAATGTAAAACAAGAAGAGATTTGGAAAGAGCTGCAGGCAGGATTTTGCTTCTCAGGAGGAAATCCAAGATGGTGGCTGCAAAGTGACACATTCCTGCTTGTGCTGTTTAATTTCTGCTGAACCAAATGAGCCTGTTTAACGAGCCTGGCATTAACATAAAGTGGCCTCTTGCACCCAGATGGCCTCATGATTTTTGGATCAGTAGCACAGGTATCATGAGAAACACTCTTCAGTTTCTGTAGAAAGTAGTAAGAATATGGAGTGATAAAGCAAAAGTTTTCTTCTTAAACATGGAGCTAGTCTCTAATTTATAGAAATTTTTTTCTCCCTTGCTGATAGCAAAACTGTAGCACTTACTCAGATCAGCAGGTTTGTTGCTTTGGTTTGTTTGATTTCTCAAGGAAGCAGAACTCTTTCTCCTCCCACCACACCCCCAAATGAATGCAAGGTGGTCACTCCACTGGGCTTGTTTGGGCACGAAGGCTGTTTGTTTATTGAAGCCACTAAAACTGTCATTCCTTCTATGATCATTCCTTCAGAATGTCATTCCTTCCTTTTTCCTTCTCCTTGTTGGAGATTATTCCTTACTGGCACCTTTCTTCTGTCAGAGATCTGCTCTGTTTGGTCTCTCCTCACACTTTTTTCACGTTGCATTGCAGCACATCACATAACAGCTGAAACCACAGAGCAGAGACACAACTAGCACTGGAGGGTGGCTCCCTTCTCATCCAGCATTTCAGCTTCATTTGGCTTGTGATCAGTAGCCATTGACTCCCTAACAGAGAGATGGACTCTCTAATGCTCCTTCTGCCCTACCCCCCTATTTTAAATCCTCCGCTGTGCCAAAAAAAACCCCAGACTTTGAAAGGTATTTGGAAGCTTTTTGATTTCAGCAATTTTAAAGGTGTCTGGCTGGGACTTTCCCCAAAAATAGCAATAGTTAAGTTAGCTAGCTATCATGTTTTAAATGTTTGTTATATTTTTAAGAGGCTTTTTCCTTTCTTCTGAAATGTGCCAGAAATACGGGGTTTCTGTTCTAATCAGCAGCTCCCCTCACCTTTATTGTCCTGTTTTTAGTAGGAACAGTGATTTAGGAAGACATCAAAGAGGCAGAGCAAATAGTCAGCACAAATCAGGAACAATTTCATTGTTCTTCCCTTAAAAAAGAAAGCCTCATTTGTTTCAGGCTTTCTGTAATGAATAGCTAAAAGCATCCTAAGTCCCATTCCAGTGGGGTAACAGTTTGATCTCAAAGTATGACAACCTGTTCAACCTAGTGGGACTTTATCTTATAATTAGACACTAAAAGAGGAGTGTTTGCCCTGTGCCTGAAAGCAGCTGCGTTCAGATGGTGATGCACTGAACTCACCCAGGACAATTTGAACTGCAAAGCAAACAATAAATCCATTTGGGAGTATAAACACTTTTTTTTTTTTAATTCCTTCTAATTTTCACTCATCCTGGGAAATTTTTGCCCTTAGTGAGCTTCACAAGTGAAATCAGGCAAGTAGGACACTGCTTATTTTTCAACTCCAAGTGATGAAGGGTGGGGAAAGGATTTGTCATCACACTAAGTTCTGGGAAGGGCTTTGGGTCCCAAACATTGTAGTCAGTGGAGAGATGGCAACTCCCATCTCAAATTGCAGGTATGTGAAAGCACTCTTCAGAAAAGCTCTTTTGTCTCTCCATGACTTTGGAAAGAACCCAGGTGATGGAGACAGATAGAGATAGACAACAGCTGTAGGAAAGAAATAGCTTTTTTTTTTTTTTTTTTTTTTTTTTTAAATCAATCATTGCTGTACAGAGGAAAAAGCTCACACACACATATACACACAGACACACAGAGTCCCCACTGGACAGAGAACAAGTATTATATCCCATGAAACACAAAAGACCTCTGTGCAACCTGGAGTCAGACCAGTATTTAAATGTGCTACAAGTGCATAAATAGTTATATATGTTTTACACAGCAAATATATAAATGCTTGCACAGCATCAGGTATGTAACTAAGTTTTGCATTCATACAACCTTAATATTTTTAGAGTAAACTTGTGTCCTTGCACACCAGCCATATGTGTGTCAGGAAAATTGTGCCTCAGTTAAGTTTGGTGCAACTTGCACTGAACATGTGTTTAGGGAACTATTGTAGGAGGAAGAGACCCTTATATTCCAGGCTAAGGCTGGGATTATGTGTCATCTGACTTGGCAGCTCTGAGGCATTAACTGGCATCACATATCAGGTTAGGTTAATAATCCACCACTTGGTTCTGCTTGAGCAGATCTGTGTGCCCAAACTAGGGATCAGCTGACAAACCTGGAGTCTCAGGGGAAAAGGATTAGCTGCCCTGTGATCAGCAGGATGGCACTTGCAGCACAAGATGTTCAGAGCTAATGCCTGGTTCTGCCGTGAATCAGAAGCTACATCTGGAGAGCAGCAGTACCACTCCAACTCTCCAGGGATGCCCATGGCAATGAAAGCAGGCTTGGATGACAAAATGACAGATACTGGCAACTTGGATGAGATATTACCAGAATGGGAGAAGAACTTAAAGGATATAAAAATACCTGCTTTTTTTAACAAGGTGCTCCAAGAGACTGGGAAGACTTTCCCTCACTCCAAACAAGTCGGGAATTACCTAGTAGGCAAAATGATCAACAGGGGCTCCTTTGCCAAGGTGATGGAGGGACTGCACATCCCCACAGGAGAGAAGGTAAGCTGGTTAGGAGAGGGTAACATGCACTAGGAATCACAAGTAACCTCACACTAATTTCCAGCAGAAAATTTCAGACTGTTTAATCTGAAAACCACAATCTACTCAGTGAATTATCCTCTGAACCTTATCCTCATAAATTAACCTCATAAATTCAGTTTATTGCTTATGTATAATCAATCACATGTGTGAATATGTACTGAGTGCAACTATTTTCACAATTATAAAATATAAACAAAGATATCCTTCTGCTGAAAGATAAAATTATGCTGGCATAAGGACAATTTCAAATCTGCTTTGCCTAATACTCCTCATTGAGCAATTAGTGCCATGCATCTGCTCTTCAAAGTTATGGACAACACTGAGTGAAAAACCAACCATTCCAACAGCAAATATTTATATGGCAGGACACAGACAGCATCAGATATCTCCAGGTATCTCAGCTGGGCTAAAATAACACACCAGTAGACACAACTGTGGAAAGGTGGGTTACTCTCAAGTGACTTTTTTTGACTTTTCTTGTGGCTTCAGTAGCCACACTGTCTGACTAGCTCCCCAAAGTGCAAAGAGCCCATAATAGCCAATATCTGGAATGGCTTTTAGTCTAAGTCAGAAGGGAACATGTTAGAAAAAAAATGTGTTACGTTTCAGATGCAGTTACAAGTCAAACATGAAGGGATTTTTGCATTTCAGAATATTTCATATATATGTATCTTTATAACTGCAATGAGAGTGACAGATATGACAGAATTCAGCCTTCTTGTTTTGGCCTTCAAGAGAAATAAAAAGCACATTCTTCCATCAGGAACATCTCCCACTGTGATTCTGATTATCAACACCATGTTCACAAAAGCCTCTCCCCCATGTCATCTTATTCCATATCCTCCTGAAAACGAATCCTTGTTGCAAAGCTTGTTGGTAATTTGCAAATATCCTGCCATTTAGGTAGCTATAAAAGTCATTGACAAGAGGAAAGCCAAGCAGGATTACTATGTTTTAAAAAACATGAAGCGTGAGCCGCGGATACACCAGATGATTAAGCACCCCAACATTGTTCAGCTGTATGAGACCTTGGAGACCGACAGCTCCTATTACATGGTGATGGAGCTGTGCCTCGGTGGGGATCTCCTGGACAGAATTTGTGACAAAAAGAGGCTGGTGGAACAGGAAGTAAGGAGATACACCAGGCAAATTCTGTCTGCAGTAGAGCACCTGCATTGCCAGGGGATTGTTCACAGGTAAGCTGTTTCTCCTCTTTCAAACAGTAAGAAAAGGAAGCGTGCCAGAACATAGAGTGCTTTTCTTCACCAAGAGCATTTCTTTATTGTTCCATTATAAAAACAGGGATTACATAGAAGACTATGTTCTCTCAGTTCATATTAATAAAGCATTTTATTCTCAGTAGTGGTTAGTACTGTCATGAGTTGTTATGAACTCCCTGGGCAGTAAAGTAGAAAAGATACTTATCCCAGGGACAAGAGCTGATGACCACAACAAACCAATACTTTACCACAATTATCTCAGAATCAGTTCATGACAAATGTGTATCTAATTCAAATATTTCAGTGTGGCTATGCATATAAATCTTGTTGTCCTTTGGTTAGCCACAACATATTGAAATAACCATACGTCACTCAGAACAGAAATCCAAGGAATCACAGCCCACTGCTTCTCAAGAGGACATGTCCTGCAGATCTGGGTCTGTGACTCTCCATGTTGGCTTTTGCATTATGAGGACAGCTCATGACTTCAGTCACTGCTAGGGGAATCTGAGCAGCCCATGCAAGGAGAGCTGATCTTCGCCTCTATCAGGGATCTTGGCACATATGCCAAGAGCACCAGAATAAGACTTCCATTTTAGCTGGAAGAATAGGCAAGACACAGTTTTTTCCCACTGTTTTTCTGTTTTACTTAATGATTCACAGTCAATCAGATTCTTAATTTTAAATGGTAAATGCACTCACCAAGAAAGCCCACAGGACCTAAAAAGTAATCCAGTTGACTCCATCGTTACAGCAACCATGAAACAAATACGCTGTAAATGTGATGTCTCAGCATTTACGAGTGCTTTGTGACTCGAAATGCTTGCAATCCAGCACTTCATTATATTGGATTTGTCAATTAACAAGGAATGGTTAAAAAAGAAACAGTCAGTATCTGACCTAGAGAATTTAAACGAACAACAGAAAAAAAAAAAAAAACACCAAACCAAAACAAACCAGACCCAAGGGGCTTCACCCATTTAGTCTAGGCTGACATCCCTGCCTTGCTGGTTCCCTAACTAATCTATTTTATAGCACTTCTTAAATGCTCACAATCATAACATTTATGATCTTCCCATGATGACATTCACCATTAATTTCTCAAGTTGTGTTCCCACCTTTTGTTTAGAATAATTCTTCATAGTGAGCTGGAGACTAACCTGACTTCTTGCCCTACTTCTTTCTTTTTCTGTTGTTCATGCTTTGCTGGAAAAGCTTTGTGAGAGAGAAGAGTTTTGCTGCACACCCTGAGAATAGGCAGGTACAAAGTAGAGTGAGCTCCTCTGGTGACTTGATTTACTATCAAACTGCCCTTACCAAAGGAAAATTCATTCCTGGATCTCCAGCACTTTGTCATAGGGTTTATGAAGTTGCATGTCCTGGCAGGAGCCCAGTCACAGGTGTAGGTTCAGTCAGCAGTACTTCAACTCGTGACCTCTGCTAGCTTTGAGATTCAGAGCTGTGGCCTTGACCTCTTCCCAGAAGCAGATTGGGAAGGATCTGAAAGGGCTTCCCTGCTCAGCTCCAGCTGCAGTGATTTATTGCAACTTGCTGCAGAGGTTAAACCAACTAGGATAATTTTGGGTGTATCCTCTTCTGAAAAGAAGGCATCAATGTTTCCAGAAAGAGGAGTGAAGAAATAGGAAAGTTACCTTACAAATCCAGCCTGGTTTTCCCATCTAAGCACTGAGCAAAGCTCAACTCCTTGCATTGCTTCAACACAAGGAAAGGAGGGTTCCCAAGCCATCTGTTGGGAACAGCTGCTGATCCATGGGGAGGATCCTGGTAGAATGACACCAGTTATGAGTTCATGAGATGGATAATGGTGTGCCAATGCTTGGGTCTATGCCAAGAATTGAGGTGTCTGCTGATTGTAGGGTCTCATCCCTAAGCTCATAACTTAGGAATGTACTAATTTAATTTACTTCTCTCAAAAGTGTCTTATGGGCATTCCTGATTTTTAACCCCGCATGCATCTCAGAAAAATAATGTTTCCTACTATCTTAACAATATACTTGATGAAAAACTGGCCAAATTTGTAGCTGTTTTTAGTCCAAACTGATATATCTCAACTGAAATTCAAACCTGTGTTCAGACAGCTATTTGGTTTCTTAACCTTTGCTTCTCCAATTCATCACTTAAATCAGCACTGGTGCAACAAATCCTTACAGGCTAAATTGAGTTCGCATTTCAGAGTAAAGTTAGTAACCTTTCTTGTCCATGCAAGGTCATGGCTGATCTTTTGTCACAGTTGCCAAAATGACCCAGAAGATGGAGCGTTCACTCCCAGCATTTTACCGCGCCAGATATGAGAGGGCTCAGGCACAAGATCTGGCTCAACAGCTCCACAAGCTAACACTCATCAGCTGAGTTCTGCTTACTATCCCTGTGCCTGCTCTGGACACGGCCAAGTGGTGAGGTAATGCATCTGAGCTTAGAAACCTCAAATAAAGATGTGTAAGCTAAATCCCACTGCCTTGCAACTGGATTGGGGTAGCGCGTGCGCAGTCAGCCACCAACCACTACAGCTGGCGCTTGCGAGGTGACAGTAACTTGCTTGTTTGTACAGTTCCTAATTTTTCCTGGCTGTTTCTCCTGGATATTTTCCCTTCCCTCATATAAAAATGTCATATATCCCTTTGAATCCCTACTGAACCAAAGTCCTGGAGAAACATCACAAGCTGCCCTCTAGGCTCTCTCTCTCTGAGTCCCCATGGGAATGAGGAGGAAAAAATCGTGGTGTTGCTTAAATTTACAACATTCTTTGGAAAGTTTCCTTTAGGAAAAAAAAGAACATGATGTATCCTTCATGTAAGATAACTTCTGACATTATGTAAACTTTCATAGTGACCATTATAAGGTTTTTCAGGCAAGAAAGTCTACATTTTTATTAACTCTGTGAGCAGTCAGCTCAACCTATAGAACAGTAGTTGTAGCAATCCAACATAACATTATTTAATGGCAGTGAGTAAAAGTCATCAGAATGCACTGTGGGGTGCTAAAACTGATAGAAATGTCAGATTTGCAGTAGCCTGAAACACAAATAGTTTGAAACCACAGCATTTCAGTGCATAGTGTTATGACACAGGCAGGCTATGAACAAACGTACCTTAAATCTACCTCCCAGCTTTTGGGCACTGGCTAATTTGCCACTCCAGAAAACATGCTATTCAAATTAAAACTTATTAAAGAGATAGCATTAAAACCATCCCCATTGCCATTCTTGGCCTGGGGCAGCAGAGGGTTTTGAATGCAATGCTGTCCCATCCAGAGCCACAGAGTTAAAAGGATGCTCCCCTAAACCCACCCATCATGACCACCTCCAGCAAGGCAGTGCAGTTCATGCAACACCAGCCCATCCAGCCCTTGTTCCTTGCTCCTTTCACTCCTTCTGCTTTGTCCACCAAGGTCTCTCCAAGAGCTGACAAAAGCATTTCAAACTTCAGAGCAGGTGGGAGGGAAATCCAGGACTTAACAAAGCATCACAGGCTCTTTGACTGGCTCCCAGCTCCGAAATTACACTGGCTGAGGACTCCTCCATGATGAAAAATATTTCAGTTGCCACTTCAGGCACTCCCCACAGCGAGGCATTATTCTGGCTTTTGCTTTTAATTTTTAATTTACATTTAAAATATGTAAATGTTCACACAGGTACCTGAGCCAGCATTTCTCTTGCAGCTTGAATTACATCCTGCTGGCGGGTGGTTGATCCTATTCACACAAACATCACTAAAGATGTCTCCACTTTCAGGGCAGCTGTCTCCAACACAGCTTTGGTACATCTCCCCTCTTCTACAAGCAAGGCAAATCTCACTTTCCAGTTCCTCTCTCATCCTCCACATTTCCCAGGCACAATTTACTTGCAAAGAAATCAGAAATATCCAGCAGTGCTCACTACTTCAAAAAGCCAAAAGAACTGTGGTCCAATTTTACTCAAAAAAAGAAATAAATGCAATTCATTTTTAAAAAGTCTAAATCAGTAGAACAGATGTTTCCTAAAATTAATACTTTATTTAAAATGTTTATTCATAAAATATTCCCTGAAATACAGATAGTTTCCATTTTCCTGACTGAAAACTTCAGGAAGGAATAAGGATCTTGTTACAATTGTAGGCAGAGCTTTGCAGAACTATTGTTATCATTTCAACTAATCTTTGCCATATACTTTCTGCAAATGTTTAGTTGGCACATCAGGCATCCTAAAGTTTGTTTTCTGTCTTAATTTCAGGGACCTAAAAATTGAAAATTTTCTTCTGGATGAGAACAACAACATCAAAATCATTGGTAGGTGCACCACTATCTGTGAGGCTTGTTTTCTGCTTTTTTTTAATGCATGCAGCTTCAGCTACTGTTCAAACACCATACTTGACAAGTGAGTTGTGATTATTCAATAAACATTTGAACTTTTAGAATAAATTCTAGTTATGAAGTATAACTAGACAGCTTGTTTATTAGAACTTTAACTGAAACATATTTTTAAAAGAACAAGGAAAACAATTTTGCCTATTGTTTTCCCTTGTGTATTGCTGGAGAACCAAGAAACAATTACAGCTTTTATGTGTAGAAAGTTGTTCTTAGCAGAAGTGATTTGTAGACAAAGGAATAAATCTTCTGGGCTGAAACACAGGTATGGACACATTAATTTCTGTTGAGTCATTACTTCAGCTAGAGACCTCATCATTTGGTATGTGTAAAAAAAAAATGTTTTGGTCACTAACAGAAATCTTGCTAGAGCTGTGAAGCAAACATTTATAAAAATGAGAGAATTTGCACCAAGCAGTTAACACAGCTCAGAGAAACATTAATTTTATTCTATGGAAACCTCACAGAAAAATCCCCACAAGTGATGCTAAATCTTAAAGAAGCCACATGTTTAACCCAGTGTTTCCCAAACTTTTAAAAGCTTAACACCTCTGAGAAAAAAAGGCACCAACTCTTCACCCCTGTTTTATAGCCAGCTGGTCCTGTACAATCACACCTTTCTCTTTCCTCCCCCTTGCACACATGCACATACACAGAGAAAAAGGCTTAAGTTAGCACTTTTCCCCTCACATTTACCATGGGCTAAAGCACACAGAGCTGAGCCCAATATCATAGCTCATTAAGCCATGCTAATGTGGCTGTGTTGTTAAGCTCATGCAGTCAACAGAGACAAACCAAAATAATTAAACCAAAATCAATCAAACCAGGTCCATGGCTGGGTAACTTCACTGTAAGTCTCTTGCTAATTCATGGCATGTTTATTCAAACCCAAATTGGCATCCACAGCTGAGACATCACTGGATTCTACAACTAGCTGCTGGTTTTGTCTTTCCCCTATTTTAGGATAATTGGGAAGGTTAAAGTAACTTGAAAAGAGACTAGAACTTATTTGCCTTTGGCTTTGTTACCATCAGATTTTGGACTGAGCAACACTGCAAGGTTTGAGGGTCTCTCCCAGGAGCTGTTACATACCCAGTGTGGAAGTCCAGCTTATGCTGCCCCAGAACTCCTTGCTCATAAGAAATATGGTCCAAAGGTAGATGTCTGGTCCATGTAAGTAGATCTAAAAATGTACTTACTGAAACACTCTCAGCGCAGATTGGTTTAGATAAGACTGATATGAATGGGTTGGTGGCATTCGGGTTTGGGGCATTAAAGGCAAAAGCAGAGATATATCAGGGAAGGGTTGCCAGAAAAAAACAAAGAGAGTATCTTGACATGTGCCTCCATTGCAAAACACTGGAGAAAAAAATAAGCAATCAATACACATGCACTGGAGAAACCCTGTGCCACAAGAAGCCAGGAGAAGGTAGGGTATCTACATGTAGGAACCTGTGCTGAAAAGTCAGAGAAAGAATTGTACCTATCACCCCCCTCAAATGACCCCTCTACCCTCCTGTCCTGGCAGGCAGTTTCAGCTGATAGCTGAGTAACTTATGTCAAAATCAGACTCCTTGAAAGCCCTGGACTGACAAATGGGTATTTTCTGTCTAAGGCGTATTTTGCTTAAAAAAAGAAATCTGTACACAAAAATTGAATCTCGGGGACACACAGGCCAAAGGTGTGGCTATAACAGAGCTATGAGACCTTCACCCAGACCTTAGGGAGGCCCTTTATACTGAATTATGATAATAAAGTGGAGTTATTTTCCATCATAGATGACACAAACTTTCATTGTCCTTTTTTATTACACCTACAGGATACATCTCCTGTAATAAGCAAGAATGCAGAAGGTGCCAGGAGAAGAGCAGTTTTTCACATAAAGTATCTTAGACTTTTCAAATGCATTTGCATTCTATAGTTTTAGTAGGCAAGTTATGGGTTTTTTTACTTTTTTCTCCTAGGTGGAGCTGGGAAAATGACGAAATATTAAGTCGATTAGTTGATTTTTGTATTCTTTAATCTTCATGGATCTGGACAGAACAGCTCTCCATGTCCATCATTTTGCCAAAGGCAGTTCATGTTTATCTGTATATATGTGTGCCTGTGTCTGGGTCTCCACATTTTTTAGGCCAACTTCTAGCAGGTATGATTCAGGGCATGGCAAATGAGCATGAGTAATATAGACTAAACCAAATCTTTGCCTAGACCATTAAGATGAAAAGAAAATTGTCTTGTCAAGTGCACCTTCATCCAGGCTCGTCCCACTTGTTTAGAATTATAACCATAATTCCTTGCAGTATGACTAACAAGTGCTACAATAAAAATCCAGCTATTGAAGCCAGTGATAAAATCCCACGGATTTCAAATAGCTCACAAGGCTTCTAAGACTAATAGCACTTTTTGGTTTAGAAATGCCCCCTCCCATCCCACCCCACAAGCATATTGATTTAAAGGATGTAATGTTATGCTTCTGGAACAGGTTGTCTAAAGAACCTGTGGATGCTCCATCCCTGGAAGTGTCCAAGGCCAAGCTGGATGGGGTCTTGGGCAACCTGGTCTAGTGGGAGGTGTCCCTACCCATGGCAGGGGGTTGGAATAAGATGATGTTTAAGGTCACTTCCAACCCAAACCATTCCATGATTGTGTTTAACACCTAATGCTGCATTTGATCTAAACCACTTCATTCAGGACACCTGCAAAAAAGGAAAGGAAGGCCTGGATGTACACAGCTGCTCTGAACTGGGATGTCACACTTGCCTGTCCATCTGCAAGGGTACGGAGTCTCCTTGAGGAGTTCTCAGTAAAGAGAACTGTGTAAAGAGCAGTAAAGACTAAACTGCATGTTCACAAAGGACAATGTGTTTTAATTTGCTCTACAGGGTTGCTGGTACCGACATACAGGCATCTGGTTCAGGTGCCTAAAACAGAAGATTAGTTTTCTTATATGCTCAAAAGGTAAAAAGGATTTATATACATGTATAAAGTATATTATTCCTGTCAAGACCTGCTCTGGCAGACACAGTATATGTTTGGGGTTTTATCTAACTATGATTCCTATATCTCAGCTCCTTCTAAATTTATGGAGTATGAATGATACACAAAGTTAAGAAGGAAGGAACACGTTACCAAACTACTTCAATGTATGTCTGGTTTTCAAGAGTGCTACTCTGAATATATGTAAACATAGCACAGATTAATCAGGTCTAGAGGATGCTGTCAGTACTTATATAGGATAATACTGATTTCACATTTCAGATATCTGAATGAGGTCAAAGCAGTAACCTTAGAACCACTTACTGAGTTTACTCTGTTAATAAACAGCAAATAACAGGTCAAGGTCTACATAAAACATCTATATGGCCCTTGGTGTTTAACACAGACAGATTCTGTACCTCAGACATAAAGCACATCTAAAATTTAAATCAGAATTGTTCACACTATCATACTGGGAAAGGGAATTCTGATGGACTAAAATATTAGTTGAAAAGGTAAGTTACTTCTATTGTCACAAAATAGGTAAAGGACTACAAAGTGATGGGGCTCTACAATCAAAATATTTCAGTGTAGTGCAGAAAGACTGGCTTTATGCAGCAGAGCCAACAAGGAGTCATTCCAATAGGAACCAGGAAGTCAGTCAGTCAAAAGCACACTCACAAACCCAACCAGACCCAACTGCAGTGCAGCCAAGGCTCCTGAGGTGCAGCAGTGAACTGCAGTGCCTGTTTGCCTAATCATGGCTTTTGTGCAGAAGATTTTAAAGGTTCTTTGGGGGCTGCAAAGTGATTGGCTTTCATGCAATATCTGAACTGAGGAAACAGCTGTTGTATTCAAACAAATCCAGATAGTGCAATAGGACAGAGGAGAAGCAGGCTGTTATGGCTAATAAACCTTCATGTTTAACATGCCATCAGATTCCATCTACAAGTAATTACAAAGGGTGTTAGTGTTTACTAGCTGTAACTCTGTGTATCATTTTAAAAGAGATTTTAGATGGCAGCTCCATGGCATGTTTTTCGATTGTTTGAACACATTCATAAAAATCATAGTTGAGCACATCACAGATTTGTTTCACAGATATCATTTGCACTAGTGTACCAACAAGTCAATTAGATTAGAATTGCCTGAATTCCTAAAATTATTATCTCTGCTGAGCTCAGTAGAGAAACAGTAAAGGACAGTTGGAGGGAGGTCTGAGCAACCTGGTCTAGAGAAAGGTGTCACTGCCCTCAGCAGAGGGAGTGGAACTGCATGATCTTTAAGGTTCCTTCCAACCCAGGGCATTCTAAGGTTCAGTGATTCATTCTATAGTTAAGAACAGTGCTGCTGTAGAGGTGCAGCTCAGCTGGAGCAAGGAAGTACCATGGAGAGTGTTCAAGGAAGCCTCCCTGTTCACAAACTCAGGACAGCTAAGCAAGTTCTCCAAAAGTTGGTACTTTTCCAGACTGAATGGCAAACCTTCACAAAGCTTGCTGATCACTGCTAGCAGACTGTTAGTCTTTTGCAAGAGTTAAAGTTTTAAGTCTTTAGCCAACAGCAAGCTGTTACCAAATGAAAGCCTTCTAGGCATAAGTCACACCTAATTTAGCAATCTGAGCAAAGCAAGAGAACTGAATTACTATTTGGAACAAGATCTATTGCATCAGTCCCAGTTCCATGTTGTCACTCAGCCTGCAAACCAGAGTGCTTTATTCTGATGGGCTGGGTACATTACACTGTCACTCCAATTAGCTTATTCTTAAAATAAACAGCAGGTCTCCACTTTCAACACTGCAGGCTTTCCCATCACTCACTGTACACTCTATTTTATGCACACTTCCCACAACATTCTTTTCTAGATAAAATGGCATTTACACAAAGAAAAAAGGGCGTAAGATGTGTAGTCAGTACAAATTTCTGCTTAGAGGTAATTTGTAACCTCATTTGTGACACTGAAGGCAACTCTCTGAAAACTGACTCATAGCTTTGTGAGATTTTAAAATAAGTGTTTATTAGCATTATATGGAGCTCTGATGTTTGTCTTGTCTTTTGACAGAGGTGTGAGCATGTTTGCTATGCTAACTGGCACATTACCCTTCACGGTGGAACCTTTTAATATCAAGCATCTACATCAAAAGATGATAATTGGAGAAATCAGCCCAATTCCACCAGATATTTCCCCTGGTAAAGCATTTCAGTTTTTATAAAGAATACCGATGCAAAAAAGTTTTAACCCATGTAATTATGTGATTTTAGATAACACAGTCTTCTGGAAATTAAGATGTATGTTTTCCAGTTGCTTTGTTTGCATTTAGAAAAAACTTTTGTGAGGCTGAGGCCATATCACTCTATCTCAGGCTACAAGAAAAACAACATTGCTGTCTTTTCAAAAGACCATTATTCTTGGTTCTTATTTACAGGGGGAATAAAATGTGCATTGCTTTTACATAAGTAGACCAGCTCTGCAATAAATGAGAAAAAAATTAAAACACTGCCATGTTTAGTATGTCCCATGCTGTGTGTCACAGCCAGGCATTCTTTCCTGTTTTTCCCACAAATAAGTTATCTAAACCTTAGATATTTTTTCCTGAAGACGTTATCTTTTGGCTACTCACAGACCCTACAACACTGAGATTATTAAAGGCATGGGAGGGCTATTTTTGAAGAGTCTGTTCTTCATGAGAAAAAACTGAAATGTAGCATTTTTCAATTAATTTGACTGACATTCTTTGATGAGGTACAGTAAATGGAGTATTTTTGGGACAACTGAGAAAGATAGTCTCAAAAATTCTAGGCTGAATTACAATCCATGCCTCTAAACCCCAGAATTCACATGGTGTGCATACACTCTCAGTCAGCAGTACAAGTTTTACTCCCTCAAAGTTCAAAATTCTGCTGCTCTGTGATGATTCTTATACACCTGTGGCTTTAATCCCTATTTTCTCTCCACCTGGAGTAGCTTCATCTCTGCTGACCATCACAGGCTTAGGGCCCTTCTCACAGCTGTAATCTTCCCTGCCAGGTAGGAAAGCAGAGCAGAATGAGACACGCTTTGCCCAGCTATCTACCAGTGACAGTTCCCATCTCCCCGAGGCTTTGAGCAGCATGGCTATAATGTGAGGCAAGAATGATCCTAGGAACCAGGATTAGCTTCAGTGGCTGCCTGCAGCCAAGCACTGGGAAGCAGCAGACAGTTCCAGACCAAGCTAGCTGGATCTAGTCTGGAGTACTAAGATAATGTGATGATTCAATTTCTTTCTCTCGCCTAGTAAATAGAATAAGGATATCTACCATAGCTGTCAAGAGTGTCTGTACATTAATCTCTCATTTCTCTTTCTTTGGAGATCAGTTGCCAGATAGCAGCTTCATTTCTGTAGAATCCCTCCATAGCTACAGTTATTATCTTTCTTATTTTCCTTATTTATGTTACTGTTATAGCTTCTACTAATAAATGCATTATCTCTGCTTTTCTACAAAGCCCACACAGTTAGTGGAAGATTGTGGATAACTCCATTGTTCTCTTGCCCACTGGGAATTCAGTAAGAGAGCAGTAATAAACTGGCATTGCATACTTTAGATCTAAATTCTTCTGAAGGAGATTACAAGTGAAAGGAGCAGTATGTTCCCAGTTTAATGCTCACTTGCCATTTGTTCATTTCAAAACTTCCCCAAGGAATATGGAAGAATTCAGTAAAGTTTTCCCAAGAAGGGAAAAAAAAATAGAGAGAGAGGGACTTTATGCAATGTTGGAGTTGAGTGATAGACGTACAAGAATCTTTGAGCTCTCTCTGCCCCAACTCCAGGGAGCCAAAGCACAACACATTGTGTGAGCACAGGAGTCCATCTCCATCCCTCATTACAGAGAGTTTCATCCATGCAATTGGCTTCTTTGGGTTAGGAAGGTAACTCCTGTGCAGTCAGCTGGCACAGAAGTGCCCTTCTCAGAGGCCTGATGCTATGCTGAGTGAGCACAATGCTGAGATTGCTGCTGATGTCATTGGCTGCGTTCACTGAGGTAAATCAGGAGAATTAGGAACCAAGTTCCAGTTCTGTACCTACAGCAGCATCCAAAGGTCCCTAGCAGGCATCCCAGCATGGTTTGGCCACTGCTGCCCACCCTCTTCTTGGGGGAAAAGGGTGACCCTACAGGACCACAGCAGACTCAAAGAAAAGCCCTAGAGACTGAATTTTAGCTGAGGCTCTTACCATGTGGAGAAGCAGGGCAAGTGCCCCATTTCTGAAACAGGAAAAATATGCAGTGGTCAGATAGTGAAATATTACTGCAAACAGCCATTTTATTGGAATACTGCACAGGAGCTGTACACTTCATGCAGTCTCTACTTGAGCCCGACCCTGCTAAGAGGCCTGGAGTCAAAGAAGCAATAAAAGACAAATGGTTGAACGAGGATTTCACCAGGAAAATACTGAATGCTGCTGCCTACGAGAACAGGTAACAGTTTTGACATCTGTCTTCTACCTTGGGATTTCAAGACTGGGGATTTGGGAGGGAAGTGTTTTTAGGATTTGTTTGTTTGTTTTAGAATATTTTTGTTATCTACTATGTGCTGTTCCAAAATGACAGTTTTACTTCAGAAAACACCACATCAACACTTCTAACTGTGGGTAAATTTTATTTAAGAGGAAACCTCCTTATAGAAATGTTTATATCCATTGTATCAATAATTTTGTCCTTAACCTGCTTCACAGCTGCCACTAATTTCAGTGTGCTTCTAATCCTTTCCTGCAAAACTAGGTCTCACATGCCCATCTGAGGAAATACTTTTATATTACACCAAAGTCCTTGTTATTCTAATAATTTTCATCCTCATCCATCTTTGTAACTGGTTTTAACTAGTCTCCATTTTTTCTTAGCAAAACTTTATGGTTTAAGATCATGATAAATGTTTGAAATAGATATGTGCAATATAACACTTCACATAAATGTTGTCAAGTTTCAAGATGTTATTCATCTTTCATATTGGGAGGCTGCAAAGCATACTTTGCATGTCTTTAAATGCCTAAATTTGGTGATGGACCTTTTGTATTATACTGCTGAAAGTAGCTACTAATGGGTCACATCTTTTATTCCCAAACTGTTCTGTAAAGGTCAGTATTTCACACTAATTGAAAAAGAGAATAATTTGGCCTGTGTAATCTGCACCATCTGCATGGGTGTCTAGAGGAGGTTTTCCTACCATGGTGATCCACTGCCAGTCACACCCAGAACTGTTATAAATCTATGTGCAGTTACTGTGAGAGCTGCCCACTGCTCCTGCCTTTGCCCTCCTTCCTTCCCTCACGTGTCTGTTCTCATTCATACTGAAGTTTGGGAAAATGTCTCAGGAGTCTCATAATCTAAGGATGATTTCTATAATGCCTTTGCTAGACTTTACTACTCACAGAAGCCTTTGAGTAGAACAATTATCTTTAGAACAAAACATGATTATTTCACAATCTGATTTATATAAAAAATTAGAATCCTACTGTACTTTCATTAGTCCTCTTTTGTCCTTCAATATTTCCTGTCTTTGCTACTTTTCTGTCTTTTTATGTACATGCACACACACTATCTCCCTTTTAATCCATTTGAGGCTACTGTACTGAGAAACGAAATACACACACTTGATTAAAATGAGAAAATTCTGTTTTCCGTATTTTAATTTTTCAAGCTTAATCCTGGTGGGTGTCCTTTCAGAGTAATCAATTATATCAACAATAGGATGTTTAATGATGCAGTAACAGAGCCTCAGCCCAGCAGTGAAGTTAGCAAAGCCAGACAAGAAGATTATTGCACAACTGTGTATCATAATTTGCCTGTAAAATCAACTTAGCCAACTCCAGCTGCACCGCAAGAAGTGAATTGTCTGCTTACTGTAAATGCTGACATTGTACCTGGTCGCATCATTTGTACTAAAATACTTTTTCCTAATATTTTAGATTTTGCCCCAGTGGATTGAATCCTGTAGTTTTAAACTACATGACAGATATTATGGAGTTTAGCCTTTCAGAAGTTATCAACAGTTTAATAAATAACAGACCCTCTCCTGCCATGTCTTCTTATTGCTTATTGCTGAAGAAACTGCTCAGGTACCAGAAAGACCACAAAAGAGGTCAGGTAAGATATTACTGTCATAAGAGGCATAAAGTGCTCCCTGGATTTTTATAAGGAACAATGCAGCAGCTATATAGCACACATTTAAAAGGTGGTTATCCAAGGAACAGGGAAAAACTCACAAAAAAATAGTTATGAAATTTCAGATCCAAGTGCAGTCTCAAGAAACCTACATTCTGGCATTCTCAGAGGTGATTAAATTATGAAATCTTTTTTTATTCCCAGAGATAAATATATCTTTTTTATGACTAATGATTTTTTTTAATGAGATTCTGGTTGTAATGGGATTGAGAATTATTTTGTTTTACATATAAGATTACTTTTCCATTGGGAAAAGGGGCATTAGCATCTCAGTGACCTCGCCATCCCTTTCCTTTCTGACTGGTCTGTGAGGATTTATTCCAAAGTCTGGGGAGGTGAGTGGGAAGCTGTGAAAGTTGTAAAATCTTTTCCCAGTATCTTTTTTTTCATATTTTTTACCCCTGTACCTTATTCTCACACTTCAGCTCCAGCTCACTCAGGGACATGGAGTGAGATCAGAGGGGATAAACATTTTAAAACTAAATTTTAAAAAATTATGGTAATCATTGGTAAGGCCACAATTAGTCAAAAAGGCTGTAAGCTTTTCTTTTACAACCGTCTCCACTAAGGGGTTCACAGCTCAGCCATAAAAATTTTGCTTCAGGCAGAAACTAGGCAGACAGGAAGCCAAATTCCAGCTTCTAACACACAAGTGCAATGGGAAAAGTTTCAGCAACAAAAACACACACATTAGCGATTAGCCTCCCATTCAAAGCCTTCACCCTGGAGAAGCTGTATTTTGAGAAGGTCCAGTTGACTCCTCTAGAAATTATTCAGATGAGCTTGAGCAGATCCAGATCTCCATGCCAGCACACAGCCCCAAGGTCGCAGCAGTCTGTGCAGTGTCTGCAGACAGAGCCATAACTCAAAAATATGAGTTGGAGACTGTGTGTGTGCATGCTTAGGGAGAGGAGGCTTTTCTTCACATATGCGAATTTTTTCATATTACGATTTTAAGTAGGATCTGCTAACTCGTAAGTCACTCAAAAAGACCTATGTTGTGAAGGCTACTGACCAGCTTTCTAATGCCTCTGGATATCAAGCTGATTTACAGCCAGCAGAGATCTAGCCTTCCAGGCAAGTGGCAGTGTTTCATGTCGTGTATGACCTCTTTCAGCATCTTACCCGGGTGGAAGAGGGAAGTGATCATGTACATAAAGTTGCAAGCTGATTAAGGGTCTGTGATACTTCCTGCCACTCCTGACACCCAAGATGCCCTCTTAAGGCAGAGACTCAAACTGAATTCAAGCACAGACCCTTAAATTTGCTCTGACTCTAAGTTAATAACACTAAAAAATATTGTTTTGAAGTCCTAGTAAATACATGTCCCAGGCAGAATGAAATTTTTGGTAGAGCAAGAAGGAAAAGAGGGGAAGTTTAATGAAGGAGTGACATTTCTCTTCTCTTCTCTTCTTTCTCTTCTCTTCTCTTCTCTTTTCTCTTCTCTTCTCTTCTCTTCTCTTCTCTTCTCTTCTCTTCTCTTCTCTTCTCTTCTCTTCTCTTCTCTTCTCTTCTCTTCTCTTCTCTTCTCTTCTCTTCTCTTCTCTTCTCTTCTCTTCTCTTCTCCTCTCTTCTCCTCTCTTCTCCTCTCTTCTCTTCTCTTCTCTTCTCTTCTCTTCTCTTCTCTTCTCTTCTCTTCTCTTCTCTTCTCTTCTCTTCTCTTCTCTTCTCTTCTCTTCTCTTCTCTTCTCTTCTCTTCTCTTCTCTTCTCTTCTCTTCTCTTCTCTTCTCTTCTCTTCTCTTCTCTTCTCTTCTCTTCTCTTCTCTTCTCTTCTCTTCTCTTCTCTTCTCTTCTCTTCTCTTCTCTTCTCTTCTCTTCTCTTCTCTTCTCTTCTCTTCTCTTCTCTTCTCTTCTCTTCTCTTCTCTTCTCTTCTCTTCTCTTCTCTTCTCTTCTCTTCTCTTCTCTTCTCTTCTCTTCTCTTCTCTTCTCTTCTCTTCTCTTCTCTTCTCTTCTCTTCTCTTCTCTTCTCTTCTCTTCTCTTCTCTTCTCTTCTCTTCTCTTCTCTTCTCTTCTCTTCTCTTCTCTTCTCTTCTCTTCTCTTCTCTTCTCTTCTCTTCTCTTCTCTTCTCTTCTCTTCTCTTCTCTTCTCTTCTCTTCTCTTCTCTTCTCCTCTCTTCTCCTCTCTTCTCCTCTCTTCTCCTCTCTTCTCCTCTCTTCTCTTTTCTCCTCTTCTCTTCTTTTTTCTCTGCTGACATTTTTCCAGTTAAAGGTTTAAAACCAAACCATTACTGACACAAAATAATCTGACCAGCTTCCAGCTCAAAACAGTAATGGCTTTCACAAAATCATGGCATTACAGACAGGCTGAGGTTGGCAGGGATCTCTGGAAGCCATCTGATCTAACCGCCCTGCTCAAGCAGGACCAGCTACTGATGGTTGCCTAGAACCACATCTGGACAGCTTTTTATTGTCTCCAAAGATGAACACCAGCATCCCTGGGCAACTTGTGGCAGTGCTTGGTCACCCTCACAATGAAAAACTGCTTCTTTGTGTTCAGAGGGAAAATTTTGTGTATGCTTCAGTCTCTCAATCATCTCTGTGGCCCAGAACTCTTTACAATATGTCCACTTCTCTCTTACTAGGGAGTGCAGGTCTAAGCTTATAAACTGGATATGCACCTGAGGTCTACTCAGGTGTGTCATATCACAAATCCCCATTTCTACCCCTTCCCCATAACTGCCAGGTGTGTAGAGCTTTCTTCTGTACCACAAAACCATGGTGATCCTCAAATTTTCACATGATCAATGTGGGGAGTTCTTAAATTTGCAGGCAGAATCTCCCTTTGATGGTCGCACAGGAAAATGACTCACTTTTAGTAGAACATCTTTGCTGAGAACTTGAAATGCAGGCACAAGATAAATGTCTAAATTTGACAGAGTGGATTCTGCCACAAATAATAACTTCCAATATCTGTTACTAAGACATATAAATTAGGAAATCAGAACAGAATGATCTATACCATCTTTTCATGTAGTTAAGAATTTGTCTCCCTTTTTCCACCAGCACAAAGTTTGTAAATGCTACCTTTAAACTCATGAACACAAAGCCTGCTACTATCAGAGTTTAGAGATCATTCAGTTGTCTAAGACTGTGGTAAACTCACTGTTTTTTCACTAGATAATCACTCTACATAACTTTTTTCTTATTTTTGTCCCTCTATTCCCTCTTACATTCTTCTCTATTATGGAAAGTAATATTTCTCCCTTGCTAGTAGTTAGGCTCTGCAACTTCTTGCAGTTAGTAATGATCTCTTGATTGTTTCTTATTCAAGCCTTTTGCATAATTAACCTGTGCAATCAGTCCTCCCCAGGAGCTCTTTTAAATCATGGCTATCACTTCATACGAGTTTCTCCAACATTCAATAATATTCGTATTTCCCAGCAAGGCTGGAATTTGTGCAAAAACAGGGAAGAAAGAGAGGAAGGCTGGCTAAGAAATCAAGCTGGGCATTCTTACTCAATCAGTGCTCTTATTTTTCCAGTATCCTCTGGCCTGTTCTTCAGCTACAGCTACTTTATGCACATACTTGCACAATGGCAAAACTTAGCCCTAAGCATACGCGAAGTATATAGGGAAAAGAAAAGAATGCATCTCTTGGATCCCAAGGCAGAGCCCCACACGGGTGGCATGACGTTTTTGGGCAGAGGCAGAGCCAAGAGCAGCCCCCAGCTTCCCTGGAGACTGGCCCATGCTGCGCTGGCACGGCTCTCGAAGGAGGCAGCTGCCAGGGGATTATCTTGCGGGGAGGATTCTCTGCTTTGATCTCAGAGAGGCCAAATTCAACCACCTCTTTGGCAGGCTGTAATGCACTTCTTTGACCACCCAGCCACAGAGAGCTGCAACTGAGGAAGAAGAGTAAAGATTGCTAACTAAATGCAAGAGGGAAACTTGCCACTTTTTATTCATCTTCTTTTTGAGATCCTGATGTTACTAGAGCTTAATTACAACAGCATGGGTATTTGATATTTGTGTTATAAATTATGCCAAGGATATTTCAAAATGCATAGATAGATGTTCTCTATTTTCTGTATAAAGCCAACTATTTGCTATTTATTACTAGCAGTGTGTGATCCATCTTTAAATCATATTATTTCCTTTCAGCTCTCCAGATCTTGCAAATGTATGCATCTGCTTTAACTTTAAGCATATGGATAGTTTCGCTGAGCTGAACAAGACAGCTTGTGTATATAAAATTAAAGCATAAAAATTAGAATTTGCATATAAATCATATCTAAATTATGGAAACAGACAAGTAACAATTAAGAGTCACAGGTAAAATGAAGCAACCTGAAAACTAGCTGCCATTTATTTACACTATTTCTTTCTAGGACCATAAAGATTATTGCATATTTCTGTCTGCCTATGAAAAGAGATATTATAGGGAGCTAATACCTATAAAAGAGCAAATTTATTGTAAAAAAAATACTCTGGTATTTTTGAGCAAATTAGAAACCTCCTTTCCTCTCAGCGACTTGTATAAAAATTTGATATCTGGCTCTTCTGAATATTCTGTCCGAAAAGAACAAAACATATCAAATATCAACACAAACAGAAAAGTAATTGCATTCATGATAGTGCCTATGAATAACAAGTAATAAAATATCCTACCAACACAATCAGCCCAGACATTGTTTGGAATTCAAAGGCATATTCACAAAACAGTACATTCAACCCATTCCAGGCAGCAGAACATGCTAATGTTTTTCACACAATACCAAGAAACGTACAAGTTCCTGGGGAAAAAATTTCAGAAGAAATTCTAATCTAAAACTGAAAAAAAAGTCTGTGGAAATTACTTTTCATGTACA
This sequence comes from Dicaeum eximium, assembly GCA_013396995.1. Lineage (NCBI taxonomy): Eukaryota > Metazoa > Chordata > Aves > Passeriformes > Dicaeidae > Dicaeum > Dicaeum eximium. Next base: position 179,240 of record VWZP01000487.1, read on the forward strand.
AACCCCCCACATTTGAAAAACCAGTATGAGTCATTGTATTTGCACCATCTCCTTGTATACAGAAGTTAACAGCTGAACATGCAAATAACAGTTTTGTTGGATGCAAACAGATGTGATTCTCATTTTTCTGGCTGCAATTAGAAAAGTCTGTTGAAAGCTTTACCCTTAAAAAAGCATAAGATCCTTTCCATGTTCAAATTTGAGCCATAAGTCATTGGATAAACTTAAAACACAGCCTGTCCTTTTATGCATTGCAGTTTCTCCAAGCAATGTATTTACATTTTATGTGTTCTGCTGTAGAAGAGGGAGCCTTAATGATTACAATTTGCCATCCAGAACTTTATAGCTAGTCCTTGCAAAAAATAGCATTTCTGCCAAAAAGCTTCCTGCCCAGGTGCTTAACCAATTAGCTCTTAAGAGGTCTGGCAGTAAAACCAGTCATGGCAAGTTTTCCTATATACTGTATATAAGGTGACAGCTTGCAAAATGTAAGATGAAAATTTGTTTTCTTAACTAGCAGTGTGTAAAATCCTGGGAGACTATTTGATTGCGTAGCCTAAAATACTTATGACATCTCAAATTCCCAATTGATCTAGTGTGGTTTTAGCAATATGTTGTCAACTTAAACATATTTTGTTTCTTTTTATAAATACTCTTAAAATAATTTCCCTAATTGTGATTGGGTACTACAAGTACATAAGAAGGATGGGGTGAACCCACAAATTTGAGGTTTGGGGCCCTTCAAATTTTTCCAAACATTTTTGCTAACTAAAAATACATTCAAGCAATCAAAAATACCTTTTCTCCACAAATTACATCCACTTTTTAAAATGACATATTAAAAACATATTTTTATTTTGCAATGCAAAGATCAGAAGAAAATAATGAAAAAGATAAGTACACCGTAGTAAACTTAATTACCTCTCTGATTCTGGAAGCAAGAAGTTTGTATCATGTGGGGATGGCAATAAAAACTCAAAAGTCACTAGAGATAATCCTTGAGGTGGTAGCCATGTAACGACAAAGTAGGTCTGTCAAAGATGATATGGAACGCAGCAAAAAAAGCTTGGTATTGGACTGGAATACCCATGTGGGTAGTTGTCTTGATTTCAGAAACTATATTTTTTAGAATTTCCTTTTTCAGGAGTGCCAGACCTGAGGGGAGATGTTCTATCACAGAAGCAGCACACAGAGCAGTCACCTCATCACAGGACTTAGTTCTGTAGGAAGGGATTTATTTCTTCTATTCTTTGCTTTGGAAAGTCCTCCCCTTGTAAAAAATATGTTTTAAATCTAACATTTTATTTCACAGCCCTTGCACTTTACAAGGGTTTGATAAATGAAACTCAGTGTGCATGAGGATGACACAGTGAGGACTCTGAAAACTTGGATCATAGGGTAGACAAGTGACCTCTGTAGAGAACCTATCCCTTGTGCATGGAAGACACTTGTAGGAGTGAGGGAAGTGGCACTGCAGCAAGGAGTGAGCCCTGAAGGCCATGTTCTGTTGGGATGAACCATCCTGCTACCACAGCCCCATGGAGGTCTTCCTGCTGCAATTCCACTGCAAAACCTCCTCAGGTCTACTCTAGTCTTGTGCTGATTATTTGCCCTCACAGCAAACAGCAAGTTGCCCCTGACAGCTTCCTTCTGGACCAGGGAGTGGCTCACAGCATTGTGTGATGTTTCTGCTTTGCAGCATGAGCTCTGTGGTACCTTGACCTTCCCTACACATCTTAGGAGACTCTGTGAGCCATAAGCCTCGAAGGAAGTGCTATGGGCTCTCCAAAGATGGCATTCTAGTGCCCAATGGATTTTCATGAAAACTTTCTCCCTGCAGCCTGTGAGGTAAAGGGAAGGGTCTGCCAGTCCATGTACAGCTGGGTTTCAGGAAAAACCTCTGGTGTAGAGTCTGTTCAGATGAATTATTGATGTATGTAACTAAGGCTTGTGTGAGGACAAGATTTCCCATTACACCTTACAGTGTGATTTTTTTTTAAAGTTTAGTTGCTTTTTTGCTCCTTTCAAATCAAATGGTGTCTGATCATTTTACAGAGGGAACATGAGGCAGAAAAACACAGTATTAATCCCAATAAACAGCTCAGTAAGGAGTCAGAAACTAAGACTTCCCAGAAGGCTGAAATGGACACTCCAGAAAACCTGAGAAATTATGGCAATAGGGCATTCCCTACTGTACTAACCCTGGCAATCCCAGATGCCATTCAAGAAGATGAGATCACAATTGCATTGGAAAACCAAGAAAACTTGTCAAAAGGTACTGTTCTGAAATACTTATGTACTCAGCATGTTAGTTCAAAAGGGTAAAAGGGTATCCGTCTGAGGAAAAAAGGGAACACAATTCCTGAAAATGCTATAGAAATATCTTTGCATTTTGTTTTGAAATTACGAGTATTTTGAGCAATTGTTTCCCAGGCCCAAATCTGGTGATAGATTTAATTTTGATCAGGTGAAGTAATTAGTAGATGAACACCTGATCCAGTGCATACCCTGCAGGTACTGATCACAAATAGCTGTTCCATGTCCATGTGTAGGTTGTTTCCTCTATGAATAACCCTGGGATGGTACTAGTACCTCTAAGGCACTTCCAAGAACAGACATTCATGAGTAAAACAGGGCATTTATTTACAGTTCCAGGAAGAACATGAGCATGGTGCAATTGTCACGACTTCACTATACTCAGGGTTGTACTCATATTCATGACATAATTTTCCACAGTCTCAAAAATATAGAAGATGCCCAGTAATCAATAATCCAACTCCATATCTGAATTTTTTCTGCTCCAGTTATTGAACCCTCAGAGCTATTTACTTATGGGTCATGTTTAAACTGATGTGATAAATATCCCCAGAAGCATAAATGCATATGTTGCCCAGAGAAGCTGTGGATGCCCCAATCCTATAAGTATTCAAGGCCACATAGGATGGAGCTCTGAGAGACCTGATCTAGAGAATGGTGAATGGGGACTGGAATAAGATCTTTAAGGTTCCTTCCAACCCCAACTATTCTATGATTCTTTGAGTCTACAGTACTCAATAAAATTAAGCCAGACAACTTTATGTGGAGAGGCTTTTTTCAGACTGTTCACCCAACCAAAAAACTGACAATTGCCTACCTGCAGATCACCATCTGCCTGAAATCATCTGTGCAAAATTTCATTCCGTGTCAAGATTTACTTTTATTTATGCCTTTACAAATGCTGATTTTATAATGGGATGAAGCTGCTTTGATAATAACGTTGTTTTCTTGAAAATACCATTCCAACAGAAGCTGATCTGATTTGTTCTATATTCTATTTAGTTTCCAAGTTTGCAAGCAGAGAGTTGGTTCACTGTGGGCCTTCTAAGTCATCAAGAAAAAGTTTGCCATGTGAGCCCATTTATCAGCCACTTTCGGACCCTCAGAACAATCAGAATGGTTTTGAAGACTTGACCAGAAAACCATGTCTTCATGAGAAATCCCCATCCACACCAGCAAATAAGCCATCTCTCTTTTCAAAGGTCCAAGTGATGACAAGTACAAGCAAAGTACCTCCACGGTCCCTGATGGAAAACAGAATTATTACCAGAAGTCCTTTGCCTCGTCAGGACATGAGGTTCAAAGACCTTCTGAAGGCGATGTATGACAATATTCACATCCCAATGCAGAGGCAACTTGGTAAAGACAGTGCTGATCTCCTCATGATTGACTCTTCCCAGTTGTCACCTTTCCCCAGGCTACAACAAGCTACCCTAAGAGAAACCCTTCCTAGAAAGATTTCCTTGCTGGGGGCAACACAGGAACATACAGATATCTGCCCTCCTGTTATAGGCAATAGTTCAAAAACACCAGCTTTCCCCATGGCCCAACAGCAAAAGTTTACCATAAGAAGTATGAGGCAGTTTAAAGAAAACCCAACTCATTTTTTCAATAAGAAAACTAAGAAAAACTTTATTCAGCTCAGACACGTACCTACAAGTATGGATATAAATCTTCCAGTTTTATGCCTACCATACCAAACCAGGTCAGGGAAAAAAACAGAGACTCTAAGATTAAATTTTGCATAAATATAACACCCACAAAGCATCAGAAGAAAAAAATAGTGAAGGAGCACGTAAGAAACAAAGGTGGACAGAAAGAGAGAACAAGAAAAGGAAGGTGGAAGAGATGAATTCAATATTAAAATGAGAACCCCTCAAACACAGAAGAATTATATGATTTAAGCTGTGTATCCTCTGATATTGACCAAACACCATGCTACAAATTTTGTGGAGCACACCAAAGAATCAGAAAAACAGATGCCACTGTAGCAGAACAACATCAGGTATATTTAGGCACAAAAGTGGACACTGAGGGCAGAAGATGTGATTTAAAATATTTTGCACCACCACATATATTGTCCTAAACTTGTGTTACTTGTACTTACGCATTTCATCCGGGAAATAAACCCAGGCAGGCAATTTTCATTAGGCTGTGAACATCAGGCAGAAGGTAAAAGCCAGCAACAATGAGGGAATAAACAACTGGGGGGGGGTTGCCAAGACACAAAAAATCATCATGGCAATGATAAATTATTTCTTTGTTTCTTTGTTTGTTTATTAGTTTTAACTGTGTGTATTACAACTAATGGAGACCACACAACCCAACTCCCCTGAAAGAGTTAGTTGCATTTTCTGTGTAAATTTAACAACTTAATTAGTATTGCCTATTTGTAACTGTTTGCCTTTGAAATGTTTGTGCCTTACTACTGAAAACATGGATTTGCTTTCAGTTTCAATGTATTGTGGTTCTCAGTTAGGCTGTCATGGTACTAAGCTTTAAGCCTGTTTCTGTCCTCAAACAAGTTTTATATCAGTTTAAATCCCTTAAACTCAATGGATTTGAACTTGACTGGCACCAACAGAATTAAGAATACAATGGGAATCTTCATATTTGCTGCTTTGTAGGCTCCCACATAAAAGATGTGCAAAGGTTTCTTCTCAGAAAATCCAGTTTCCTAATAATTTAGGAAATGTTTATGCCTTGAATATGTTTTAAGCTTTGAATCGCCCTTGAAAAACATTTTTTCTTTGAACATACATTTTTAAACAAACTGATTCAGCTGAAAGTTTACGTTTCAATTCACTGTTTCCTTTCACAATGCTGAAATGCTTCATTCTGGACATAAATCATAGAATCATAAAATCATAGACTTGTTTATCTTGGAAAAGGCCCTTAAGATTATCAAGCCCACCACTAAACCATGTCCCAAAGAGTCATACCTACACATCTTTTTAATACCTCCAGAGGGTGATTCAACCACTTCCCTGGGCAGTCTGTTCCAATATTTGATAACCCTTTCAGCAAAGACATTTTTCCTAATATCCAGCCTAAACCTACCCTGGTGCAGCTTGAAGCCTGTTCCTCTTGCCCTGTCATTTGTTATCTGGAAGAGACTGACACCCACATGGCTACAACCTCCTTTCAGGTAGTTGTAGTGAGCCACATGGCTCCCTCTGAATCTCCTTTCCTCCAGTCTAAGCAGCAAGAGACTGACTTGAAGGACCTGAAGACAGATCCAGTGTCATCCCAGCAGCAAATCTACATGAAGCTATTTTGTACATGGAATTGCTATTGATGTAATGAAATAGCTAAATGCTCCTTCAGAAGCTGTCTCTTTGGGAACCTGTTGTTATCTTTAAAGGGATGGAGGGCAGGTGAAGGGATGTTCCCTTGCTTTTTAGTGAAAGAGTCCTAGCAATAAGAAATCTGTATTGGTTTTGCATGGCAAGGTTTTGGTAGCAGGAGGCTGCAGGGGTGGCTTCTGTGAGAAGATGCCAGAACTTCCCCCATGTCTGACACAGCCAATGCCAGCTGGCTCCAGGATGGACTCACAGCTGGTCAAGGCTGAGCCATCAGTGGTGGTGGTTGTGCCTCTGGGATAACAGACTTAAAAAGGGGAAAAAAACCTGTCCAACAATCTGGGGGAGAGGAGGGGACCCACACTGTAGCAGCCTGTTCCTGAAGGACTGCACCCTATGGAAGTTCATGAAGAACTGTAGCCCACTGGAAGGACTCATGTTGGAGAAGATTGTGGAGGGATGTCTCCCAAGGGAAGGACCCCACACTGGAGCAGTGGAAGAACATGAGGGGTCTTCCCTCTGAGTAGGAGGGAGCAGCAGATGTAACGAGATAAACTGACCACAATCCTCAGTCCTTGTCCTCCTGTACCACTATGGGGGAGTAGGTAGAAAAAACTGGGAGTGAAATTGAGCTCAGGAAGAAGGGAGAGGTGGGGAGAAGGTGTTTTAAATGTAGTTTCATTTCTCATTACCCTGCTCTGATTTGATTGCTAATAAATTAAACTAATTCCCCCTAGCTGAATCTGTTTTGCCCATGATGGTAACTGGTGAGTGATCTCTCCTTGCCCTTATCTCAGCCTAGGAGACTTTCCTTATATTTTCCCTATCCTGTCCAGCTGAGATGGGGAAATAGTAGGGTGGCTTTGGTGGGCACCTAGCAGCCAGCAGGTTGACCTGCTAGAAAATTGTATTACTTTGAATTTGAATCCCACAAAGAGCTGAAGTTTTCTCTGACCACTGGTAAGTATCTCACCCCTTGGAAACCCCTGTTCCCTGTCACAGACAGAGAAGAGACTGGACTGGAGACAGCTGAGGCCATGAGAGGCATCACAATTCAGAGCTCCTCCAGGAAGACCTACCTCTTCTGCACTTGGGTCATGGTGCACAGACACTTAATCCCCAGATCTCTCTGGAGATTATTTTAGTAGGGAATGGATATTCTTCAGTGTCCCCAGGCTGAATATGAGTGTTGATCTTCTAGAGGGCAGGAAGGCACTGCAAGGAGATCTGGACAGGCTGGAGAGACGGGCCAAAGCCAATTTTATGAGCTTGAAGTGCACAAGGCTGGGTCCTTTGCTTGGGTCACAGGAATCCTATGCAGTGCTACAGGTTTGGAGAAAAGTTCCTGTCAGAAAAAGATGAGGGGGTATTGATTGGCAGCCAGCTGAACATGACCCAGCAGTTGTCTGGGTGGCCAAGGAGGCCAGCGGCATCCTGGCTTATATCAGCAATAATGTGGCCAGCAGGACCAGGGCAGTGATTGTCCCTCTCTGCTTGGCACTGGTAAGGCCACTCTTCAAGTGCTGCATCCCCTCACTACAAGAAGGCCATTGAGGTGCTGGAGTGGGTCCAGAGAAGGGCAAAGAAACTGGGAAAGGGTGGGGGCACAAGTCCTGTGAGAAGCGGCTGAGGGAGCCCTCCATGCCTTTAAAGGTAACAACAGGTTCCCAAAGAGACAGCTTCTGAAGGAGCATTTAGCTATTTCATTACATCAATAGCAATTCCATGTACAAAATAGCTTCATGTAGATTTGCTGCTGGGATGACACTGGATCTGTCTTCAGGTCCTTCAAGTCAGTCTCTATAAGTGGATCCTGCTATTTTCACAGTCTGTCAATGCAATCACAAGAGATTCCCAGACCTCAGTTTCACAGGTTTTCCATTTACACATAGGAAATGGCACCTTTTACTTCTATCCTGTTTCTGAGTCATATTAATAAGTTCAACTGCTTTATGTATTACCAGTTTCAACGCTGTTCTGTTTTTCAAATCACAACTGTTTTCATGTCAGCGAAAGAATTTCAAACCACAGGAAATTCTGAGGATGAGGTACAAATATACACTTAGAGCTATCAAGAAGCAGAATCAAACCTGCAGTTGGAAAAATATGAAAAGAATGCCACTGCTTTCATACTCAACTTTTAATTTCATCATTCTTTAAAGACATAAATGAATAAGATTAATAATTCAGACAGTAAAGGAAAGCCTTTGAAAATCCCTGAATAATTCAGAAGTTCTGACATTATATAGCCTTTGTCACACTGATCCATCCAACCTGGGTAAGACTCTGAAGAGAGAATGAAGTGACTATCCAATTCTCTCATGACCCTCTCATATTACGGTTTAGGAACAACAAAACTCTGCAAATCAGAAGGTCACAAAAAGACAAAAAGTAGCTCATGTTGACCAGTGGTCTGTACCAGCAAAATGATAAGAAAGGGCAAACAGGAGCACTATAAACACAGTGTTAAAACTACAACACCTGGCCTGCAGCCCAAGAAAATTCACTCCTCTGACTTGCCCGGGCTGTAATCATAAGGTATGTGAAAGGTTTAAGAAATTAAGAAAATATTAATCATACGAAACCATTTTAAAAGAAATCAAGGTTTGCCAAATTGAGAGTGAGCCTGAGAAAAATAGAAATACACGTTTCTTTCTATAAAGCAGCACTTTTAATTTTTATGTCTCCTGTAAGTAATATGCATTTGCCTCATCTGTCTAACTAAAATTAAAATATTTTGGTATCATAATGATAATAAACTATATATACATACCTTCCTCTCTTTCACCTCTTTTCAGTTCTGGTCAATATTTTGGGTCACAGAGATAGGATAGGTCATATAGATGGATACTACAGAAAAATATAAGTTAATGAACTTAAGAAACCTTGTCTTCTTAAGAATAAATATTTGAGATTTCTGCTAGGACTCCTGGCATAAAATATTCCAGAAAGAGAGTCATCCACCATTCGCCTGGCTGTAGTATTTGGGCACCAGTCCCTTATAAACACATATTTTGTGGGTAATCCTTTAGAGAGAAAGCCAGAGGATGCTTTCAGAAAAGAGTTATTTCCAGCTAGGGAGCTGGAAACTTCCTAAACTCTCTGTCATAGAGTTTAAGATGTCTACCACCATTCAGGAGAGTGAGCTGAGGGGCAAAGGGATTTAATAGAGCTAAACACAACCCAAGGCATACCCAGATTGAGATTTTGAGGAGCAAGGCGGTCCTGCAGCGGGACTTTGCTTACTCAGCATTAAACATCTCTGGAGGAGACATCTCTGACCAAGGTGGTTGTCCAGACTTTTTGTAATCACTTGAGATTATGAACATCTGGAAAAGAGGAAATTAAACTTGATTTAGAGGTTCATAAGAAGATTCTTCAAAGGTTGCCCAATGGCACTGCCATAAGGATGACTTGATCCAATATTGGGGGCTTTGAGTTTCCACAGACTGAGGAATAGGAACTGAACATTCATGTCACCTTAGATGGCAGGACTCTTTCCTGACCTCTGCAGGAGCACAACAGCAGGGGTTTGAATCTTTATCTGGAGCATATATCAAAGACTCAAAAAGGTAGAAATGAGGATCAAATAGGTCCTTGAATCTAATCAGCTGCTGCTAGGCAGGCAGATATTTCACTTCGGACATCTGTATTAGTAATGGTAACAGCCTTCCGAGGCCAGAAAGACTGAAAACCACTTTTTATAAATCCTTTCTTAGAAACTAAGTCCTCTGTAATTCAGAATGAAAGTGATCCTCTAGACAAAAGAAGGATTTGAGTATCAAGCCCATCCATTGTAACAGCTCAAAAAGGCAATGAAAGCACGAGAGACTATGTTACACAAGTCTTTTCTAAGCTAATAAATACTTAACTCACATCAGCAGCTTCTACAGAACACTTCAGTGGGACCAGAATGGAAAGCATTCCCCCAGCAAAGGAGAAGCTCTTCAGTTCAGACCTTCAGAGTGTCTCTCCAACACAGTTCTGGAAAGAAACTCGTGTGGTTGTGGCAGTATTTCAAAATACTGAGAGGTCTCTTTCACAGAACAGAGTCTATACATCTGCAGACATCCACTCTTGGCCAGCCTACACCCTTTCTAGCAGTACTGTGAATTGCCATGTCATGGAGACCCTGCTCTTCCTAGGCATTTCTACTTGCTGCTTCCCATACGCTTTGGTAGCTCAGCATTTCTTCTGCCACTAAACCAAAAAACAACTCCCCAAGATTATTGGCATCTAATTACTTAAATACATTCATTGCCCTTTACACAGAGGGTAGTATAGAGAGATGCAGGGGATATGCTGTTACATGAGGGATGTGAAAGAGCAAACAACACACACTGCATTTGTTCTTAATGCCTCCCTTTTATTGCCCCAAGCCCATCCCTTTCCTCAGACATCAAGTGAGACAGACAAGTCACAGAGATGATGATACTGTCTTGCTGTTACAACCTTCTAGAGAAAGAAAACCATGTTCTAGTCACTTTTCATCAGGAGTCATTGACCCAATCTTGCAGCTGAGAAGAAAATTTATGTTTCAGAAAACCCACCACAAACTGCTGGAAACACTGTAAGTATACCCGGCTCCAATGTGCCTGATTTTCTTCCAATAAGTTAATTATCTTCCTTCCACAAAAAAGCAAGCAAGCATCCCTTGAGTTCCCAAAGGCAATCCTTTGAGAACAATGGACATTTGATAGACTTTTGTGCTCATTAACTATATAGTAAAGATGGAAAAAATTCCCATAAAGCCTGAAGAATATTTAGCAGTGACTGAAAGTCAGTAAAACCATGACTGTCATATAGATATTATGTTATCCTGATAGCTCTCAGTATGTGAAGCTATCAGCTATCAAAATCTGAGCTCAAAAACACAGCCTCCAACTACAGACCATATATTACACATCTCTATGCAATACCAGAAAGAATTCATGCCCTGCCATTGCTGCTGTCTCTGCAGGGATCCCTCTGCTTCTGTGTCTAGTTCTGCTTTTGCCCTGTGGATATGACACGAGAAATGCCAAGCACAGATTTCAATGCATAAACATATTATGTGGTGTGGTAAGAGAAGTACTTCATATTAGCTCAGTTTGGAGGTATTTACAAAAAATTTGCTACCTAATAATGAAGAGCTAGGACTTTGACCCTTGTACAGGAGCAAGGAGAGCAAACCAACCACATCTTTGGGCTTAGCCAGTTGTATCAAGCTTAGCACCACTCCAGTGACTGAGCACATTTGTGAGGCTTTATGCCCTTGTAGCCTGTGTTCTCTACAGATTTTTTAACTTTGATTTACTTTATGAAAAGGAATGCCTGCCCACTGCATCCTCACTTTGCTTTACCATGTCTATCCTTGACTCAGAATTCGCATGTTCAAAAAAGCAGGCTCAGTTCAGTGCCTGAAATAAAAATAAAATCTCCCTTCAAATGGCACAAAGCTGCTTAAAAATGTTAATCTCCCTTATTTTTATGATGTGTTTAATATTAAATGTTCCCATATGGGTACAACACGGCAAACCATGTCCTTCCATTTAAATAGCCTGTTTACTTTAAAATCTGAAACTAGCTACAAATTTAAACCCTTTTTGTTTTTGCCCACCTGGAAAAAATTATTAAATTCTTAAGTCTGCATTGTAATAGGAGCAAACACTAAAGAGTGTGAATTCTTAAGTTTCAATATCTATTTTTAAATTGTTTTGCATGTAAGCTTTTAATTTAGATTTAATAAGATTCTAATTGCATTTTTTCAAAAATACCAGTTTATTATTGAAGACATATTTCTGTAGGATTAACTTACACAGTTTAGACCCTTAAAATATTGTTTTAAATAATAATTTAGTATTTTATGATTTATGCTACTAAATTTAAATATAATTAATGTAAAATAATTATAAAATGATTGCAAGAAATAAACTTACTGAAGACTAATCATTTTATGAGAGATGCACATCTCCTGTGTAATTATTCCATGTCATTAAGTGTCTTCAGAAAGCTGTGGGCAATTAATGTAAGAAGAGGGCTTAGTTATAATTTAACACATTGTGCAATTAAAGCCAATCAAAAGTTTTGCAGTTTTCCGTATAGCTCAGAAAGAGGAAGAAAATGTTTTAGTATGTTAAACGAAATAAGCTGTGCAGTTTCAAGTCTCAGGTCTGGCTCAGCTGCTTTTTGCCACTTCAGCAGTGCAAAAGAGCCAGAGACCCAGCAGTCTTGCTCTCCTGATGGTCTTTCCTCAGGGGAAATACTGGGTAATTCAAAGCAGGAATAGTGGCTGCGTGCCACCTTCTCCTCTTCAGCTGGAGGGTGCAGTATCAATACCACATTCCTCTCTTGCTGCCAGATGTACTCTTCAGGGTCACAAGTAGCCAAGATTAATTTATAATAGCTTTACAGCAGCCCAAAGATCTATAAAGTAATTTTTGCCTCGCTAATCTGGCACTGCCTACTATGGAGGATCTGGGCCTTTAAGCACAGTAAGGTCTCAATTAACTGTTGTCTTGGGCTAACTGTGGGCTGTAGACCTGGATTGAAAAGGCATTACTGTCACCTGGAATCCGTTCCTCAGCCTCACTGGAAGCAGCGCAGACCCTCAGCGTGTTGCGTGCTCCATGGAAACACCACTCTTTTGGCAGGCAAGCATCTCCTGGAATAGTTATTACAACGGATATTATGGAAGGACTGCACTAGCAGAAAGGTTAATGAGATAACCTCTTTCTTCTTTTTCACCAATTTGTTTTTATGTTCTTACAAATAATACTTCTTTTCCCACTCACTGTTGTCATGACACCCCTCACTGTACCTCCCCAAATATTGTTTAGAACATTCTCTTTAGGAGTTTGAAGGTAGAAACCATCTTTTGCTCTGTTCAGATTAAGTCAAATGTTTTGATTTTTACCATGTAATTTATGTCTAAAGTGTGATCTAAATCAGGCATCCAAATGCACACCCATTCAAGAGGCACTGAGCATTGGAAGAACCAATAAAGACAACACCTACCTTTACTCCTGTGAGTAAAACTGCCCCAAAAAGAACAGCATTGCAGAACAGCAGCAGAATAATTACTTCCCTTAAGTGCTTCTAAATATGTTAGAGGCATCTTCTGTACCACCTTCCTTTAGTGCTAGTTCATAAGAGAAATTTCATGTTTGACACCTTTATTTGACTTAATACCACTACATGTCAAAAGTTAAACTTAAAAAACTCCTGTATGTGACAAGTAAGCCAAGCACATGTCCCTCTGCACACCATCAGGAACCTCCAAAGAGCTGGAAGACTTCTGGTGGTCCACATCATCACAGGCTCAGTAACTGCCTGAGACTGCACTGATGATGGAGCTGTGTTCCCCTGCCATGAATCACTCTTCAAATAATTAAAACCATTATTCAAATCAGTACACAACAAAGAATAAAAGCCTGTAACCCCTGGTTTTGTTGCTTGATCAAAGCCCTTGCTTCTTGTGCAATGTGGTGGCACTAGCCTGCCGGGCTGCTGAAGGCAGCTATCAACCACTGCAAATATGCCAACAGCCCAGCACAGGTTGGTAGTGGTGACAATCATTCACAAAACAAAGGTTTAGTTGGAGCTGAAATATGATGGATGTCATTCTTTTCCAGGCTTTTGAAAATTAATGAAGACTAAGCTAATCAGCCAGCTCAGTCTCTATATTTATTGAAGAGAAATATGTCCAGTTGGGAAAAGATTAATGAGATTGTGGGCATGTTGCTCAATGGAGTGAGGGACTGAGTGACAGCAGGCATGAAAAAGGCAGAGGTTCTCCATCTCTTTTTTTCTTCTCATTTTTCACTGGGCAGAAGTGTCCCAGGCATTGCAGCTCCTGAAAGGCTACAAGCAGGGTCTATGGGAATGACGTGGGATCTGCCGTAGAGAAAGGCAGGGTCAGGGACAACTTCAGCCAACTGAGCACATGCAACCCATGGGAGCAGCTCAGCTGCATCGAAGGGTGCTGAGGGAGCTGTCTGACATCATTCTAGAAAGAGATGTCATCTTTGAAAGGTCACTGCACTCAGGGGAAGTTCCTGATGACAGAAAAAAAAGGTCAACGTCACACCCATTAGAAGGAGCAAGCAGGGTGACTTAAGTCAAATAGCCTCACCTCACGTCTCTAAAGCATGAAGCATTTCTTGTATGTTTTCTGGGAACAAAATCTGGAAAAAAATTCCCAGGCTCATCCACAGAGAAGATATTAATTCTAGTTCATTTATGAGCAGCAAAGGGCAACAGGGTATGGCATGTAATTATCTGAACATCTGATTTCTACAATAACCACACCTCAAAACTGAGAAATTGAGCACCTATTTACCTACTTTAAAACTGTGTTTATTTATTCATCAAATGAGTCTAGTTTTCTATAAGAATGGCCCATGTGTATGTCTGTACTACATTTTCTGTAATTGGTAATACTTACATGGAAACTGGAATACTTCTGAGACTTTCAAAAGATGTGCTATATTTTGCTTTGAATATCTAATTTGGCCCATTTCACAGTCCACTAAACACTTTCTAGACTTGGGTAACATTTTCTCCATGATGTCTCCCTGCATTTCCTGACACTAGCTAGAAAGTGGAATTGAATTATCAATAAACCTACAAATCACTTGCAATGTACTTACCCCACATCCCCCACAAATAATTTAGTATTCTAAATATAACTTAAATAAAAAGACCTTCTTACAGTACTTCCAGGGTACTTTGGCAGGCTTTGCATCTTGCCCTGCTATTTTTATCTTCTAGAACAGTTTTTAATTGATAGTATTTTGCAAGCAAAGTTTAGTTAGTTTAGAGGAAACTTGGGGTGCGTATGTAAGGAATATGTAAGGATTCAAAAATTATAGCACAGTTTTGTATTTTTCTAACAAATTCAGTCTACATAAATCACAGACCTTTGGATGCAGCAAATCAGCACAGCACTACTGCAATCAGCTTTATCAGCAGCTGGGTCTCTGGCATGGGAAAAGCCTTTCTTGTTGAATTAATAGCACTTCTCCTTGTCAGCATCTCCCTCCCAGACAGTCATTCTCAAGAGCACTGGTTATGGCTGCTCAAATATTTTATGACTAGAGAAGTAGATTAATAATGATAGGCCACACAGTAATGATATTTCTTTCATGTCTTTCTTTTTTTNGGTGGGCCCAGGTCCCAGCCCCATATTTCATCAACTTTGTCATTTCAAGTAGAAAAAAGGCAACTTTTAATCAAACATCAGTATTATGCAGGTTGGGAAATAGAAAAAGCCTTCTAGTGGGATTACTTTGTAAATATTGGAATAGATTTGCTGTAGGAATTACAGCCTCTTTAGTAGGCATGCATAATAATAGGAAAGATAAACTCCTCAGGAGCAAGAGCAACAACTGGATCCTACCTCTAGATAGGATAATGGACAAGGTGATGTCTTAGATCCTTCCAGATTTATTTTCCTGACTCATTAATACTACCAATTATTCTTCAGTGTATGTGAATACTACATCTCTGTCCTACATGCCATGTCAAAACATTTGTTCCATTTAGATCTCCTTCTCTGACACTGCAGTATCACATTTAGTCCTTATTTGTTGTTGGCTGTTGTGCAAATCTGTGATCATTAGTTTACAGCGTCTCTTCTAAAATTTCCAAATACCATAAATTTATTAATTCAGGCTTTCAAACTGGCCAAAATGTTGTTCTCTTTTAACCAGAATTAAAGACATGTTACAAAGCACCAAATTATCAGATGTCAGAGAGCAACCCAAACTGAAGTTCATAGCTAGCTGTGTATGTGGTCACAGATACTGTACCAGTGAATGGTGAATGATTCAGCCTCCCTCTGGGGGGATTATATGCAGAAATCACTGCACAATTCTGGATATTTTAATAGCAGAAAAATGCAGCAGAATGATGGGCATGTGGAAAAAAAAACCAACATAAAAAAATAAGTGAACAGCTGGAGGTTTGATTTATGAAGAGACATTAAAGGAATGATGTTTGATTGTCTGCACAATGTTCAAAAGCCATATATCAAACACTTAAAGTATCTGAAGAGTGTAAACAGCAAGCAAGGGAATAATTAACTAGGCTAGAACAAGAAGGTGTAACTAAAAATACAGAAAATAAATATATTAGGGGAAATTCTGAGCAATGAGCTTTTTAAATTACAGATAAGTATCTGAAGAAAAGCAGCAGGAGTCTCATTATTCTATGTAACTTAGAGAGCAAACTGGACAAATCACTGAAAGAAATGTAAATATCTATTTGGGGCTGGCTGGCAAGAGAGCTTGACAGCTATTATTGTTTGATAATATCTTCCTTTGTGGTATTTGTAAATCAAAATGCAAAAGACAAGTGGTCACTCAGTGAATTGAAATAGCCACTTACCTCAATTAACCCTACTTTTCTAAAATGCTAGAGGAAACACAATAACACTCTTATGCAAACTATACGCATGAACTCTTCCTGTAGATATTTTTTGTCAGATATTTTTCAAATTAATAAAATCAATAACACTGTACATTTAAAACAAACCAACAAACAAATTGTTCCTAGACAATTGTTTAGGACACAAAGTTGGAACCACTAACAGCAAACCAGCATCTTCTGCATCTGTAATCCAGAACTGAGGGAGTCTTCTTTTCCTCTGCAGCTTCAGAAATGTTCTTTTGTACTTCTCCTTTGCTACTCAGCCCTGCTATTGTAAGAAGAAAAGTTTGTTCCTTGTCAAAAGGCTGGGATTCCCATCTATTTGCAAAAGAGGAACTTGATATTCCCACTCCTCTTACACAAAGCCATATCCTTATTTACTAATTCCCTCTTAGTCCTGCTTCTGTGTTTTAAAGATGGATTAGAAGGTGCAAAAGATAAAAATGTACTCTAGGTGAACTCCAGGGAAAATTCGCCTCAAAAAAAAATCTGCTTTGGAAATAATTAGACTCAAGCTCAGCCAAAGAAACAGACATAAGAAACAGAATGGGTTGGAAGAAACAGTTTGGGTTGGAAGGGACATTTGGAAGGTCATGTAGTTCCAACTCCCCTGCAATAAGCTGGGACATCTTTTACTAGAACCAGGTTGCTCAGAGCCCCATCTAGCTTGGCCTTGAATATTTTCAGGGTTAGGGCAAGTATCACCTCTCTGGGCAACTTGTTTTAGTGCATCACTACTCTCACTGTAAAAAATATCTTCCTTATATCTAGTCTAAATTGCCCCTTGTTCAATTTAGAGCAATTGCCCCTTGTGCTATTACCACAGGCCCTTGTAAAAAGCCCCTCTCCAGCTCTCTTGTAAGCCCCCTCTAGGCACTGGAAGGGGCTATAAGGTCTCCCCAGAGAGAGGGGACATCAAAGGTCTTACAGAAGTCCTTAGGGGGATTGACTTCCATAGTAGTTGATCCAGTACCCAACAAGGAAAGGAGATTATATGAAGAGCTGTCTCATTTGAGAAAATATAAGTCCAGTAGTAAACAAGCTAGGAACCAAGGTCCACAGCCAAAAGAGGGAACAAGTCAGAAGAACTTTGCTGACATTCTGGTACAGCATAGAGTACATGCTCACAGCTTCAGCTAAGGGGGGATTGACACCAAAATGCAAAATGCTTGTAGGAGTATCTAATGTAGAAAGGGAAACTCCTTTTTCCAAAAAACAGTTTGAACACAGGTTGAGAATTGTTGCCTCAGTCCACTTACCAAGATTACAGCTACCAATATTCTCCATTCAGAGCATTTCTAAAAAGCAGACTGCTTTTTCAAATTGAAGTATTTTATGTAATTCACAGTGATCTTATTTTTTCCCTTTTTTTTCTTACTTTCCAGGCCATCCCAGAAGGAATGAATCTAGAACGTAAAAGCAGAAAAAGTGAGCAGAAAAGGAGGAAGAAAGATGAGAGAGAGAGAGAGAGAGAGAGAGAGAGAGAGAGAGAGAGAGAGGATAAAAAAAGATGACAGAGAATATATTTCAAAACACCAGAAAACACTAAAAAACCCACTAAAACACTAAAAAAAACCACTAAAACACTAAAAAAAATAAAGTGGAGAAGTCATCAGGATCCAATGAGGGTCTTTCAGTTTACTATCTCATCTCCTGGTGAAACTGCATGTGGAAATCTACCAGAATCTTTGGCAGAGCAATCAGTCAACAAAGGAGCAAACAGGTGGAAATCCACAGGTGAGAAAGAGAATCCATCCTGCCAAGCTGGCATCACAGCCATGACCTGCTGGCTCCAGATCTCTGCAAGGTTTAATGCCCACATCCTTAAAAGCAGTTAGTGCACTTAATAGAGGTCAGTGGAAATGAAGCACCTACATAATGGTTAGTCACCTAAATATCTTTGCAGATCCAGGTCTTATTTCAGCAAGGGGCACAATAGGGCGCTATTTGTCATGGAAATTGAGATTTGGCACATCACCAGTGACAGAAATTTCTAAAAAAGGTCCCAAGCTGAGCGGCTTTATTTGGAAATGACCATGTGTAAGAAAGTAGCAGCAGCTACTTTTCTGAGCAAATGTGCACATTTACACTTGGTTCCCAGGGAAACAATTACAAGAACATTGAAATATGGAAAGATTTTTGCTGTATCAGGTGTTTGCATAATAGAAAGTTTGTCCATAAACATAATCCTCCCCTCTCAAAAAAAAACAAAAATAAAGGAAATGTGACTCAAGGAAAAAAGCATCCAGGGCAGAACAGAAAGTAAGCTGACAGCCCTGTGAACCCAAAACAGCCCCCAAAGAAGATGTGTCTGCCAGCAGAGCCAGCCGCGGCGTCAGCCAAAGAACTCAGCCACAGAGCCAGACACGGCTGCTGGAAAAACACATTCCAGGTCCTACACACTGCTGCCAAGTCCACCCCATGATTATAGCCACGGACTTTGGAGAACCCAGAGGAAGAAGGTGAAAAGGAATAGGATCAACACTGCCTACAGGGAGAAGAGGCAGTGCCAAAGCAAAATAAGAATTACTGGTTAGTCTGATTTTGCTTTGTTCCTGTCCTACTTTAATGGAGAGTCTAGCTACGGTCTTTCAAAGTTGAAAGGAGACTTTGTCATTTTAGGCAATAAATCCAGCTTTCATAGCAAACATGATAATGGCCTTACATTACATGGACTTATGGCCCTGTGGATTGCAAAGTGTTTTACAAACTTCAGAGGATACATGGCCAATGTACACAGGGACCTCTTCATCCACCACTGAAATGTGCTCAGCCTCTAAGACAACCTGTCACAACTGCTTAGCAAAGCACAGAAGCTCTTCACAGTATTTCAGGCCAGGATATGGGGAATGCTTTGCGCTACTGAATCTGAATGGGAGGGAGGAACATAATTGTGTGAGCAGATATTGCACTCACTCACACTCCTTCTGCTCTACACCTGCTCTTAAACTCTTACTGCAGTGCCTTTTAGTGTCCCAGTTTGATGGCCTTCCTTTTCCAAAGTCTCTTTGGGTGATGCCCTCAGCTACACAGTTGGATTCTCCTGCTGTTCTGACTGGTGCATCTACTGGGCTCACACCAGTGGTTACCCCTCCACATTGGTGTCCCAGTACAGTTCCCAACCAGATTCAACTTCTTCTGGGACAGAAATGCATAAATAAAATTCTGGGTGAAGTCTTGTAGATCTCTTCCCCTTTGGTTATTTACTGCACAGTGATAATTTACCATATATGATGCTTTCTTTTGTAAGCAGGGTTGTATTTTAACTCTCTCCTCCACAAAAAAGAAAAACAAACAAACCAAACCAAACCAAACAAACAAAAAAAAAAAAAAAAAAAAAAAAAAAAAAAAACCCAAACCACCATTTTACAAGCAGTACGAAGTTTTTCAGGCCCAATGTCTACCTGTCAACATGAACATTCATCTTAGCCACCATTTGATTTCTTTCCCTAATTCTATAACAAAATTATCATTTTTACTCTAAGATCTTTATTAAGCACATAAATCTTATGGCCTTTCCAAAGCCAAGGGAACACCAAATTATTTAATCTTTTAAAAAAAGGTTTAAAGCTTTAAAAAAAGCTTTGTATAGCTAAGCAGATTTGTACAACATCTAGAAAGTTTGATGGATTTTGAAATGTGACAAAATATCTAATGCAGATTTTCCGACACAGCAACAACAGAATCACAGATATTCTAAACAAAATAAAACCAAACACACCTTTTAACTTCACCTCCAAGACAGGGACATAGGCACATATTTCTGTTCAAGGAATGTTAGGGAAAAAATATTTCCAATTCCAGTTGTTTTCAACTTTCTTTTTCTTCTCTCTTTAAGTATTTTCTCTGATAACAGGGCTGATTTTTACACCTGTCACTCACACTGCATCCAAATCTGGCCCATCCAGTGCCGCCATGGACTCATGTCAGCATAGTCATTGTAACAATGTCAAACTCTGATTTTTTTTTATTTTTAGCTTTTGAAAACAGATGGTATTTTCCAGAGGTAAAATATTTCTAGTCATGTCATGAGAAAGAAATATTAACTGTCACTGACCGAAAACTTCATCCTAATGCTGAGCAGATGGTCCCACCCCTTTCAGTTCACCTGAATGTGTCACAAAGTCCTACATTGTGCATCCAAGAACAGACTCAGGCCTTCTTCATATGGTAGATGTACTATCACTTCACAAGGACCAGGTAGGAAATCTGTAGCAATCTAGAAGAGGTGATAAAAATATGCCAAAATTAGCTACATTTGCCTCAGGAAACTTCTACAAATCAGGTGCATGCTAGCCTTAAGAAACTGTTTTCAGAAGCTCATACACATTAGAAGACCTGAAAAAAAACTATTTATTATACCTCTTAACTATGTCATTACACATGTAGTAAAAAACAAGTAGATGTAAAAGCCAAGCCTGTCAATCTCAAGCTGGGATGTATCTCAATGCTCTTATTTTCCCTAAAAATCTTCTCATACCCAAATAGTGAGGAGAGTGTGCTAGATCTGGATCCCATGGTCTGACTTTAAGTCACACCCAGTTACTCCTGTGCTGGGCTCAGCAGGTTGAGCTTGGCTTACTCCTGTGCTGGGCTCAGCAGGTTGTGAGTGCAGCAGGCTGTGAGTGCAGCACACCCGTCAGGCACCGGGGCCCTGCTTTCATTTGCAGATATTCAGAGATGGAGACACCAACATTCCCCACAGTGGTATTTTCCAAAGGTTAGCCTTTTCCCTGTTAAAACCTCGTGCCTTATTTCCAATATGACTTTGTCTGGCTTCAGTTTCAGGCTATTGGTTTTCATTATTCCTTGGGCAAATAAAGCTGTTCATAATCATACACGTAGATATAGAGCCCTGACGCTCCTATCCTGTTTTCTCTGCAGCTCCCAGACATCTGAACAGATGGCAAAGGCAGACTAGCTCATGTGTTAAAAAGGGGAAAGCCCAGCTAGGGAAAATGCTGCACTTAAGAAAGTTGTTTTGTTGTTTTGGTTTTGTTTTTTTTTAAGACAACAGCACCCACAAAGACATGCAGCACTTTGAGACTACAGTCTTTTGTTGAACTTCTCACCACCAGCTCTGTGCTGGAGAGCTGTCTCCACATCTAATCCCTCCCCACAGCAGCTAGTGGTGAAAATACTTTCCTGCTCCAATTTTTCTTGATGGGGGATCCAAAGTTATTCCTCGGTTTGCCACATTTCAAAGGGAATTATACAATGCCAATCTCTTCCAGTGCTTCTTTGTTGGACTGCTACTCTTAGCTGAGGTGGCTGCAGAAAATCACACCAGCATTTTAATGAGGAATTCAGAGAAGTTAAAAGACCTTTCCATTGGTGTTTAAATCTCACACAAACACCAGGCTGCAGCTGTAGCCTTTGCTGCTTATGGATAAATGTATTATTTTAGAACATGGCCAAGACCTCCTTCTAGGAGGTCCTGCAGGAGTGGAGCCAACAAGTGATTATGAAAGGCAGCCTAAAGAACATTTGACACTGTTTTCTGCCTACGCTTAACAAGCACCTCGTAGTTCGGGCTGCAGTTTGCACGATTTTGGCTTTTAGAAAATATGAAACACCTTAGTAGATGGATTTTACTTCTAGGAGATTCCATCTGAGGCACTGAACCCACCCAGTTTTATTACTTTCAAAAGGTTGGGAAAAACTTCAAAGTCGCATCTGACAACTTCATGAACTTATTCTAAAAAAATATCTGGAACTTTGGCATCCATGCACTTTTTTAAAAAATAAACACATACAAAAAAAGATCTACACTTCAAATAAATCTCACTAGACTTATTTTCTTAAGCTAAAATCAATGAATTCGTTCATTATTATGTATTTCATTTCCTTTGAATAAATAAGCCTTTGTTTACTACCTTTTGAAATACTACTCAGTACGTCACTCAGCCCTAGTCTGCCTTGTGATCCAGTGACTGGGATGGGAGAACCATCTGGCAACTGAGAACATTTGACTGAAATAAAAGCAAAGAGCAGAAGCTGCAGACTGGGCAGAGCTACAAAGGTGAAGAGAAGGGCATCATCCATTCTGGGGGAGAAGCTGGGACCACTGTTAGGAGCAAACTTCTGAGGACTGCATATGGATTGCCTCTCCCTCTCCATGTTTTTTGTAATTATTTTAATAAGACACATTGACCCACAAAGGAACTCAGGTAAATGATGACTATCTTATACAGTGCATGGCCATTAGTGTCAGTTCCACAGCACTGAACAGCCCTTGGTGCTCTCTACACTCTGCACAGGGCTATCAGGCAGGTGAAGACTGGATTGAGAATGGAGACCATACTGGAAAATCAACAGAAAATGCTACAGAGAAGTATCAGGGTCTTATACCCTGTATATTTGGGATGTTAATTTTGGGTAAAATAGTGTAGAGCCTTAAAAGACTTGATTAGAGCTCAGCTCTGGTCTCCCCCAAATAACATTCACTTACTCAGATACAGACACCTATCAAGTTACATGAAATTTGCATTTAATTCTACAGAGCAGTCCAGCTTCAAAAGAATTGGAAAAGATTCAAAAGATCTGACCTTGGCATGTCAGAAAAGCAGGCATCTCATCCATGAATAAGATCAATAGAAGTATGGGGGCAAGGGCCAAAAGAGAAAGAGTAAGCTGAAGAAGGCAGTACAAAGTAGGAAGAAAAGGGAAAAAGTGAACAAATGACAAAAGGATCACGACAAATTTCCACACAAGCTTGAAGTCACAAATGAGAAAAGAAGAAATTAGAAGCTCCAAATGAGAAAAGAAGAAATCAGAAGCTCCCTTTGAGACCATTAAGGAAGAGGGAGTCTGGACAAGCAATCTAATATACGAGAGGCAAGGCTGGACTTGGGCAGACCTTCAGCACTTAATTAGGAATGGAGCAGGCTAACTCTACCCAAGAAGGAGCTCAGAGGCTAAAAACAAGAATGGGGGACAACATATATCAAAGAATCGTGTAGGGTTACTAGCCCTCCATTCTGAAATTTGAGCCCTCCATTCCGAGATTTGAGCCTGGCAGCTCAGACATCCAGTGACTGAAACACTTCAAAGAGACACACAAGAGAGCAAGACCACTGGAAGGACAATTACTAAGCAGAACTCCAGATCGAGAAAAGTCAGCAAGCCAGACAATGATGTGAGGAAAGGGCTCAACCTCGCCCACGCAATAAAGAAAGCAGCAACATCATATTTTGTTGGGCCAGTCAGCTTTCCAGCATTCCAACACTTCTTGTCCTCTGGAATCTGGTATCAGAAAATATGACTAACTCAAGAATTTCAGGTACAGAACAATTGCAGTTGGCACTGCTGCACTGCTAAAAATATGCGTTACTAAACCAAAAGTGCACACAGTCTCAACAAAGTTGCTGTGCTACTCTACTTTCAAAATTAATTGTTATAAAACTACCTGCAGGAACCAGATAGTGATTTCCATGATCATACTCCAAAGTCTGCAGTTTTCTGAGCCTAGCTTAGTTATTCTGGATAGCCTAGGAACAGGTTAGCTCTAGACTGTTTTAAATCCCCATTCTTGAATTAAATCCCCATTCTTGCATTAAATCCTCATTCTTGAATTCAAATACAAGATTCAGCAATTTGTCATTAAGTTGCTTGAGCTTTCGCCCTTCTTCTCTGCTACTCCTGAATGTGTAACTAAACATATTACAGCTGAAAATAAACCAACATGATTGGTAGTAAAATTGTGGCAGTAAAATTATAAGTAACTGAGCATGTCTTGCAACATAAGGTGAATAATATATGAAGCAAGTTAGGACAAGTATGCTTGAGGATTCTCATTTAGGGTGCTAACACAGTTATTTATTACACAGTTCACAACTAGTTTCTAGCTTACCCTGTTCTCTCTTCTTTATTTCCTTTTTCCATTTGATGTGGAATGTCAGGACAGGTACTCTTTTCAAGTTTGGAGAGGAGGGTGAAAGTGTTGTTTCTTTAAAATATTCTGTCCTTTTTGTTCATGTACATAATGCCTAAAGCAGGACTGTAATGGAAATTACAGTTAAAGTATTTTCTAGAGGAAAAGGTCAGCCTAAGCAAGAAAGAAGGATGATCTCATATTTCTGACAGCTCAGATACAAGCAAATCTTAGCACCAATAAGTTATGTCATCTGTTAAATTCACATAAGCAGAATGCCTCTGTAGATTTTGCAGTGTTATGACAAGGCTGTAGGGAACAGGGGTAAATATTCCATATGAAATAGCTATTTATACTGGGTTACTTGTATCTATTATTATCTTTAAATAAATCAACTGAGAGTTAAGGCCAGCATGGTTTTCTGTTTTGTCTTCAGAGACCTAAGCTGTGCCACATTAAAAAACATAGAAAGCATAAGTTTCTATTTGGTCAGAATAATACTGAAACCCACACCTTAGTATCTTACTCACTGAGATACCATCCATCCTGACCTTGGCTGTAGCTTCATATTTTACACACTATTACTGTCATAGTAACAGACAGAGCCAACAATAATTTGCTTATACAATTTACAATACATTGTCTCCCAGCCACACTGAGGTCTCTTTAACCATCAGCAGATGTGTTGCTTGTATTAGCTATATTTGAACAAAGCAGAATCTATTCAGCCCTAAAGTCCCTATGGCTGGTTGGCTGTGTTTTGAGCTTAGTGCATAGCTAATTTGGTGTTCATACCACTGTAAGTAATTACAGCACAGCTGAGGAGGTCCAGAAGTTTTAGCCCACAACCTGCTGACTAAATTTCATGTGTTTCTCCCCTTGCTGGCACCTGAGTTTTAGGAGTCCATGCTCAGCAAGGTTAATTGGGAATTAACATTGTAGATGTTCTGTGACGTTCAGTTCTTAAAGTTCTTTCTACATGAATAACATCCAAAATTTCTTTCACCATAACCTTAAAATATTAAATGTCACATATTAAATTCTCAGTATTCATGCTTCATAATTGAGCCACAAAATCTTGTACAAAAATCTACATATTCACATTAATAATTCTGAGAAATAAACTAATGCAAAGAAAAACACCATCACTGTTGTCCCACATGAAAGAGAGAAGGGCTGTGGTATTTATAAATGTATAGGTATGAACCTACTTCTAAAGCAAATGCGCTAAAGAAAGAAAAAAGCAGACCCCTTCCTCCCAAAAAAAAGTTAGTCTTTTGTTTTAAGTTTGGGTTCCTGATACAGCAATACAAATGTATTTAGCACAGTGCAATAAAGAATGTAGCTATAATTACATTTTTTCTGGGTATAAAGTCATTCTGACTGGTGAAAACAAGTTGATCCTAACACTTGGTTAGGATCAGCAAATAACTTATACTAGTAGTCCCTGAACTCAAGTTCATTTGGACAGAAAAGCTGTGTGGTTTCAAAGATCAGTAGGCTGAGAGCTGTGACTACTCTTTTTAACAGCTGAAGTAGACAAAGAATTGTCTTCCCAGAAGGTTCCCCAAAAAACTTTTGCTTCCTATTAAAAGAATATGAAGGAAATATAAACTGTTCAGAAAGCTGCAATATATTTTACCTTTTTTGCTAATTTTTGCTCTTTTGCTTTTCAGAATAAGAAGACAAGCAGCAAGGCAGGTCTGAAATAGATGGGATAGATTTAAGCAGTCTGTATATTCCTCTGCTTACTTACCCCTTCTTCTATCAGTATTTCCTTGCACATTTTACCCAGCATACAGTCTTTTCTTTTTAATACCTTTATCCCATCATTTATTTCTCTTCATGGTATCCATAATACCCATCTTTGACATTTGGTTATTAAACCTATCATTATAGCACAATGTAAAACATGGAGTTTATAAAGCTTGTTGCTTATTTTGGTGGTGTGGCTCCACAGCCCAAAGATTTTGCTTTTAAGCCTAATATATCCAGTCTGCAAGGGAGTCATACAGCTATAGAGACGTTCTAATGCCTGCTAGAAAATGAGAAATTTAGGTTCAGAATTTCCCCTTCTTCTTGCTGCCTCCACAGGAGATAGTATTTCTCTAAGCTGATCCCCATCTGCTTTATTGAACCCCTGAGTCCACTGCCAGATAATACATAACCCCAAACAGCCTTAAGTTTGCTGGAAGTTCTTGAAGGATCTGGATGCAGGAATACTGCAACTCAGAAAAAGGCAGCTTTATGCTTCCTCCCCTGGGCATCCTTTTTGCTCTTTGGACATAACTGAGCATCCGGACTTCATATTTCACTTCTTTCTCTCTGCTTCCCCTTCTGGAATGCCAATGTACATCAGGCCTCGTGTCTAAAAATCTAGGTGAATTTGCTATGAAGTTAGATGTTGGTCTAATTATTGCAGACTGGATGTTTAATCCTTCTGCTGCTTCTCTCTGAAGAATCACAATGCCTGAACTGTCAAGCACTGGCAACATTTCTCTAGAATCTTTTGTTCTTATATAATAATATTCATCTTAGTCGAGATGATTATGAAATGAAGGACCTTATTCCTTTTCCTAAGATGGTTTTGCTTATTTGCAATACGTCTCCAAATTTTCTTAACTTCAGGGTAGTAATTGTCATCAAAATAGATACTTCTGTTCTTATACAGCTCTTCATTGTTCTTCCCAGCTGCCTGTAAAAAATTATAGCTGATTTTGATAATTCTGGAAACAGAAAACAACGTATCTTGAGGGGTTTTGTGCTTCTGCCCCTTAAGATCTTTACATAAGACCATCAAAATGCAAGGATTGTATAAGTGACAGAGACAACATTCCCACATTTTAGTTATTTTCTGTGTTTTTAGGAATGCCATAAATCCTGTCATTGCTTCTCCTTTGAGCTGTTTCCTAAATCACCACATTTTACTCTTTGGAGCCTGTTCTGTTTTACTAGGAAAAATGAGATGTGTGTTCCCTGCACAAGGTTAATCGATAAAATCTTTACAGTCTCTTCTCATCTGGCCAGCCTCACTTTAATTTCAGTAACAGTGCTGTCAACTCACTCTGAGAGGCAGTTTAAGCTTTCTGAAGCCTTTGTACTTCATTTCCCCATTCTTTTACTCTTTATTGCTAACCCTTTTGAATGTATTATCCAAGTTTCTGATAACCAACCATTTTCACAAAACCCAAGCTCTTCAAGTTATGTTACCTCATGAAAATCTCAATTTTTAAGAGTATCTGTTAACTTTCAAAGGTGTGGAAGATTACTTGGAAAACATGCTGTAGTGTATGGGAAATAATGAAGAAACAGAGTAAAAATATCTTCAAATGCGTACTGTTTGTAAAAGTTCTTCTTTTCTTCTTAATCTTCTGATTTTTGAGGCCTGATTCATGATTTTCAAATGCCTGAGACTGGCAGTGATACTTTTTCCCAAAAGTAGAGCAAATTTTCTTTTTGGCCAGCTGACAGTTCTGGACAGGAGTCCCTCTATATCTCACCACTTAAGCCACTTTCCCCAGCAGTTGCTTGTTACTGTACTTCACCTTCCTTTCCCATGGAAAAGACTCTTACCAGGATTCCAAGTCCTTTTACATCCATTTTTTCACCATCTAAGTGTTGAAATGGATAAAGTGTGGCAGGCAAGATTTATTTTAAAGACATATTTTCCAATATCAGTCACATTTACACATGCATCTCTGCAGCTTATACACGGAGACACGTCAGAAGCCTGGCTAATCAGACACAAGAGCAGCAACAAACGCTCAAGGTCTGTCAGGATTTGTTTCTGCCAGACTGGTGCTTGTGCCAAATACCTCACCACAGCCTGAGATTTGATGAAGCTGAATGTTTTGGAGAATATTGTGGAAAGCTGCCAACGTCACACTTAAAATTAAAAAAAGCATGAAATATTATATTTAATTTTATGATTCTGGGAAAAGTAAGCTATTTATTCAGGATAAGCTTTATGACTGAAATAGATTTTTTTAATTGGCAATTTCACTGTACTTTATTTTTTCAGATCCATCTGTCTGAAAAAATAAAGGGAACAGGAACTGAAACGATGCAAAGAACTTGAGCAAGGTACCAGGGTTGTTTCAAATTTGTAATATTAATGTACTAACAATATCTATTCTTTTTCCAGTCCTCTCATTGTAATATTTGAAAAGCTGAGATTTTATTTTCATAGCATTCTAGTTTTCAATTAAGGAAATTAAGAATAAGATTAAATTATGGACATTAAAAACAAGGAAACAAGAATAGTGAAAAACAGTTAATCAAACATAATTCAAAGTGAATCTTCCTTCTATCATGGCCTAAAGATTACTGCATAG
The DNA here is from genome assembly GCA_013396995.1 of Dicaeum eximium. Lineage (NCBI taxonomy): Eukaryota > Metazoa > Chordata > Aves > Passeriformes > Dicaeidae > Dicaeum > Dicaeum eximium. The sequence continues at coordinate 207,475 of VWZP01000487.1, forward strand.
GCAACAAACTCAAGGTTTTCCAAATAAAAATGACCCTAGACAGATCTGATGGGAAAGCTGGGAGCTGGGTTGCTAAACACTGAAAGTAGTGCAAACATGGAAGCACAGAAGGGCCTCTTGGGGCAAGTCTGTAAAATATATTTTTAAATACAACCTGAGGAGACTGGGGAATCACCAAAGAAATTTAAAAGCTAAGTTAGGCTGGTTTATACTAAAAATTTAGGTGGGTCTACAGTTCTGGATAATGTGAAGAAGGGTTCAACTGCACATGGCAGCTTCCCCTGCAAAGAGCCATCATATGGCTATCAAAAGGCCATCAAATGCAGGTGGTAAGAGCCACAATCAGACCAAGCAGGATGTGGCAGCAGCCTGCAAACTCATGCAGCTCCTCAACTAGGAGCAAAACAAATTTTACATTCCGCAGCATCACACACCTAAATTTTTATTAAAGTTAGTGGTTATTCCAATAGTCATAGATTCCATCTTTAGAAAGAAAGAATTTTTTTCCCCAAAATATTCCTTTTAGTGATCTTTTAAATTAAAAATAAACCCAAAGTGAAGGTTCTTCTTTAAATAAATATCAAATTTTAAGGAGATTAGGACTATGATGTGTTTTAAAGCCTACCAGCTTGGTGTGTTAAATAACAAATACATAATACAAGAACAGATATTTTTCTGTTCCCAGTTGTCTAGAAGTAACGTCAAAAATGTTTCTAAACAGCAGGATTAAAATACTGCACATTACTTATTATGCTGCTAGCAGCTGTACTATCCTCTGCAAGCTTAGCTTTTCCAAATGATTAGAGCTGCATATTACAAAATCATGGTTTGTTTACTTTTCTATCTAATACCTTTAATTTGCACTCTGAATAGAAGTGCTTTAGGTTCCAACTCAAATAACAGTAGGTTTTGAAGCTGTAGCCACAAGTGCTTTAATCATGTGGTATATGGAACAAGTTCTAAATATTAAGGAGAATATGAGCTCCACCAACTAAATAAAAGGCTGGGATCCAGCAATACTTCTCTACAAGCACAAACTAAATCTCACTCTCTGTGTGACCTTGAGCAAGCTACTTGATCTTTTTATGCCTTGACAAGACAATTATTAAAACTTGGACTTCTCTGACTAACAGATGTTTCTGTACATCAGCATAGAGAACACTAGAGTAAACACATTACTGAAAACATTCATGACAATAAAATGATGTGGAACCAAAATTCTTTCACTCCCTGTGATTTGCATCTTCATAATTCTTACTGCACTCACTCACAAAGCCACTTAAACCATGAGATCACTTGTTTTCCAGCAAATTAAGTCCCAATACTTGCCAATCATTCTGCTTCAGAGGTCAACGAAGATAAAGTCCTTCTCTTCCTTGCATAGATCCTTAAGACCATTAGAATTATATCTATTTGCAAGAAATGGTCACAAAGCTAACAAGTTCCAAATGTTTCCTTTTCTTAAATGCATGTTTGTTTCAAATCACATGTTTTTAATCTGCACAAACTGCCCATTTCTTATTTATCTCAAGTATATGCTGTCCAAGAGATAGCATAACTAATATAAATTAGAAAATACTTCTTTTTGCTGTCACACATACTGTTGAGCTAGACAAAAAACCAATATCTTGTCATGACCAAATTATGAAGTCTGTAGTTCCACTAAGTAAAATACTGATTGAAGAGAGTATCATTAGTAGATCTGATTAATTAAAATAGGCCTAGCCATAATTAACACTAAATTATGGCTAAATTGATATATCAAAAAGGTTTCAATACCTTAGAGTTACAATCACACTTATTTAATCAGTGTAGGTTCATTACATGGTTCATGCCATCCCAAGGTCATCATTCAAAGGTTAAGTGCTTATTCAAAGCTTATCTTAAATTCTAGCTGTACTGAAGAGAGAGAGAGGGAAATGCTTCTGAGGGTGGGACATCCCACCCTCGACCAGCTGATTAAAGTCACCTCTCTCAGTGTAGAGACAGTCTAGGTGAAACTCCTAGCTGAGTTACCAGGTTGAACACCTAAATTCAGGTGAGAAAAATGCCAGCCAAATGTGGGACAGTCTTAATGATGCCTGGCAAAGAATGTCAAAATTAACCAAAAGAATGATAGGAAAATACTTCTAGGTCTCCACTTCTTTTATGTGTAATGCTTGGTCATTCTTTCTTGAGAGAAAAACCTTTGAAGCATCTTAAAACTGTATGGTTTTTGGACTATTTAAATTTATATTCAGATGAATATATGCTTTATGCAAATAGAGAAATAATATGCTTCGACATGTGTCCAATGGCTCTACTGTAAAAAGAACAGTGTTGAAAGTGACTGTGCACAAAGCAGGGTAGGGAAAACATTAAAATTCAGACACAGGAGAAGCATTATTCCATAACTAGTGTGACCTCTGATAGATTCAGACTATTGCTATTCAGGCTAATGTAAAAGGAAAACCCATTAAATGTTGCAGACTCAAGATGGCTCCATGAAACTCGCTCTTCCAGTAGACAACGTTATAGATTTTGGGCATTATTTTACTTTCATAGCGTTGATAAGGTTTTATCACAGAGCAGTTAAAATGCAAGTGTTTAAACAGGTATCGTTTTGCTTTGCTTAACATAAAAACATCCAATAAAAATTATTACTTCCACTTAGGGCTATTATATGTGAATCCATATTTTCCCAAGGATACAACCTTGTTAAACAACCTTCCTAAGGTTGTTTAGCAGTTAGGGTTTGAAAGATGAGTTCAGGTATATAATAATATAGGGGTTAACCAGAATCTCTCTGGTGTCTCAGACTGATTCCAGAAGGAAATCCAACAACAGCAATGATGTTATGTGTCATATATGCATGCATCTTGTCATATCACAGCAAGAACCTATTTCGTACCAAAAGGAATCCAAAGAGATTTTGGCAAGGAAACAAGAGATTCTCAGGACATGTAACCTGGTGCTTACATGCTCTAGTGGCATCCATTCTTCCAACAAATTCATGGGGACTAGAACTAGCTGTAGAGCTGGGAAGGAAAGATAAAATTAATTTAAAAGAATCTGTGAACAACATTGATGTAATTATGCTTGCAATTTGAGTCTGGTATGAACTCTAATGAGGTTTACTCCACACAAGTGGAAATTTTTTTCTTTGCCACTCGTATCAAAATAGCTCCAGAAATTCGCACTTAGCTGTAGCTGCAATGTCATGAGTTTTCTCTCCATTCCTATCTAATACTTAGAGACATTGAAAGTCTAACAATGCCAAGTGCTTGAAAGATATCTTCACAAGATAGTTTCCAGCACATAACATTTTCAAGGCTGTCTAGTCTCTCACCCCTTTCCATGCAGTGAATGAAATACTGACATATAAAGATATTAATCCAAGAAGCATTTTTGCACTTCTAGGTTAAAAGAACCTCACAGTAAAACCCTGCTGTATGTCAATATACACAGGCAGTTGTCATTACAACTGGCTCTGTCCAGCTTTTTTTACAAGCTCCGTGATCAGAGCTTGATATGAAACCTGAAGCCTTTTGCCATACCTCTCAAGAAAAGAAAAGAAAATAAAAACGCAAAACAGCCAAAAATTTGACTTATGTTTGCCAAAGCTGTAAATGCAAAGTGATGCTAATTAGCAGGTTTCTAATAGGCCTTATGAGTAATTAATCAGTTTATTCTGGTACAAAACAAATCTTCAGACATCAGTTGTACTGTTGACCTGGGGAAGAGTTGGGTTTTGAGGGGATTTTGTTAAGGCAGTAAGAGTAGAAAACCATATGGACTCTTCCTATGGATTGGCTTCACCTTACTGTACATGGAATTAAAACATGCAGTTCTTTCCTGTGCTGAGAAGCCCCAACTTAAATGTAACTTTTTTTTTTCCTTTGAGAGCCCCACTGCAAGGCAAATCCATCAAGTCCCCTCCACTGTCACCTCCTGGCCCCGGCCAAGCAGGTACCCCAGGTCTGCAGGAGGAGGATAAATGACAGCAAGGCTCACAACAAATTCAGGAGGTGACGTGCATTCCCTCTTTCACCCCCCTTTTTGAGTAGAATCCAGCACACAGGAAGCTCCCACGATTTCCCTGGCCACTCAGTGTCCCCCACCCCATCCCTCAGCAATCTCTTTCCCAACCCTTATGCCATGTCATTTGACATTTCATCAGTTCTCCTCCTGGTTTAATTCCTCTGTTTTCTTCTTCTTGGCCTCTTCCCAATTGGTAAAGACGTGGTTAGGACTGAACATTAGTCCTAAAAGGAAAAGGACAAATTAACCACAATCTAGTGGTTACAGATGCTCTCCTAGCTCTCAGTCTAAATGTATCTATATAATTTTGCAGCCCTGTGCCTTCCTTCCAGAGTTAGTAAGACTGAGTAGTTCCCAACTGTGTTTATTCTCTATTGCCCTAACCCACAAAATACATTTATGAACTATTTACATCCCCTATGAGCCTTCATCGATCAGGTTAAATATCAATTATTTTTAGTCTACCCTCCTGAAGCAGGCTTCCTCTTCCACCCTTCTCTGCACCTGTTTCAATTTGAATATTTTTTGTGTTTTTTAACACAAGCAGATAAAATTGTATGAGAATTCAGCTAAGGTCATATTGGCACCACACAGAAAAATTCCTCTTTTGTTTAATGCTTCTGCTAGCAATATTCTGCTTAAGATTTATATTTACTTCTTTCCCAGCTGTGCCACATCCTTGGCTCAGTCAGAAACTTTTGTCTTTCCCTGCTTTCAACTGCAGCTTCCTGCTTCACATAAAATTTAAGAGAAGCTATGGCAACGAATTGAAATGTGTTTAATAATGTCTTGCTTCACTTAATTTAGTCACAATGAAGATTAAATGTTATTTATAGTGCTATTTTACTTGTTTAGATTAGAAGAATTTCTTATTCTTGAAATTCTAATAACTCAAAAATTATACCAACAATTATAAACCAAATGCAGGGTGAAGAGCAGGCATCTGTGCTGGTCTGGGACTGCAGTTCCAGAAGCTTCAGCTTTGCTACTGTCAGCTTCAAAGCCTGACTACAGTTTCAAAGATGTCATCATCTCGCTGTAAAAATTAAAGCTATTTTAAGAGGTTCCTCAGCTGTTTATAGGGATTCAGCTCTCAGCACAGTCAACTCAAGAGGTGGGAGCACATGTCTGAGGACATCTCTTGGCTTCTCAGACTTGCATTAGACTGTCCTTCAGTGCATGTTCAGTATCTTATAGAGCCTGAGAGTTGTCATGGAAATTAGCAATGAGTTGAGCACCGAAAGCCACAACCATGCTCAACTAACTTTGGTTGAAACATGAGGTTCTTTGCTTTTTCATATTCCTTGAAAAGGTCATGGCAAAATTACAGATTTACAGATCAGATGATCTTTCTCCAGCTGTTGCTGAAGCTGTGTCTCCTCCCATGCTGGATGTGGCCAGTTAGGCCAGCATTGTGGCTGTGAAGCATTAGCAGATCAGAAAACCCAGGGATTGGGGCCTTTCATAGATTATGATGCCTGATAGATTATCCTTTATAATAGATAAAATTCATCAAATCTATATATCTCAGAGCTGAAGTAGCTTTATCAGTGCTACTTAACTTTTCCAGAAAATGTATAATTTCCTCTATTATTTTACTGGCTGACTTTGCTGATTGCTGGAGTGTGTGCACATTAGGAAGCTGGCCTTCCAGGCCATGGCCTCAACTTTGTTTTTATTTTCCTTCAATGATTTGTCACTGGATAAAACAACAGAGCCCTGGAAGCATGATCTAAAATCCCAATTCTGCCCTTGGCCCAAGCAGAGTGGAAGACTAGTCAGGCTCCCTTCTGCCTCCTGCTCTCCCCCTCCTACATCTCAGCTAAGTGTTTTTAGCACTAGCCCACCATGCAAGAGGCAGATGGCAGCAGGTCAGATGAGGAAAGTTGCTTCCCTGACCAGATACAGTGCCAGAATGCCTAGAATTTGAATATTAAGACAATGTTAAGTGAGATATAAACTCCTCTCTTGAATGAGTGAGAAATAGATTCAAGACTAGACATGAGTGACTAAATGAAAGTGTTCAGGCTGTCTGGGCCGGGGTCTAACAAATCTGCTTTCCTATGGGGTTGTCACACAAAGAAGTAGGTAGATTGGATGACCACTTGGCCTGTTCCAGAATATTTCTGCCTTTTATCACTCTGCTGCAAGGGTTAATATGATACGGGCTGTAATGAGCTGGCCAGCTCCTGACATGAACAGAATCTGATTGATTATATGCATAGTACACTAACTCTCTGCAGATGATAATGGCCATTCATGTATCATGCATTCAGCAATCACCAACATCTTTAATACAGATGTAAACCTTTGTATTGATGCCAGTTAAGCTACAATGAAGAGAGAAAGAATGTCAGAGAACATTCATTTTATTTCAAAGGGTCACTCCCAGCAGTGCAGCATGCCATTTTGTGCTGCCGTTGTTTCTCAGAAACATAATTCCCAGGAATGTACTGTTCCTAGTTTCAGAAGTAAGGACACAATTAAACAGAGAAATACTGCAAACAGATAAAATCCATTGCAGCACAGCTCTCATCCTTTATGCAACAGCATGACAATGCAATGGCGTTTGTGACAAGATGTCAGAGGGGAGAGGGTGACCACTGTTCCCCACTGGACCATTTAGGATGAGCTGGACACTAAATGAGTTCCAGTAGGTTTTTCTGAAGTTCAGTTCACAAGATGCATTTGCAAGTACAATGTCACAGCGTTTTCAGAATAACCTCAGATCCTCCTGGAATCAATGAGAGACACAGGCAGATGCCACAAAACAAATTTGCTGAAGAATAACTCAAGGAGAAAGTTGTGCAGGGAATGGAAATGAGGTGCAAGTGGAAAAATGCAAAAGAAACAAGAAAAGTTCAAGAGCAAAATAAAGGAAAGAATGGTGAGATACCTGCACTTCCTAGTTCTCAGTATAAACACATAAAAACTTGCATGACAGACTAGACAGACAGGGAACTGACAGCAGGAAAGCATGGGATGGGTCATAACAGAAAACTGAAATTTCCAGGACAAGTAAATTGAGCTGAAAAGAAAGGTGAGATAAATAATAGTTTCAAAGGATATGCTTCTTTGCAATATAAGCTGAGATCAGTCCTCTTAGGTACAAGTACTACATCATACTGCTAAATCCTGGGTTAGTGTTGAACACAGGTACTGCTAGAGATGGTGCTCCCAGACCCTGCCCTTGGCTTGGTGTCAACATGTTTTGCTTTACACTCAGCTCTTTCCTCTCTTGTGCAAGCACAAGCACTCAGGCAGCAGTGCACCAAAGAGCTCACCTGGATGAGAAGTAAGAAGGAAAACAGAGCCATTCCTAACCTGCATCAGTTTTCTGATCAAATTCAGTAGGAGCTGTTGCAAATGGTTCTGTCAGCATAACACAGGAGTCAGCAGACACAGACTGGCATGAAGAATGAGCGTTCATGGAATGGGGCATGGACACATGCAATGAATTACACCCTTGACTTTTGTTGTTTCTGCTTCATATCTGAAAGAGGACCTGTATGCCTGAAATTCTGTCTGTGTTATTTTAGTTAGTCTGGTAAACAGAGAAGGGTCAGAATTAAGATTTGGAGCACAACCAGCTCTATTTTGTAACTAAAATAGTTCCTTCCTTGAATAATTAGATTCACAAAGTTAGCTCTGCTTCACCTGCCTGGTTCAGTACACTACAAGCCAAGTTTTGCAGCAGTTAGAATTAAATCACAGCAATGGGATTGGTCAGAAAATAAATTATAAAGTAGAGTAGCTTAAAGGTCAAAGTCCCAAAGAGTTAAGTATTCTTTGAGGAATATTTCCATTCCCTAATGCAGATGGGTGTAACTCTCAGGCTTGAAGTCACTGATAGGAGTGGCTGATTGCATCAGGTGCATGGATATGGCTCCTGAGAGGCCAAAGTATCCCACAACACCAAATTAGATAAATGGGAGGTTTGTTTTCTCTTTCACTCTCCGAGCGGTACTTCTTGCTTACTTCTTCCTCTCTACCCTCCAGCAAATCTCTAAGTCAGTTTTCATGTCAAAATGTCCAACAGGGTGGCTTCTCCTTTCAAGACAATCTGACGTGCCATAGCAAAAAGATGAGAGATATCCAGCAAATCTACATTTGCCCACACTGTATTTAGCCAATATTTTGACGGAGGTCATTTAACACTGGGACAAATAAGATGGTGTTAAATGTCTGTACTACATGAAGGAGGGGGCAATATTTACCACAATTATTTTTATATGTATGTAATTCTGACAGACCTATGTATTCTGATAATTAATAATCGTATGTCCAGAAGACAAAACAGTCACCAATTCAGTTTATTCAGCGGTTCTTGCTGTATTAAGACACTAAGAAAAAAAGAGAAGCAAAAACCTTCCATGTGTTGGAAAAGAACAGCCTAAGACACCAGAGAGACAAAGGAATGCAAGTCCACCTAATGTATAACCAATTCATCTCAGTTTATAATGAGAATTAATTTCACTTCCTCCCATACAGTAAAAAGTATGCAAACAGAGAAGTGTATCTGATGAAAGTATATAAGAAATGTCAAATATTCCACAGGTGCAAGCCAGGAGCTCAATTTAATTGACAAAACACAATCAAGAGAGAAAATAGATCTAAGGACTCATTGTACTCCTCTTTTTGTACAGCTAATTCCCATGCATGTTAATGCCAGGCAAAAATTATTTGGCCTCAACATATCACAAGAAAAAAATCAGTCAGAATTAACTATTTCATCCTGAAAGTGTAATTTTAGGAGACTAAGGTTCAGCATTTGAACCACTCAGCAAAAGCATTTAACATCAATTCATTTTTCTGAATTTTTCTGGAGGAGATTA
>VWZP01000487.1:216421-338921 GCA_013396995.1 Dicaeum eximium
AATTTCAGAGCTCTGTGTTTCCTCCCCACGAAAGTGTCCCATTTCTGGCATGGATTCAGTCGCCTGTGGATCTGCCCAGACTCTCAGCCCTTCCACTCAAGCAGAGACATATAGAACCTTCCTACAACTGCAAATTTACCCAGAAATAGCTGAACATGGCCACCAGGAACACAAATAGCTCCTATATATGAGATAACAGTGTTGGTGAACTTCTCTGTTTCTCCTCCAGAATGAATCACACAGAAACTGATGGCAATACTGCCCCTGATGATGATGATGAAATCATAGAATCATAGAATAGTTCGGGTAAGAAGGGATGATAAAATCATCTATTTCCTTCTTTGTGCAGGAACACCTTCCTCTAGACAGGTTGCTCAAATCCCCATCCAACCTGGCTTTGCACACTGTCAGGGATGGGGCATCCACAACTGCTTAGGGCAACCCATTCCAGTGCCTCACCACTCTCATAGTAAAAGAATTTCTTTCTAATATCAAATCTAAACCCACCCTCTTTCAGCTTAAAGCTTGTCACCCCTTTTCACTACAAGCCCTTGTAGAAAGTCCCCCTCCAGCTTTCTTGTCACTCCTTTTTACGTACTGGAAGGTGCTAGAAGGTCTCCCCAGAGCTTCTCTTCTCCAGACTGAACAACCTCAATTCTCTCAGCCTGTTTTTCATAGGAAAGGTTCTCCAGCCCTCTGATCATCTTCATGGTCCTCCTCTGAACTTCCTCCAGCAGGTCCACATCCTTCTGATGCTGGTGTCTCAGAGCTGGGTGCAGCACTCTGGGTGGGTGTCACAAGAGCAGAGCAGAGGGGCAGAATCACCTCCCTCCATCTGCTGGTCACACTCCCTTTGATTCAGCCCAGGACGTGGTTGGCAGGGCACATTGTGGGTCATGTTGAGTGTCTTATCAACCATCACTCCCAAATCTTTCTCCTCAGGGCTGCTCTCAATCCATTCTCCACCCAGTCTGTGTTTGTGCTTGGGATTGCCCTGACCCAGGGGCAGGATCTTGCACTCAGACTTGTTGAACTTCATGATGTTCACTCAGACCCCTTCTCAAGCCTGTCCAGGTCCCTCTGGATAACATCCCTTCCCACCAGGTGTGTTGACTGCTCCTTGTAGCTTGATGCCATCAGCAAACCTGCTGAGGGTGCGCTCAGTACCACAGTCCATGTCACCGACAAAAATGTTAAACAGCACCCATCCCAACACCAGTCCTTGAGGGATGTCCCACTCTTTGAGCATGAATATCCAACCAATTCCTTATCCACTGNTGACCCAGGGGCAGGATCTTGCACTCAGACTTGTTGAACTTCATGATGTTCACTCAGACCCCTTCTCAAGCCTGTCCAGGTCCCTCTGGATAACATCCCTTCCCACCAGGTGTGTTGACTGCTCCTTGTAGCTTGATGCCATCAGCAAACCTGCTGAGGGTGCGCTCAGTACCACAGTCCATGTCACCGACAAAAATGTTAAACAGCACCCATCCCAACACCAGTCCTTGAGGGATGTCCCACTCTTTGAGCATGAATATCCAACCAATTCCTTATCCACTGAGTGGTTTATCCATAAAATCATGTTTCTCCAGTTTAGAAACACAGATCTTGTAGGATGAACAACTAAATTAGGGAATGGTTCATGTACCCTTAGGTCTCTACTTGTCTTGATTTCAAGTGACTATTGAGATGCAGAAATCCAGAACAACTTCAAAATAAGATGTAAACACCTTCAGGCTTAGGATTCTAGCCAGCAGCAGATTTCCTTGCAGGTCACAGTTATTTTTTAGTGTCAACCCTGCTGTCCCTAAAACAGTGAGTAGCTGGTATCTCTAACATTACAGTGAGATGGAAGTTTGTTCCTCTGCTCTGTCATACATCAGAAGAGGTACTGGAGAGGTCCCTTGCCTACTGCAGAATTTGTTGAGTCTCTCTTGCAGATCATTTTCAGAACTACATGCTAAAACTGCAAGTACAAATAGAGCCTGTGAGCACCAGTATGATATCCTACTATAACAGTCATCCTCACCACCTCACCTTTCTTAGCCAAACAGAAGGAAGAAGTACCCACAAACAAATGAGACATTCAGGAGAATTTAGACACTAATCTCCAAAACCGCAGAATGTTCTGCTTCTTGATGTCCCCAAATTACATCTCCCCTAAAGCCCTTCAAAATTCATTTCTGGACAACCACTGGGAAACACCACAGGATGAACTGCCTGAGCAGTTCAACACCTACCTGAGGCCTGAACCTTCTTCAGATCCACAAACCAGGCACTCTCTGTCAACCTCTCCTGAGACACTCAGTCTAGCAAGTGCTTGAAGGAACATGCAAAAGGCAGCAGAGGCTGCCATACTTTTCCAAAACAGCTCAGTTTAACCAACACTGGATTTGCTCCCTCTCTTGCTGCCAGCTATGGAGACCTACCCTTCCCTTTCACCAGCTCTTGCATTCATTTGACCTCTTGGAAAGTGAATTTAGCTCACTAAACTGGCAGAAATCTAACCCAAGAAAACAAAACAAATCAAGAAAAAGTGAATACTTTTCACCACTTTAGAGAGCTAATGGATCAGACACATCCCAGGGATGACAGAAGGGAGACAAATGGAGCGTGTGTCCAGGAACGGGCCTGCCCCTTTCACCAGCAGCAAGTCCGTGGGCTGAATCAGCTGCCTCATGAAGCCTCACCCACAGGAGAGAATAAAGCTTGTTGGAGAGGCCAGATACCCTGAAGAGGACTGGGAGAGATAGAGTGAGACTCTTCTAGCCCAGCTGCACTGCTGGAGGGCCCAAGCTGCTAGTAAATTTGCACTAGGTGAGTCTTTTCACAGGAGAGTTGTGTCACCCTCTGGCTTGACGTTTGGTCACCCATCAGCTCTAAAATGGAAGGAAAGGCAGGAAGGGCAAGGGAGCTTGTCAAAGCCTATCATCCCTGGAGCAGGGGTACTGCTGGACTAGTTGTGCCTTTGACAGGGTAGTGCTACAGTTGGCTGTGAGCACAAAAAATGATGTGTCCTCTAATAGGAAAATTAAGGACCAATCACAACAAAGTTTACCACAGCGACCAAGGACATAAAGAACTGAGCTGAAATAAAAGCCGATCTAACGCAGCAAAACTGGACCACATGCAACATTTTCTGGTTAGTATATACAATTGAGAAACATCAGAGAGCAAGAAGTCTGGGTTGACAAAGCAAGTAAATAATTTGTCAAAGAGAAGAACCTGCCCCGTGTTATATCCATGTATGGATATAATTGACCACATTTCATCTTAGGAGAAAAGAAAAGTTGTGGCCAACTTCAAAGGGAACTGAACAAAAGTATTCTAATGATAAATGAATTAGCATCGTTGAAGTAAACGAGCTATTCTGAATGCCTGCCCAGAGGCAGTCATGGGAAAGTTTCCAGAACTATTGTCATTTTTCCTGGAACTCATTGACTTTAAGGACTCCACAGCTGCAAGAATTGTGTGAGCATTTCAAGACTGTCATTTTCACCACTGATTTTCTGAAAAATTCTTCCTGAACTGATTTTTTATTGGTTTCAGCTGGGGGATCCATTGCACCCAGCCAGGAAATGCCACATGCCTCCTAAGCTACTGCTCTATTCTTCTTGCACTGATGCTATCAGAGACTCAAATTCATTGCAGAGAGAACACTGGGGGCCAAATTTGCCCTCTGATGTATGCACACAGCTCCCATAGAGCTAATGCAGAATTTTTTCGCCTTTGATGCCTCTTATAAAGAAGCCTGGAAGTATTGCATTAGAACAGGGAGTTCACACTATTGGTGGTCCCCATTGTCATTAACACAGTTAGTGGCGTTCCAGTGAAAAACACAGAACAACTCTTTTGTTTGTTTGTTTTATAAGCAGATCTTCCAGGGTGGGATCTGGCTTGCTCAAATCCTGCCAAAGATGAAACTTCAGCCTCTAAAATCCATGTAAACCAAGAGTGATCCATTCTGCCTTCTTTTGAGAACTCTCTGACCTTTTAGACACTCAAATAAATCAGGCACTTTCCTCCTCTGCCTGAAAACTCTACAGGCAACTAATTCACAGCTCCATGCTCAGCAAGGCCAACTGAGCACACTCCCAAAAGGAATCAGGGAGGGTATCTCACTCCTGTTCCCACTCTTACTCCCAGCCACACCAAGCCATCGCTTCTGTTGTGCTAACTGTGATGCTCACAGGACCCTTGCTGTGGCAGTTTAACTCATTACACTGCAGAAAATCATCCCCTTCTTTGCTGGGCTTGTTTTCTGCGACTACAGTGAGCTGGATCAGCTCGCAGAGGGTCTCAGTCCCACAGCCAGCCCTAGGTATGTTGTTGCACATGCAGGCAGGAAGTGTGAATGAGACCACTTTCACAGCATTTTTGGCTCATTAATCTGGTTGCTCAATTGCCAGTTCATGTTCAGAAGGTCCATTTCTGGGGACAGAGGAGCTCTAAGTCATCTGCTGCAACTTGCAAGCAGGAAACTACTCCAGATCTATCCCTACCCTCAGCAAAATCTGCATAAATAAGTAAGGCCAAGACCAGAGCTAGTGTGAATCACTGACTCTTGAAAAAGAGTCAGGCAAGTTTGTTCAGTTGACTTGGCTTTTTCTTTGATACAGTTTGTATTTTTTTTCTATGAAGTCTAATAAAGACAGACAAATTAGAGCAAATCGTTAAAGTGAATAAAATACATATAAACATAATTTCACATTGAAGGAAACATAAGTGAAGACATGTAACTTGGAGCAGAACCGAAATCCACGCCCACCAGCTGCAGCCAGTTCACCTCCTCCTTCCCCCATGAGCACAAACCCCGGGTGTGCTGCTCTGTGGAACTGCTCTGGTCCTCTGTCCAGACTCCCAGCTTCAGCAGAGCTTTGATCACAGCTCCTTCCTGAGAGCATTCTTGTGTGCTGGAGCAGCCATGTGAGGGGCCTTGACAGGACTGAGCACTGAGAGCCGCAACAGAAACTCATTTAGTTTGATGTGACAAAACTGCTCCTCAGACAAATGCTCCATGGTGGTCCCATGGTAGGAACATGTGTAGAAGGCCTTGCTGAAGTAATAATACTGAAGTAATTTCATGCCTCCACCCACTTCCAGGCCTTGGAAATTTGTCATCCGCAGCTGGTATAAATGGATGCAGCTTCTCTGCATTCAGTGAAGTCATGGTAATTTACAGAGGGTTCAGATTTACTGAGGGTCTGGTCTTCGTGGTCCTACAGTAAACTACCATAATGAGGTTTATTCTGAGTCCTATTTATAAATAAAATCTTGTTCTTTGTAAGTTCAACCTTTCTCAAGTCACAAAAATGCTCATTTTTTTTCTAGCTTCTGATTAGGGAATAGACCTACAGACTACCTGTATTTATAAGTATCTAAATACTTAAACTCCCATTTCACAAAATTAAGGACCAAGTTCTATAGGAGACATCCTATAAAAGAATTCTTTCCCAGATCTACAATGAGGCTTCATATGAATCTGATATACTAAGATTACAAAGAAGAAATATTAACACCTCAAGCAAGTAAATCAATGTATGAATTTTTACAATACATTCTGAAGCAGTTTTTGCATACCTGTATTCAAGTTCTTACGAGCCCATTTATGAAGCAACTCCATCACTTGCATAACTGCATAACATACAGACACATGTCATTTTGGCAGTCTACTAAATCACTGATGACATTTATCCAGCAATTTTTCAAGCACATAGAAGGTCTAGATTCCCAGGGCTGTCAGTGGTACAAAAAAAAGAAGATACAACAGACTCCTCTGCCATCAAAAGAAAGCAGCCATGAATCCATCAGGAGTCTTGAGCAGAAGGACCCACAAATGAGCTTAGACCAGATTTGGGTGCACAGAAAAAGTTCCAGAGCTTGATGTGACACGTAGGCTGAAATTGCAAACAGCTTTGCCTCTCTGCAAGGAGGGGCCAATATAATCCCATATCTTACTTGCAAATCTGGTGTTTGACCAAGCATCTGAAACTCTGAAATCAGTGCAGAATGTTAAAACTGTTAAGCTGTTTAAGTCTGATGAGATGCATTAGGTGGGACCAGTTCTCAAGTAACTGAACTGAAATTCATTGAAACTATGGTCTCTTCCAGTCCAAGCCATCCTGTGATTCTATGGAACACTGTTTAACAGCTATTTTATTTAATGAAGTACAATCACAACCAGGTTTGACATTTTCCTAAGGCCAACGGAAAAAATTAGAGCATTAGATAATTTCATTGCCTGCTTAGAAGGCAGCATTTCACACTGGAGCAGGATGGAAATCACATAGATCACTGCCAGGCATGCAGGTTTCTTCTTATAAGATCTCTCAGACTCAAACTAATTTTAGAATAAAGAAAAACTCTGCTTCTAACTACCCTGCAGTAGAAAAGTTCCAGTGACATACTTCTACTCTCTTCTTTTATATGTCACATGCACTTTCAAGTCCTTCTCTACTACACTGTCAAGTTCTGTTAGCATCAACACACTATGAAAGAGACTGGAAACAAACCACAAGAAGACCTGTCTTGCTAAAATAAACCTGATTTTTCTTTTCATGTGACATGACTAACTAGCACTAAAAAATTAGCATTTTATTTTAGTTTAGTAAAGAGGTTTGCCAGAATTACAAAATTTTTGGATAGAAACTTGTTTTCAATTTTGTTTTTCAAATACCTATTGATACTTTCAAAGTCAGATGGATGTAGGCTTGTGTTTTGACCTCTTCTGCAGGTTTTTTCCTCAGTGACCCACCATTCCACTATCTCCCCTCAGATCCTAAGCTTCCTGTTAGCAAAGAACAACATATTTGCACACTGCCTTGCTAACATAATGAGCATAGTTTTAAACCAGAACTGCTGGACACTTGAATTTGAGGTTCTCAGGGAATGGTTAAATGAGGGCAACCACAGGAAAATTAAAGGTAAATTTGCACTGAAATTATAGAGGCTAATGGATGATGGTGGGCAATGAACCATTTATTTTCCATGAACCAATTAAGGGGGAAAGAGCATTGAGCCTAAGGTCTTATCACAGTATTTCATTAGCATTGGATGATAAATAGAACTGGCATATTTAGAGAAGGTTACAGTTTGTTCAGCAGAAAGGAAAAATCTGACATACTAAGCATGCATACACTTTCTCTGAAGTCC
This sequence comes from Dicaeum eximium, assembly GCA_013396995.1. Classification (NCBI taxonomy): domain Eukaryota; kingdom Metazoa; phylum Chordata; class Aves; order Passeriformes; family Dicaeidae; genus Dicaeum; species Dicaeum eximium. The sequence goes on from VWZP01000487.1 coordinate 223,574, forward strand.
AGAGAGAGACTTGCTGCTTTAAGATCTTTTGACAATATTAAAAGGGCTAGAAGACTATTGGGACTGTCTTGGATTAGAGCACAGCATATATCACATTGGGGAATTCACATGGCAAAGCTTGTGACGGTTGCAACAAAAATTACCTCCAGTGTATAATTTGGTGTTTTGAATTTCCCAACCTTTATCTGAAAAAAAAAAGGAATATTACAAGGCCTGATCAAATTGGCCAAATATTGAAACACTTTTATCATCAGTGAACAGAGATAAATATTTGACAAGAGCTATTATATTCTAAATGGAGTCAAACACTCTTGGGAGTCCTCCTATCCATGGACTGAAAAGACAGCCTGGACCTCTGGTCTAGATACCCAATGTCTAGATGTGTAGGATACATGAGCTGACTCCTTCCCAGCAAGTTGTTGAAATGTATCTGTCCTGCAGCAAAAAGGACAGCACTTGCCTGGACTCCAATCTAAGGAATAGGGAAGGATGGGGTAAAGAAGGTGGAAGTGGGTTTGTGACTGCGGATTTTTAGAAGACAAAGGGGTAAAGAGCAAAAAGGACAATGGAATTTAGGAAAACAGCTATCAGGAAATGCCATTTTAACAGGTTAGAAAGAAAAAAGAGCCCAGTTCTTTAAAGAAGCAGCAATGAGAGCATTGTCAATAAGCAGTAATTCTTCAATCCATGTCTAATTGTCAGATGGTGACACAGCACTTCACAAAAGATGCCAGCCTCTTGTGGGGAGTCTGAAGAAAATGTCTAGAAATATGAGGAAAATTAGAAATTACTGAAGGAACTCAGAATATTTGAGTCTAGGAAAAAAACCCAGACTGATTTACAAAATTGTAATAATACTTTAGAGTATTGCAACATGAAGGAGATTAACCAGTTAGCATGAACATATCTGATTTTGAATCGGTTAAAAATGCTCTGAACTTACAGCAAAAGAGGTTTAGGTTGACATTAGAGACTTCTTTCTCTAGCAAAACTAGTGAGGTGGTGCAGTGGAAATTCAACACTCCCAATCTATTAACAGAGTTTTACGAACAACTTCCATTAGTGTCTGCAATAAATGTAGATAATTGCCTTGGAGTAAATGGTGGAGTAGATGAGCTCAGTCATTTCCTAAAGCAGACTCCAGTAAAGCTAATTTTAGCCTAGAGATGCTAATTCCTCTTGGCTCTCTCCACAGTTAGTCAAGAACAGCTCCTATAGATGCAGATATAGAACAGAACTCTCCCCACTGGCCTAACGTGAATAGCCCCAATATTTCCCCAAAGCTAAGCACACCCATCCTGGTCCCCTTCCCCTCCACTACTGCCACAAGTAATTTTGTGCTCCTTTCAATCCACTTACAATCTTCTCTTCATGATCTTTTCAAATACCAGACCTCAGCCTGTGAAACCCAAAAATATTCCCATTCCTTCTCACTGTTATCATTGTTCCTTATTTCTCAGTTTTGAAAAACCATACTTTATCAAGAATTCTTACAAAACAGATCAGACTGACAGGGTTGTGTATGAGGTATGCCTCAGTCTCAGTTACAGTCGGGTCTGTTTTTCAGGAAGTGCAACTACAATATCACAAGTGTCCTTTATCTCAGATTTTTTTAATCAACACTAACTAATCTGCAGATATTGGTGCTCTCTGGAATATTCCCTCAGGTTTGAAAAGTCAACAAAAGTCAGCAATCATTCCTAAATACTTAAAATTCTTAAATATTCATAGTGCCTTTAAAATTAACTATAGTTTAGTAGGGCATATTGCCCAATAGCGAGAACAAAACAAAAACATAATCCCTGACAGACAGAGGTCAACAGCAACAACAGGCTCACAGTCACTCTCAGGTTTCTGACAGGGATAGGGTTCAACTTCCACTGTACAGGTTATGTGCAGGTTCAGTGACCACAGAACGTGCCTTTGAGCCATCCACTTTCCTCAGGACAGGCCGGCTGCAGAGTGCTTCACCCAGTCCTGTCCTGTGCAGCTGCTTCAGTCTGCATTGCATGGGCAGGACTGACAAGTGACATTTGTGATCATTCAGGGTGAGACCTCAGGCACTGCCTGAATCTCAGATGCACACATGCAACACCTGCCCTGTGTTTCCTCTAGGAACAAGGCAAAAAAAAAAAAAAATACTGTGGCCATCTGGTCATTTTATGAATTGCTTGCCAGGAAACACTTGGGGACCCCTAGTTCAAACAACCCTCAGTTCAGAAATCAAGATTATATCTAAAGCCTCAGGAGATACAGCATAGTACAAGGTAATCCAGACACATGCAGGTTTCAAAATTATTAGAAGAGTAAACACTCTAAATCTCAAGTACTGCTCAGCCTCACAGTCTGTCAACATTACGGTCTGCTAACCGCAGTGTTATTCAGCTGAAGATCCTCTCTATCACTTGCTTCTGTCTTATAAGCTACCATACTAGGAGTCCCTGGGTGAGTGACAGCAGATGATGTGGCAAGACAAGGCCACAGCCTGGTGTTGACACAGGCAGCATAGCCTAAGCACTGAACCCACCTAATTTACCCTTACATTCCCACTAGCCAGCTGCAGGATAAAAAGGGCTCTGGATAACTACTGGGCTGTAACAATAGAACCATAGAATCATTAGGGTTGGAAAAGACCTCCAAGATCATCAAGTCCAGCTTGTCAACTAAACCACAGCACTAAGTGCCATGTTCAGTTGTTTCTTGAGCACTTCCAGGGATGGTGACTCCACCACTTCCCTGGGCAACCAATGTATTGGGCATGACAACAGTTTTCGTGGAGAAAGTCATCCTGATGTCAAATCTAATGGTTTGGAAGGAAGCAAAAAAGATAATTACACTGTCAAAAAGGTCCATAGCTCACCGTTTCTTCCTTGGGAGATACTAAGCAGTATGAAGCCAAAGCAGACCACTGGGCTGAAGTTTTGTTGGCAGGAGAGACTTGAGGCTTGGCAGAGGAACCCAGCTATCCAAGAACTGTGAAGGGAGTAGAGTGAGCGAGCAACTACAAACTCATTCACACAAGAACATTGAATCTGAATTAAATACCATGAAAAGGTAAAACCACATTATCTGTTGACAATCAGACAATCCTACTAGGTCATAAGAGGAAAAAAGCCTGAAAATGACAGAGAGAGCACATGCACTGCTCTCTGTAAAAACCAGAATGAGAGGCACAAGCACTGCTCTCTGTAAAAACCAGAATGAGAGACACAAGTGATAGTTTGCTTAAAGCAACCAGACAATGGCCAGAGAGAAAGAACTTGCTAAGAGAGAAAAGCAGAGAGAGCATCACTTGGTGAGAAGGTACAGTCAGTGGTCATTTCCGTAAGTGAACTAAGGCTCAAATATTTGGCCAGAACTAAGGCTCAAATAAGGAAGAGGTCAAGATGCAAGAGATTAATTAAATGGCCCCTTTATCTGCACCCCCAACTGGAAAAGGGAGACTGTTCAGGAAAAATGAGCAAGTAATAAATAGGTACAAAACTTACTAAGAAAAGTAAACAAACCAGTAAACATCATTCAACAGACACCCTTGGTTTATTTTTCAGCTCACTGAATTGAACTCACTTAAACAAGTTTATGATAAATATTAAGACCCATGCTGCCTAAGAAAAGCAACAATGTATTAACATAAGCCATGCCAACTGAATACTGAATGCACCATAGGAATGCTATTGAACTAGAATGAATAAGAAATATTGAATGCCTGGAGATTATTATCTTGATGATGCCTCTATTATTCATGCCATAACCAGAGCTCAGCACTCCTACAGAGTAGTCCCACATCGCTTCCAGCAAACTCCTGTTCTTTTTCTATTCCAAATGGGGAAGTTTTGTCTTGAGGCTTTCAAAAAGGTTTATACAGTAGAGGACAGAAGATAGGTCTTGGTGAGGTGCATGATCAGTCATTGACTCTTTTGAAAAAATATTCATCATATTTATGATTTTAAAACTAAATTTCTTCTAAGCATTTTCAGGCATTCCTTTAGAGTTTTCTACACATAAATTTTGGATACAAATAGCAGCAGATTCAAACACTCTGCTGGCATTTCCAGTAGTCCCCAGTCATCAAACTGGCAGCTGTATGGCACCAGCAACACCACCTGTATTTTAAGATATATATGTAAATAGTCAAGGGTGTAAAAATAGACTGTCAGCTTTCCTGAATATGAATGCTAAAGACCAAAGTGTTGCAGTCCCTTTTCTCAGGTGATTCACATTTATAATGAACAAATTTCTTATGAATCCTTAGCAAGTATGCAGACAACTGAATGTTAGCCAAAGATCCAGCACAAAGGTAGGCTGAAACACAGGAAGAGAAGTGTAATAGTAGCAATATATAATTTATTCCAGCATCCCAGTTACACTTGTATCTGCTTTCATCTCCACCCAGATATTTTCCTGCACTCTATAAAGAAATGTCAAGCACATTCCTAATCTGGTGTTGAGTGTAATCCGACATTTGGAAAAGTTTGGTAACTAGAAGGTGAGGTCACATACACCCCTGAGAGAATCGGGATACTTCAAAGGATGAAGTTACCAAGCAAGCAGAAATTATTTTTGCAACTTGCACCACAATACTAAGATTACATCTTTCTCCGTTATTTCTTGGTGAAAAATAATCCTTATTTAAACACTATTCTTTCAAGACAGCCAGAGGTTCTCAGCAGATAGCAGGGCCCTTTCACTTTAAAAAAAAAAAAAAAAATTTTTTTAAATACTGGTTACATTTCTAAAAGAGGAGGAGAAAAGGTTCTCCATACAATACCCCAACTAATGAGCAACATAGGAGGGTGAGATGTGTGTATGTTGGTAGAGTAGCCCAGCTTTCAGTGGGATCACAAAAATTCCAGTGGATCTCCTGGTTCCCCCCCCATCCCTGGCTGTGCCAGAGCAGCTATAGTGCTGTGGTCCTCACTCCAACCCACCAGGCCCCAGCTGTGCTTTCCCTGTATGCAGGCTCCTACAGCCCCCTGACACGGGGGCTTCTCCTACATCAGTTTTCAGTCTGCCCAGCATGCTTCACATGCACCTCATGCTCTTCCTCCCCAGCATCTCACAGCACCATGGGCATTCCTCAGGCCCTTTCCCATCAGAAGACAGCCCTACACAGACTCCCTCAGCCTTTCTTACCTCTCCCTGTCTACCAGCCTTTTGTGAAAGATCCCTATCCCATTTGATGAGGGTAAATCATTGTCATCTCCATTTCTAGACTATCTTTTACTAGCAATCAGATTACCTTCCCCTGATGTTCCACAGCTCCATTTCCATTCCTCTCTTCCTTGCTCAAAATTTCTTTTGTACAGCTGGCAGCTTCAAACCTCATTTTTACCATCTGGAAGACAAGACAGCATGCTTTGAAGAGTTCTCCTCCACCATATTTAATCCAAATCCTTTAGCCTTGTGGGGACAAGCTGGTTTTGTCAGTAATTTGAGTAATAAGAGCACAAACACAATTGTTAACTGAGCCAAGCTGTTCCTGAGCTTTCCTCAGGAAGATTCCTGTCCTAAATCACAGCTCCCTGTGTTTTAGGAGATAATTGCTCTCCCAATTCCATCTATCTTACAACCAGAATGGAGTCAGTGTCTTTTACCTGACTCCAAATAAACGAGAGAGATGCAGGAACCAGAAATTCAGCTAACAAGAGGGATTGAGAAGATCAGAAGTGCCAGCTTGCTATAGAAGTTCTAGTAAATGAGAACAGTTCAATTAATAATGGCCTTTTAAAATTTCCTTTCAGTTCTATTTAGTAGATGAGACATTCTTTTCAAGAAAGATATTCCTAGCTTCTGGTTTGGTATTGGGCTCCCTAGTTAATATTTTTCTTTTAAGTTCCATAGCCTATTTGCCTTCATTCCTGAAGATCTTTTTTTCTTTCTTTTCAAAGCCCATGAAAGCTCTTATTAAGTGTTCATTGGAACACACACATCAGTTCTTGTGTGCTGCCTTCTAGCAGAATGCTTTTAATTGAAAGGAAAACCCGGCCTCCTGCTAGGTTTGGGTGGGCTGCAATTAGTTCCATACTAGTTAGTTTTTCCAGAAAGTCATATAACTCTTCTACACAGACATTCCCACTCTGGCCCAGCTGCAAACAATATGCTGAGTCAGCAAGAAAAAAAAAAAAAAGGGTCAGCAGAAGGAATTTTTCATTGAATTAAGAATCCAATCTGTCCTCAAATCTTATAAAATGTGTGATGGATTCAATCTGTCCTGGAAGATACCTACTCTGGTTATGACAGTTCCTGGCACTCGCACGGGACCCATGATACTGCAAATTCCCTCACTTCATGGAGGCTTTGGACTCCATGAGCCAGGGACAACACCTTGCAAAGGTGTGGGCCTGTGTGAGGAGCAAGACACAAATTTCTCCTTATGCCTGAACCACGCTGCTTCAGTGGGGAAAAAAAAAAAAAAAGTGTCTTCCCTACTTGCAAGGAAATCAAAATCCACTGCCCTACTAGTAAGTTGCAGTGACTGAAGCCAGGAGCAAAGTGTGCCGAACATCTGAATTTTGGCAAATTCAGATGCAGATGAAAGTTGGAGGAAACCTTTTTCAGGGTACTTCTGGTTTATTTGAAGCCAATAAAGCATGAAATAGTCTTAGCAGTTTGTTATTTTTTAATGTAACGTGAGGATCCAGAATCTCTTGACAAGTAGAGTAGCAGCTCGAGTTTCAGTTCGTTGATTAGTGGTTTTCTGGATTCATCCAAGAAATGTATTCAAACAGCATGTGCAGCAGAAACTGTTGTAGTCATTAATGTTCAATGGCAAACATCTGAATGTGGACATCAGATAATGAAAACAACAGTTAAGTAAATAATAATTTTCAATTCCAAAGACAACTGTTAGAACTGGGATATGCTTTATCTTTTCACATGCAGCAAGGTGCGTGCTAAGATTTTTCCATGTTCTAACAGAAAACCATGAGTGGCAGGCACATTCAGAGCCTTTACTAGACCTAAGAAACCCTTAGGCTGAGACCCATTAATTTTGTGGGGTTTCACATCCATGGCTTGGATCAGCACAGTTGGTGCTGATCTAACACAACGACTACTGCATAAAAATTCAGAATAGTCAGCCCATATTTAGCTTATTCTTTCACAAACTTCTCTTGGTAGTAGTAAAAGACACCAAATTTTGCATTGTTAACTACAAGTAATAGGAATGTGTCACATTTTATTTCACATGGGAAGTGAAAAAAAGAAATCTTTATTTGAATTTTTTTCCTTTGAAGTTGCAGGTTTTCATCCTGGGAAATTTTTGAGAATTTTAAAGGAGTGTTTTAGTTTCACTTTGATTCAAAATATCAAGGATTTTGCCAAAAAGCCCCAATAGTATAAATTAAAATGATTCAGAAATATTTATTTATCAAACACGATTTAGCATGAAAAAAACACTTTTGGATGTATTTGCTGCAGGAAATTGAAAATTTCCAGTGGAAATGAAGTAACACCATAAAAAATCAGCATTAACAAAACAGTATTTTTGGTAAGAAAATCTTCTGCACTAAATATTGTGGCCAAGAGTAATTACAATTTATCCAAAAGCCTGAGAGAGCTACAATGGATTTTTGGAACCTTTTAAACATCCCACCTAATGCAGTAATAATGTTGCACAGTGAGAGTGAGAAAAGATTATAGTGAAAAGTTTTGTATCCCAGCAGCACCTGAATATAAACAACATGTTTGTTTAACTGACAACAGCTTTTTCCATACACGATTTTAAATTTGCAGAAAACTATAAATAGATAGCACTTTCACTGAAAGCATTAAATTAAGCAACTGGGTACTCAACTTTGTAATGTGGAGCAATGTGGAGTGATAATGAACACCATGTGTGTGTGATAATGGGGGTTGTAGAAAATAGATCTGGCCAGCTGAGTGAAAAGGAAATGCTAAAAAGGAAAAAATCTGAAGTCCAAGCCAAAACAAGTGACCTAGTGGAGCAAGTAAAGGTTTGTGTTTGGGGCAGGCTAGAGGCCTGAGAGAGATCAGCAATTCAGCAGGGTATTTTTAAGCATATGCTCAAGGCCCTCCTTATTCGGCAGGAAACTTAAGCATATGCTCAGAGGTTAAGCATCAGCTAAAGTCTCATTGATGTCAATGGGTCTTAAACACATGCCTAGAGATACATATGTGCTGAAGTGCTTTTACAAATAAGAATGGACTGGGGATCAGGGCCTCAGTCCCCTGGTATTCCATAGCAGGCTAACCCTGCAACCTCCTGGCTTTCCAAATTCTTCGGAGTAGATCTCATTTATTATACACACAGGACCAGACTTTAGCGTTAAGAACTTGTGTTACTGTACATAACTGCCATTGGCCCTTTGGTACTGAAATAAATAGGAAAGTACAGATACATTTATAAAACACCAGTAATTTCTACTACAATGTGTCCAAAGAATTATCTTAATGAAACAGTGGAAGCATAAAATAAGCAGAAATGCACCTTTTTAGCAGGTCACTTAGTCTTTCCAATACTGATGTAAGAAGATTTCCACAAGAATGTATTTAGAGATAAAACTTAATCTTAACTGAAAACTGACTTTGAGTAATTTATTTGGAAAGAGCACATGGTGCTCTTAATTTTTATGCAACCAATGGCTCTGTACTTCTTTATGACCTTCTATGCCTGATTAGTCCACTTCTCAACCACAGAGCTGGCTGGACATCACTGCAACAACAGAATAGTCACTTTCTTTGGCAATTTGACTTCATGTAGGCAAACTGCAAAGCATTAATCTGCCATGATACAAATTTAGAAATCCACAATAATTATTCCCTGAATCTCAGATGGCAGGTTAACGTTATGAAAAAAATCTCCAAAACTTTTCGGTAAGTTGTGTCAGACTCAAGGATGGCTTGTCCTTCTTTAAAACTGCATGAAAATATACCATAAAGTGGCAAGGGGAATTCTATGGTCAGGTTACTAATGATATTAAGTATTTTTTCCATGAAGTTAGTACAGAATTTGATATTATCAGTGAAAATCCTTCCTGCGCATTTCAGTGAACCTGAACAACCACTTGGTCTTTGCATTTTGTAACTCCCCAAGGACAAATATGCAGCAGAGGAAATGGTAATAAAGATGCACTGCAGGGCCAGTGGAGAACTACTTTAGATGGATTCTGTAAATGATGGCCCATTTTAAAACACCCTTAATGCAACAGGAGCAAACTGGGGTGCATTTGAGCAGCAGGACACTGCCAGAGTACTGCTGTGAGCAAGAGCTGCATTGCTTTTCCCTAATGATGCCACAGAAACAATTATAGCAAAAAGCTGGTTTAAACAAACAAACAAACCAACCAAGATAATGTCAATAAAATTTATGAAGAGAATCTATTATTTACAGGTATGTTTTCCTTCTGTCCGAGGACTCATGTCTTTAACTGGAGAGCATTACGGTTTGGCATTTCCTGCAAATGCACTGAGGAAAAGCCACAGCAATATAGTATTCCTTCCATAGATGTTAACACTTAAAGACTCACAGAAGTGGCTAATGTTCAATTTCTGGTTAACATTTGATTACTTTCTTGCTTTGTTTTTCCAGATGAAGACAACCTGGTGAAAGCGTTCCCAGATTCCTCTTTGCACTTCTGCTACGACAAAACTTAGCTGAGGTAGGCAAATTCAAGTTCTAAAAGCATATATCTTAGTCCAATTTTGTTTCAAGTTTCTGCCTTTTTATTAACTAGGGAAGAGCACCTCTTCCTTCTTGCCCAAGAAAGCTGCTGGTTATCATTCCCATCCCGCCGGTCGGTCGAGTAACACATGATGCTAGCCTAGTATAAATAAGAAACAGGTTCCTATGGAATCTGAAATTCTGTTTGTACATCCTACCACTGACCACAGCGGAACAATGGTGTGCCAATGACAGAGAAAAAAAAATAACTCTATTTGCTTGCTCTTTCTGTGCCTCTGTCTGAAATATACCTAACTCCAAAGCTATTATTTATAGTTATGAGGTGACAACTGAGAGCTAGCAGTCTGCTGAGTGAAAAAATGTTTGCATTTATCCTTTCTAGAGATATCCTATATATGCACACACATGCATGTGCAGCAGCTATTCATACACACTGGACAGGGAGAAATACCTAATCAGCTACAGTGCTTATTCAGTGCTATGGAAGAAAAGTAAAGAAAAGTTCTTTATTTTGTGTGAATTAAGTGACAGAACTTCAATTTTTAAGATTATTCAAAATGAAGATAATTTTAATCATTTTAATCAAATTATCATTTTTATCATTTTAATCAAAGGCTACAACTACACTGGCATTGTTTAAAACACTGAGAAGCAGTGTTGTAAGTTTTCTGTGAACACTTCTGGGCATCAATTTTATTTAAAAAATCACCTCTTTGGAGTTGCAATATGTTGTAACTTCTAAATATGTTTTTTAAAGTCAGTCTTGGGCAAAAAGGTTGGACAGGGTAGACACTAGGAGGAATTTCTTCACAGAAAGGATTGTCGAGCATTGCAACAGGCTGCACAGGGAGGTGGTGGAGCCCCCATCCCTGCAAGTGTCTAAGGAAAGACTGGATGTGGCCCTTAGTTCCATGGTCTAGTTGACATGGAACTATGGAACTATGACAAGGGGGTGTTTGGCCAAACATTGGACTCAATTATCTCAGAGGTATTTTCCAATCTAATCAGAGGTCTTTTCCTAACCTGACTCTGTGATTTTGTGAAAAAGTTTACATTGTTCACACAATCACCAAAATGCTGATGTTGGAGAGATCTTCTGGAAGTCATTTAGTTCAGCTGCCTGTCTGCAGGACTATCACCAACAGCAGAACAAGCCACCCATGGTTTTCTTTAGTCAAGTCCCAAAAACCTTTAGGGATAGATATTCTGCCTCTTCTTTGTGTACCCTGCTCCAATGATCCAAAGCAAAAAGATTATTCCTAGCTTCCATTCTAACTTTCACAGTCACAATCTGATGTTGTGACCCCTTTTTGGCCACTTGAAGTTATGAAGAAGGGTTTAGCTTTATCATCTCCATAGCCTGCCTTCAAGCAGCTCCAGACTGCCCATAGCTGTTTCCTCATCAGGCTCTACAAACACAGCACCTTTCACCTTTCTGTAAAGGGCATGTCCTTCAGGCTTCTGGCCACCTTGGTAGCCCTCCACTTGTCCCTCTCCAGCATGCCTACACTCCCGATGTTTCAGCCAACCTCACACATCACTTCTGTAGTTATGACAAATAGGATGAGCTCAGCTTCATCAGGATTGCTTGGAAGTTTGTCACTGAAGAAGCCCTTTATTCTGCTTGGGATTTATGGTACAGCCTTTGACAGGCCCAGCTGAGGCAGTTTAAGACACCAGTGCCCCAGGCTGTGCCTTTTCCCAATTCAGAGGGGACCACTCCTTGCTCAGAGATGGCAAAAAATGTTGTGCCCCAACAGCCCTCTTCTGTTAACTCTGCTCTGGGGACAGCACAGGGTGGCAGATCATGAGGCATGTAATGGCTGCTATCACCACACCTTGGAGGTAATTTCCAGGTGGACTTTACCTCTGAATTTCAAACAATGTCATTATTCCTGGATCATTTTTCTCCATGAATGGGTAATTTCAACGAAATATAAAAAACAGTTCTATGATCAGATGCAGTCTAAGTCTTATGACCGCTGACCTTGATTTAAGAGGACCAGAAATCCCCTGCAAAACTCTTTCCAGTAGAAAAGCATTTAATAAATCTTGTGAAAGTGTGAGGAAAATATGGGGGAAAAGGAGACACTGATAAGAGAAATACTTTCAAAATAGACAGCAACAACAGACACTTTGGAGTAATTTTCTAGCCAAGTAATTACAAGAGTTCTCTGTCATAATTTCCCATGGAGGAAAAAAGCCAAAAACAAATAGGTAGTAATCTGCAAGTCTGAACCACAGAAAATCTGTTGTACTGTTCTTCTAAGGGAAGGTTAGAACTAATGTCAAAATAGGAGGTCTGTGTTTTTCTAATCACACAGAACTTACAGTCTACATCAGTTTTTAGCCCTTGACTGCATGGATTATGGGGATACTACCCCTCTCATGAGCAGTGTGACTGACTTTGCCCTCTTCTTCAGCAGTTCAGCTGTGTACTTCCCTCCTTCAGGTGGGAGAAACAACTACTGAACAGAAGAACTACATCCTAATAGCTGTGATTCCACCCAAATCTCAGTTTTCAGCATGTCAGGACGTTCTGTTTCCTACCGAGCAAAGCTAACTCCACTTCCCTATTCTTTTAGGTATCTCCCTGCTCAGTGCCTTGTTTATAGTCTCTGGGCTGCTTTCCAGAAGCCTTCAAAGCTGCCCAGCTCTCCCCACAGGCTAGGAAGAGGGAATGAGGTGGGATTTAGGTTATCTGACCATGGCCTGAAGGAGGCAGTCCAAGTATCCCACCAGCAGGTGACAATTGCTTGGCTCTCCTCACCTTAGCCATCAAGCATGCTTGATCCAGGCCAAATCCCACCCAGCCCAGGGGCTATCCATTGCTACATGCTTCCAGTCAACCTTTGGGAACTCAGTGTACACACACACACGCTCCTCAGGCGGTTCCCTGTGAGTGTGCCAGGCCATTAAAAATGTTTCTTGTTCCCAGCTTGGAAATATTTGATCGGTTGAAGAGAAATATACTTTTGGCATGTACTCCCAACCCACACTTTGTTTTCATATTCTTTGCTATCAGTAAAGACATTTTAACATGCCACAAAAAAAGCTCTGGATGAATTTGCTCAGTTAAAAGTATTTCTGAATCTACACCATAAACAGAAACAGAGCTGACTCAACATCAACACTTCCTAAAAGGCCAAAACTCAACAGCAAGTTACATACAGGAAACAAGATCGTTTTAGTCATAAAAAGCAACTCTAATCTCATATTGGATATTTCTGTCATCTATATGAGACACAGTAATAAGTAATCAGACCTCTGGCATGTTATTGCCCCAATGCCTTAGGATGCAAATTAGTTCTAGAGAAGTAATAAGCCTATTACGACAATATGAAGGAGACATCTTTCCCTTTTGCACTCCAGGAAGCTTGAAAACCACCTCTGAAGCTGCCTACATACACTTGTCTTCCAGCCATCAAGTGACACAGAACAGCAGTGGCAAAGGCCAACAAATTCTCTCCAGAGCTCTCCTGGAGACACATTGATTTGGGATGGGATTTGGGATTTTGAGTCAAGCCAGATATCAGCTCAATTTGTACCATCACAGCAGCATGGAGCAATTTCAACACTGCTGAAAACAGTGGATCACCCATGTGAGCAATGCCTGCTGTTCCCTCTGCCATATCCCTCTGTGCAGTCTGGACATGGGTACAAAGGAGACCATGCATAACCAATTACATTAAGGTGCATATTCTCAGGGAATAAACCTTCTAATACCCTGTGGGGCTGAGGCTGGAGGTAAAAAAACAAGGTTTGGCAGGTTCCTCCCCTGCTTTTATGCCTGTCTTAAGGTCAGAGGTGTCATCAGGTAACCCCTTTCTCAATGGAAAGGGAAAAATAAGAGTTCTGGTAGTTGATTTGTTATTTTTGTTAATATTTTGTTCTAAACTCTTGAAACTGTTTTCAGGAAACAGAAACTGTTTTCAAGCTTTTGTTAGGCAAGGAGAAAAAAGTGCTTCCCTTCAAAGAGAGGATAGAAGTGCATTTAAAAAAAAAGAAATGCATACTTTAGGAATGTTTCTCACAGGAAAAAAAAAGGACACATACAAAAAGACATATAAGGCAAAATTCATAGGGGTATAAAATCATCATCAAGGAAATATTAAAGCTTACCAAACTTTTCTGCTAATCACACACCTAACCTGTCTGACTCCTCTCACACACAAGCAGACAAGCTGCTCCTAGGTGAATGTCAGTAAGAACTGTGCTACAGCAGACTCGTAATCTTGACCCAGACTAACTCTTACACGGACACTAAGGACATTGCCAAAGAAACACAGGCCCTATTGTTAATCATTGCTTTTAGCAAACTTCCCTACAGCCTGAGCTAAGCACCATATTAAATTGTGGAGAAATCACTGTAACTATTATGCTGCAAGTGACTTTTAAATCAAGTGCATCAGTTATACGATATTTAGCACTGTGCTGTAAAGGGTGGTAAATGGAGGCGTCATAAATATCTGACTTTATCATCTGTTGACTCATAATCCAGATGCCAATGGGATATAAATCATGTAAAGCATGTTTCCAGATTAGGAAAGTCTGGCTGTTCACTATTGTTCTAGCAAACCACATAATTTCTTTGTAGGATCAGGAGTGCCCTCTGATGGATAGCAGCTATTACTGGGAAGTAAGAGTTGACTGGAAAGTGACACATCCTAAATTGCCTATGCAATACAAGATATTCTCACTTCCTGCACTATGCATTTACAGTCTTCTGTATGCTTAACTACTATAACCAACTTTTTTGTTCTTGGAAAGAACTTTTTGCATATTTCTCTTTCCATTTTCATCATTTATATTAGTATTAGGGATGCAATCAGGGCACTATATATGCATATATCTGGTTGTAAAATAAATAAACTGAAAGAAATTTGAGACATAAGCTACAAAATTTGTTTAACAAGCTCTGAGAAAGGCCTTGAAAGGCTCTAACAAATTCAGACACCTGAAAACTCAAATATTCAGCTGAATATCAAAAAAATATATAACTGGGGAAACAGGTAGACTCTCCTAAGAAGGGCTTATGTGCATGTAAGATCCCAAGAGCTTATATGTATTTTTCTAGCTCTATAACCTATTAAATACGTTAACTCTCTCTGCAAACTTTGCCTCATTTACATCCTTAGACAATCACAAAAGAACTGTCAGAAAACAGGACATTTTTTTTTCTCCCTCATCCTTTACCTGTCAAGTATTGAACATCTTCAGGCTGCCTATAATTTTAAATTTTATCACCTCTGATATCAACTGCCCTTTCCAAACTGATTTGGAAGATGAAGAAGAGTCACAGACTTGGAGTTTTTTTGTGAAGATGACTGTGCCCAATACCTGGTAACCTCTCTCCCTTCCACTGAAGTAACAGCAGGTCTGAAGCTAATGCCTTTGGTGAAACAAAATCCTCTCAAATTGGTCTCAAATATATACTTTCCCTATTATACACACAAAAAAAAAATTATAAATACAAATTTGAAATATCCAAGCGCTTACGATACTCATAAACTGCACCTTGGGGTTAACAACAATTAATACTAACACTGCCCACCTTGAGACCCTTAAAAAAGGCAAAATACTAAGAATTGCACATTGTTTAATAAGTTACAAATGCAGACACCTACAAGTGTCAGAGGAAAACCCATCTCCTTAGACGTGCAAAGGAAGATGGGTGGCATCAAGGAACATGGCTGGGGAACAAGGAGCTGTGTGCATTTTCCCCGTGTCTCCATCACTGTTGCTGGTGCACAAAGGCAGCAGTCATTCTGCCCTCGGTCTGTTGCACCCTGTTGGCAGAGACTCACACAAGCGCTGCTCTCTCAGTGCCACTTTGTTTTATTGCTATTTTTAAGATCTAAACCAAATGTAATTTTTAGATTTTTCCCTCTGATGAGCAAAGCAGGAGGAGATAACAGCTTCCCATGAAAGAGACCAGCAGAAGGTTTTTTCTGTGACAGATTTTACTCAGATTTTACACATAGCACAGAACCCTGAATATTCTGAAACAGGCAATGTTTGCATACTATGATTGTTGCGTCCCTTTTCCACATGGAATTGCAGCCAGCTGAGGCTCAGACTGGGGTTATGCAGACACTGTCCTGGATGGAGTATGAGGCATCTCCTCAGCACATGGTTCTGGGGAGAGCCCTGTTGCTCCCGTGCGGAGCCCAGCAGCCCGGCCAGCCCCAGGCACACTCCAGGCCCCTGGGGGCTCCCGCTCGCAGGCAAAGGAGGTTCCTACCGCTCGTTCTGCCTCGGTCTGCGGAAGAACTGCTCAAGCCCTTGTCCCTGAGGGGTTTCTACACCTCGGAGGAGATGCTCTGGGGCGAGAGCGGGAGGAGGCGGGCGCCCTGCTCGGGCCGTGCGGGACCTGAGGCGGTCATGGGATCCTGCCCCGGCCCCGGCCCCTCAAGGAGGGCGCCGCAATTCCCCCGCTAGCGATAAGGAAGGGAAACCTTCTGCTGCGTCCTCTCAGCTGCCCACGGCCCCCGATTAACCACATGCCGTCTAACAGAGTTTCACGCAATCGCTCCCGACGGTCATCCCGTCCCAAGGCCTCGGCCTCCGCCGCGATCACCCCGGGCTGCGAGAAGCGGCAGCGGGGGAAGACCGAGCCCCGGCAGCTCGGAGCCCACAGAGCCATGGCCTTTCGCAGCCGGAGGGGTCCCGCCCGCCGCTGCCAGCAGCCCCCGCCGCGATGGCTGCGCAGGGCGGGAGGAGGCGCAGGAAGGGCCGCGATCCCCGGCACCGCCGCACATGCACCGCGAGTGCCTCGGGAACGCGGGACAGCGCCTGCCCGGAGTGTCCCGGAGCGCTCGGAGCCGCCTTCGAAACGGCAGCAAAACGGCCTGGGAAATCACTTGGAATTTTAGCTAACTTATGCTGAATTGGTGGAAGAGTATTTAAAGGTCTGAACGAAACATCCTTTCCACTTTTCAGTGGGCCCGTTTAATTTTATACTCGGATTACTGGTTCATGAAAATGTCTAAAGCGGTACCTTTTGGCTGGTTTTAGAGCAGGCCGCTCGTTTTCATGCTATAAACCTTTCCCGCACATCAGCGCTGCCACCACACCGCCCTTTGAAGAGGCTGAGGTGCCGCGCCGAGCCTCGGGGCTCTGCTGCATCCTTGGCACCTCACGGAGCTTGATCCGAGTCCATCTGAGTCCAGATCCTGCCTTCTTGCCCAAATACCCCTCCACGTTAATTTTGTACTTTCTTGCATTTTCCCGTGTGGGGTTGGGGAAGGGTCTGGAGCACAAGTCCTGTGAGGAGTGGCTGAGGGAGGTTTAGCCTGGAGAAAAGGAAGCTCAGAGGTGACCTTATCACTCTCTACAACTCCCTGAAAGAAGGGTATAACCAGATGGGGTCAGTCTCTTCTCCCAGGCAACCAGCTGCAGGACAAGAGGACATAGTCTAAAACTGCACCGGGGAGGTTTAGGTCGGATTTTAGTTGGAATTCTTCACAGAAAAAGTGATTAGATGTTCGAAGGGGCTGCCCAGTGAGGTGGTGGAGTCACAGCTCCTGGAGGTGGAAAAGGAAAGACCAGATCTGGCACTTGGTGCCACAGTGTAGTTGACAAGGTGGTGTTCAGTCGTAGGTTAGACACGATGATCTCAAGGGTCTTGTCCAACGTAATTGATTCTGTGATTCTGTTGCTGTCACCCACAGGCCTGCTGTGATTTGTGAGCTTGGTGGGTAACTTGCATATACACACCGTGGGCAAATGGCATTATAGCTCTGCAGGAAAGATCTGTAGCAGAAAACAGAGTCTTGCTCTAAAATTAGCCAAAGGGCACCACTTTAGATATTTTCATGAACAAATAATGTGAATAGAAAATAAAACAGATCCAATAAAAAATTGAAAAGTAATTTTATTTTGGCCTTAACACTTGTCCACCAATTTAAGAATAAATTAGCTAAAATTCAAAATTATGTGCCCTTCTAAATTTAAAAAAAAAAAGGAAAAAAGTTTCAATTTAATAGGTGAAATAGGTTATGCTCTTCACGTCTCTTCAAAACACTTTTCCATTAATATTAATAGGAACTTACCCTTTTAGCTTGACATTTTGTTCCAAATGTAAGCATTGTCTAATGGGATAATAATCATCATAATAATCATCATTATAATATCACCAACACTATTTGGCATCATCGATACTGCAAGATCCCAGTTCTCTTCTGAAATCTCAGTGTCTCTGGTATCTAGATGTAGCAGTGTGCAATACCTGCTGTTAGTGTTTAGCTATGGCAGTAGCACAAAATAAAATGTTTTGAAAATGTGAGATGGGTGTTAAAAAATTGGGCTAAGGGAAAATACTTGTAGTTTTCTAAGAGGAACTAAATTGTATGGGAATTTAGCTCAGAAACAGTAGCTGGCTTATGAGTATGCAAAATAATCAGGTAAAAGAAGATGCCTACTGGGTCCTTCCTGTGTTCACGACCCTTGGTGAAGCACTTATGTTATGAACAGTGCCAGAAGGAAAGTACCTGAGCTGGAGCCAGGGAAAGAGAGTTACAGATTTTTGAGGTTGTCCTTCAGTGAAAACTATATTGTTTGAAATTGTCCTGGGTTTCTGTAGAATAAAGTACTGCCTTTTGTTGCTGCATAACACTGGAGAAGCAAAATTACTGCCGTTTGTACTCTTAAGTGGTCAGGGTATTATCAGTTAAGTAGTATGACACCTGTGTGAACACATGGTTTAAATTTATTCTCCAAAGTTTGACTAGACTTACTCTTTATAGGTGAGGCCTTTCAGATCCTGCATACCTGTCTCTGCCATAAATATGGAGTCAGAAGTGCAGTGTTGTACTTTTCATTTTGCTTGTCATTCCCCTGATCTGAAATCTTCTTTTGATTTGCTGACAATTCAGGGCAATCATGAATCAAATGCAACAGATATGAGAAATATGGAATTAAAAGCAGTCCAGAAACAGAGCTCTGGAGCAAAGGCCAGTGAATTCCCTAGTCACTGGGATGAACAGACTTTAATTTGTCAATAATTCACCAGTGTTATGGAGAAGTATCAATAATAAAATTATATTAAAATACCAGTCTTGTTGCTTTGTGGACAAATCGACCTAGCCAGTCCAACACCTTGAATGAGGGGAGACTGACATGCAAACTGTGGTCTATACATCTTTACCCTTCAGGCATGCTGAGGTGATGGCAAGATCAAAGAGGCTTTTGAAATGCCAAGTTCTGAGAAAGGAAATTGGGAAATATAACTCCAGAGCTAGCTGGAGGGGGCAGGGATGAGGGTCATGTTAGAAGGTGTTAACCACTGTAGAGAGAAGAGAGACTCTTATCCCAGATGGTGCGGACATTTCATTGTTGAAATACAACTATGACCAGCCCATGTTATAAGGTAATGAAATCTGTCACAACTGGAACATCAAAAGTGGTCACAGGCTATAAAGGAACGGGCTTTGTGGGAGCAGTAGGGGCAAGAAATGTCGGACACTGGAGGCTGTGTCTCTGAGACACCGTAGTCAAGAGGATCAGAAAGGAGAGGAAGGAAGAGATTGTCTTGCTGACAGCTGCCCGAGGATAGGAGCAGAGGACAAGTAAGATATTGCTTCCTTTGTAATGAATCCAAGATGTACCTCTGTAGCCTGACATTTACTGAGTAAACTGAGTCAGTTGCTCACTCAGATAAGTCCTTTCAGTCCACTCTGGTTTTCCTATACATTCTTAGTACATTCTGTTTTAATTAGACCAGTTGAGTCCTTGATTGTTTGCAAATTTCATGCAGACCTTTCCTTAGCGGTGCTTCTAAAGAAGAGGAACTACAGAAAGATGCCTGGAGCCTGTCATAGTTGGGATGTTTGGTCAAAGGGGCTTGGACTATGGAGAATTCTCACAAGAGATGGCTCTTGCAGAACTGGAGACTGGCAAACATAAAGGAAACACCTGGATGGTTGGATGTCTTTTTATCTTCCTCTGATTTTCTTATGAATTAGAATTTGAGAATAATGGAAGTCAAATCAGAAAGAGGGATGTCAGTCGGTTTTCATGAAAATCAATGCTGCAAAGTAGAAATGTACTGAAAAGTGCAGACTAATTGCAGGAAAATAGGGGAGAGCAGACTAAAAAGTGCAAGTAGCAGAACTAGACACTTCCAGCAGAGTGCAGCATCACCCTGGATGAGCTGTGCATCAGCCTGGAGGCTTGCCTACCGATAAAAGATAAAGTAGTAGGTATCTGTTGCAAATAAATCTCTCAGAAAACTAATTACACCTTTCAATTTTTGACTTTTGAATAATACTTAGATGCTCTTAAATTATTGACTGTGTAGGATAAATGCATTGGGGATGGAAAGTAGGAGAAAGAATCTGGGACTAGAATTGGAAGTGGGAGCCAGGAAGATCCAGGCCAGACACATGGGGAGGAGTGGAGGGTCAGCCAAAGAAATAATGAGTTGACTGGTAGCCTGGTGATAGGGCAGTACATTGGAAATAAATGAACTCATGGGACTGACAGAGCAGAGAATGAAATGAGAGGAAGTACAGGCAAAGAGAACGGGATTAGTACATGGAGCCAGAGACAAGAAATAGAAAAACATACTGGAAGAGATGAGACAGGTGGGATCAAAGAGAGAAGGAATAACCAGAAAGGATATTCTGTTAACCAGTAAAGCCCATGTCTCTACAGAGGCCTTGGGATGCATATATGTCTGACATAATATAATATTGTCCTATCAAGGATGAAGACATGTTGTTGATGTCTCTCTTTTTGAAAAAAGTCACCAGGAAGAGGTCAATACTGTGGATTTAGAGATCCCAAGCCAACTGTGGTATCATGGAGATAATAAGATGCTGCCATGCGATAGAACTTATAATATTTTGTTCTCATTTTCTTTTTTAAAAAAGCTAGGACATTGCAGACAAAATTTTTTTTTTTAAAACCTTCTTAAGTTCGCAGAGCTAAATCTGGAAAAGTCAGGCAATGAGACAGTCAGAGGATTTTACCCAATCCTCTGTGAAAAGACATTGTGATTGGTCCTTGAAGTACATGGCCACCTGGGTCTTTTTCCACTGGAATTCTGTTTCATTTTTCTGTATGGAAAAAGCTTCTTTTGGAGGTGATCAGATTTATACAATGAAGGAGTGTGACTTCCCTCTCTTTATCTCTTTATACCTCATTTGTTGCAGAAATACAAGGGACATAAGAGATGTGGAGAGAAGTATATGGAGAAGGACAATTACATGGTTAGAGTCGCTGGACAAACCCTGAATAACAGCACTTTACTTCAGTGCCTTAGCACCTTCCTAGCTTTGCCATGATATCTGGGAATTCACTTAGTGAAACTTTGCTAGTTGTTTTTGTTTTCTTCTGCTTTTTTGCTCACTTTTGTTTTCTAAGTGGTGATCATGTCATAGGGTGCTTGACTTGAGGATCAGTGGTGTGCAGTGTGTAGGACTACCAAGGGCTACAGCTGGAGCAGTACCATTCTTGAGACAGGGACTACACCCCCTGACTACTCTGGAAACCCAGGTATCAGGAGACTGAAGCTGGGGAAGGTGACAATTCAAATCTTAATTTCTGTGCAGTATATATCCTTGATTTATAAAATTGTCATGATGATGATGATGATGTCACTACATTACTCCACAGAAGCAATTTAGAAATTAAATAGCATTTTGGTAACACTGAGGGTACAGCAGTGAGGGATTCCGTAGTCCATCTTGCATATGAATCAGAGGTGCAATTGAAAAGCATATTTTATGATCTTCTAATTAAAACCTGATCATAACACACACAGAGCAAAGTGAAATTAATACTGTGTGGCAAATACAGGATTCATCTGACCTAGTTTTGGTCATCTAGACTTGCTCCAGTCAGTAGGGATTTTATTCCAAAGTAGGTGTCTGCGACAGGCAGGGCACTTGTCTCTGTGTCTACTTGCTAGCTGCTTTTTCAGAAAAAAACTTATTTAAGAACTAGGTATTTTGCTTAATGGCTTAAAAATTATTATGTTATTTCACATTGTTTGTGAAAACCAATGTGTTTTATTAATGGCATGTGCAAAATACACAACTGCACCAGGTCAGTCAAGAAGAGACACGGCTATCTTGTGAATTTGATTTCCAAACTTTATTTTCTGACCAAACAATAAAGGTATAAGTAAAACCCAACTTTGATCTCAAAACTTGTTTTATTTTAGATTCCTACATTATCTTTTCCAGACCCTTTTTTTTCTACCTGGCACTTTTCCCTAGACAGTTCTTTGTTTAACAGCCTGTTCCTTGTACTCTTAATCTGGACTGTAAACTCAGTGCTAGGGTCTCTTTTTTATGTGCTGTCTGTGTAACACCTAACATCTGAGACACCTCTTGGGTTTGAAACTAAGCACTTCCATAGAACAGGAAATAAATACTCATAATTCCAGTATCATAATGGTTTCAGTCAAGTAGAAGTGTAGCAGTATAGATCAGAGATCCATGGCTGAATCTAGCACTGCATCCAGGACATCTAAAAAGTACTGGTGAAATTTCTACAGTGAACCATTACATGCAGGTGCTGTAGGAATGGAAACAGAGACTGAGGAAGTTAAATCTGCTTTCAGTAGCAGCAGAGGGTTCAACCAACCACACGTGGTTGCTGTTCCATTCTCAGGGAAGAAGTAGTGACTGTCCTGTAGCAGCTGGAAGGGATGCTATGAGTCACTGGTACCTTCCTACTCAGCTCTACTCTACTGTGGAAAGTAAGAGGTATTTTCTGGAGTTTTTTTGCACATTTCTGACTGGCCAAACTGCCTGAGAAATTTCATTATAGAGTTCCCCCAAAAAATTAGGGATGATAGACACTCTCCCTATTTCCCCAATCATTTGCACAGAGTAGTGAATTATCCCCAAGGAAAGCAAAGTATCTTCTTGTTTTATTAAATTAAAATCACTATACTGGACATAAAGCAGTAGATGTTACATCAGTTAATGCCACAAGGCTAACAGCAGTTAGTGACATTGGGAAAAACTGATGCACAGGAAATTTCACATGAGTATAAGGAAGAACTTCTTTACTATGCAGGTGACTAAGCACTGGAACAGATTGCCCTGAGAGGGTGTGGAATCTCCCTCACTGGAGATATTAAAAAACCGTCTGGATGCTGTTCAGTGCTTGAGCAGGGAGGTTGGACCAAATGAACCACTGTGGTTCTTTCCAACATACCCCATTCTGTGACTCTGTGATATTGAGAAAAGTAAAAAATACAGCTGCATTAAAAGGGACTGAGTCTGTTTGGACTAAACATTGCAATGAAAATTCATACTTTTAAGACACAGAAGGGAGAGGCAGCAGATGAGGATCCCCACTGCACCAGGATGGAAATGAGAATGATGTCCAAAGGATTTACTGAGGGAAAGAACAGCGTGGGGGATTATTTTGTCTTATAAGATATGCCTGTGAGCCCATTACCAGAAGCATGAGCGTGTGCCCAAGGAGAGCCTGCTCTTGTTCAGCCCTGGAAAAGTAATGACAGCATGTCTCAGAGATTATGTAAGCCAGGGCAAAATGAAGCCATGCATGGAGGTGATGAGCTATATGAATAGCTGAGGAAATTTTTTATGTCCCTGATAGCCTTCTGAAGTCTGCTGAGACAGTTCACTGCTCTGGTTTCTCACTCAGTTCAGACTCCCTCCATCACACAGCTAGAAGGATAGCCTATGTCAAAGCTGAAGTCTGGTTATTCCTGTAATACCTCCAAGGGAAGACATGCTGTGAATCACCATTCCTTGCAGCTAAGTAGATTGCTGGGCCAGACCACCCTGGAATCTTTGTGGCAGAGCATGAGAAATTCCACCTATGTGGGGCATTTACCCAGCTGGCTGGCAGGGTCTGCAACAGCTCTTAGTCATCTCAGAGCCAGTCCCTGAGGAGAGGACTCTTTTGGCTTCACTGCTCTGAGTTCCTCATCCAGTGCAGCTGAGTGGCCCTGTCTTGGCCCATTCCAGAACATTTGGAAACCAAGTATTTTGTAATATCTGATGTGAGCTGCTAGGCATTGCAACAGAGATGCCAGGAAGGAATACAATGACAAAACAAGCTTTCTACGAGGAAGCCCTGTGTAGACACTCCAGAAATTTATTCTAGCAACATTTGAACCCTAAAGTCAAGATATATAAATTAGCCTTTGTTCCACACTGGCCTCCAGAGTAAGACCAAGAATTTGTTTCCCACCAAGTTCTGCTGAGTGACCTAGAAGAACAGTACAGAGCAACATACTCCATAGAGAGAAACAACAACGGAGAGCTACTACCCATGGTCTCTCAAGGTATTGCTGGCTGGCTGTGGAGGTCACCAACCAAGGTTTGCAACACTTGCCCATGTCAGAACTAGCCCAGTGTGAGAGGTTTGGAGATGGTTAAAGAAACTTTTTGGAGATGGGTAAAGAAACTTCAGAAGATCTTTTCTGAGATATATGCCTGTGCTGAATATGAAGACTGATCTCCACTGTCATGGGATGTGCCTCTGACATCCTGGAGCAAGTCTTAATCACTGCTTTCAGAGGAGCAGAAGGGAAGAAAGGAAGGAGTCAACTACATTACACATTAAGCCCATATTTCTCTCCTTTTAGCTCTCTCTCCTTCTCATAGACTTGCTAGACAGACACTCTCTGAGGCTCTCTTGTCTTCTCTCACTTTAGTTCCAACAGTCTCAGGTTTATGTCTGTATATTTTCACGATGTTACTCTTTTCCTTAAAGCGTTGGTGATAGGCTGGAGAGGCAGTGATAGGAGCAGAGGGATTAGGTATGCAGTGACATCTTGTTTTAGTAGCACATCCATTGGCTCAGATACCCTTGTTTTGGGCATCTCAACATGATTCTGGAGTAGGCCATTTTAGCATAAAGCTAGTTCCACATATCTTCCACTTACTGCCTGAATTAATGTCCAAGAAGCTATTTTCCAGGATAAAAACAGCAAGAGCCCTTCCCACAGCAAAAGGATGCCTATTTATGCATCTGATTACCTCATAAATGGATGTCACGTGAGATGAGACCTTCACAGCTTCATCAGAAGGAGCAGCTTCCTAAGAGAGTCATCATGAATGGCCAAGGCCAGCAGACACAAGTGGCAGGTGACCCTCCATGAGTGCTTCATTGTCCACCCTGTTCCATGAGGTGCAGGGTCAATTCAGGACAGCCCAGGCTGTTTCTGCTACACTCTGCCCAACCAGACTAAAGCATGTGTGTTCCAGGCATGGAGAGCTCTGTGGCGTTTGGGGTAAGGCTGTGCTGTACAAGCCAAAGACAATATTGTGTATACAAGCCCTTTTTGCTTCCTTTGGGGTTTTGCTGTCTCTCTGTTTGCACACAGCTGTGGTAGGCAGAACCAGCATCTGTTTAGAAATGGTGTGGCTGTGGACAGGGATTGATGAGGAGAGGAAACAAGGCCAGACAGATGCCAACGAGATAAATGGTGTTGGTACACACAAACATCCAGAAGCAGAGCGACTGGCCAGAGTTATCTTTGTTTCTCACACAGCTGACTTCCTAGCAGATTTGAGACACTTGGTAATGATGGTGTTGCTCTTTGTCTAGCAGATTAGAGCAGGGCCACTGGATCAGGATGGAGTGGATGTGACTAAACTCAGGATTGGTGTTTACTTTGAACTTATTGTGAACCATTCAAACTTACCAGGTCAGCAGAGATCTAGTCTAGGGAATACATCCCAAAGAGCAATCTATCAGGACTGCCATGGCATGAGACACTCAGTTGCCCAAAAAGAGCCAGCCAGACACCCAGAGCTCTGCCATATGGGGGTGGCAGGTATGGCACAAGATCTACACAAGATCATCCTTACTAGAGGGAAACATGGAAAGCACCAAGCAAAACCAGCACCTTTGTTTGAGGGATGAATCCCAGCTGGTGTGTCTACTTTAGTGTCACCAGACCCCTCTCTAACTGCCCATGAGTGTCCCAACCAGATTTCCTTTGGCCACAGTGAAAGTTTAAGTGAACTAGATCACATGTAATCACCTCCTTGTGGACACCTGAATGTGTCCTGGCTTTGAACTGAATCCCAGCCAGATGCCAACAGAGGCCAGCTGAGGAAGAAAGCATAGCCAAAGAGAATGTGAAAAGGAAGGCAGGAAGCACAACTCCAGGTTTTGCTAGCATGCAGCTCATGCCATTAAGAATTGCCCTGTGGTGGGGTGGGCAGTGCACAGTGCAGTTACCAGGGCAATAACAAGATACCCACAGCTGTTTTAGTTCAAGTCATGTGTGGGAGCACGGGGACAGCTGAGCATAGCCATCATGGAAGAAAATACAGGTTCCTTCACTTTCCAGCCATCTGAGGAAACAAACAAACCAAATGGGTCCAGATTCCATTCTGTGGACTTCGGGTACCCGGGAAACTGGGGCATGACATCATCCAGCAGAAAGGAGACAGCACCTCATTCAGCTTCTGTAATGCTGTAAGAAACCACCACTTCTGTGCACAGTGGGAGAGCTCGTGTTTTTAAGGGAAAAAGTGACCCGTTGGTCACCGCTTACAATGTGGGATTGTTGAGAAGTTCAGAGGAAGTGTATGGAAGTGACAGCAGTTCGACTTTGAAAAATTTCTTTCTCCAGATAGTTTTGTCATTTAATAGTAGAAGAAGATGTGGACTCGCACTGTAAGTGCATGAATTAAAGGAGCAGGTGGGACCCCCAGTCAGTCTGATTTTCCCAAGAGATGGTCACCCCATGCTGTACCCCTAACAAGCTGTTTATTTAAGGCATTGGCAGACTTTCCCCTCACCGTGCATTTGCCAAACCACAACTAAGAGCTTTGCATTTAGCCACGGAAGGAAAATCTTGAAAGCAATTCATGAATCTACACTAAAACCACTAGAGCTATAATTAAATCAACTCTTAAAGTAGTGTAACTCTTTTTATGGCTGAAATAGCAGCCTTTATTTTAAGCATCATTGAAGAAAGAGGAAGAGAGAGGCAAACATTTCCATGTGAAGGCTTGGAAACACTTTTCAGCGTACTAAACATTCACCAAGGCTTCCTGTGAGCACTGGAGTTTGTCCTTTCCCTGCTGGCTGGATTTTCATCCCATTTGACCTCCAGCAGCCACCTGAAAGCCCTTCTCCAACCCGACAGCAGCTGTCTTCGGGTGAAGGACATCGGTGGGACAGCGGGGACGGGGACGTGCGCGGGCGCAGGACATTGCCCGGAGCTCGGAGAGCCCCGAGGAGGGGCGGACAGCGAGTGAGCGGCGAGGCGGGACGAGGCACAGCCGGCGGCCCGGGCAGGGGCCCCGAGCCCTCCTGGCACACGCCCCGCGGATGCGGAGCACCTGCGGCCGCCGCGCCCGTGCCTGGCGGCGGGCGGGTCACAGCCGGAGCCTGCCCGGGGCGGCGCGCAGCCTGCGCGGTGTCCCCGGAGGCTCGCCCGCTCCCCGCCCCGCCGCGCCGCTCCCCAGCGCTCCTCTCCTGCCGCGGCCACCCCCTGCGCGGCGCGGCGGAGCGGGGATGGCGGGGCTGTGCCTGTGCCTGTGCCTCTGCCTGTGCCTGTGCCTGTGCGCGGCGGCGGCGGCGGCGGAGCTGCGGCTGACCCTGCTGCACACCAACGACGTGCACGGGCGGGTGGAGGCGCAGGGCGAGGGCCCGCGGCGCTGCGCGGCGGGAGCGCCGGGATGCTTCGGCGGCGTGGCGCGGAGAGCGGCGCGGGTGGCGGCGGAGCGGGCCGCGCACCGCAACGTGCTGCTGCTGGACGCCGGGGACCAGTACCAGGGCACCGTGTGGTTCTCCCGCTTCAAGGGCCGGGAGGCGGTCCACTTCATGAACCTCCTGCGCTACGATGCCATGGTAAAGCGGGCCGGGGGACGGCGGGAAGCGCGGTGGGGTCTACCCCTCTCTTTCTCCCCTTGGGTGCTTTTTTTTTTTTTTGCTCTCCCCTTGGTCTTTTCCCGCCTTTACTCGCCCGATGCCGGGTTTTCGCATTGCCGCCTCCTTCAGTGCGTAAAGTTGCATCAGAAAAAGCTGTAGGTAATGCTGAAATCGTGGCCAAAAGCAGGTGGGAGGCAGGCGAGGAGAAAAGAAGTGATTTGCTGGGTGATGGGCTCCCGGCCGAATTAAGTCGTGAGCTGGCAGCCCCACGGGCAGCCAGAAACCGGGAGATGATGGCAAGGCTGCACGGAGTGATGCAATGGAGCTCTCCTTGGCAGATGCAGGGGCTGGGGGCGGGCAAGGGACTGGATGGGCTCTATTGGAAAGGGGTTGGCAAGCCATGGAAATGCCCCAGCAAAAGTCAGAGAAGAGTCTGATCTGCGACAGAGGAGTTAACTCTGCCTGAGGCTCGCAGCCTGTCCTGCTTCGGTCCTGCGGGAGGGGACAGGTGGCACACGTTGGCAGTGCTGTTTCTAAGGGTGGAGGTTTTTCGTTTCCATCAATCCCACCCTGGTTGTGTACAGTCCCCTCAGAGCTGTGGTCATGACAGGGTATATAGGGGCTGTGTACAAACAGCCCAGAAATTACAACAATGCCTTAGTGAGGAAGGTCTCTGAGACTGTGCTAATCGCGCATCTTTGCTCTGCATCTTTAGGTCATGCAAGTGCTGAGAGGAAGGTAGAATTTATGGCTGAGATTGGGGGATGTCAGTCCATGTCCTTAAATCTTTTGTCTCAGGGCAGTGGTTTATTTTGCTTATGTACATCCCCGGAAAGGAAAGAGATTAAAGTCATGCTTGAGCATGACTGCTGTTGTGAAAGGACTGGATATTTATTTATCCCAGTTGCCAGCTTGAGGGGCAAATCTTCTGGGCATATCACATTCTCTGTCTTCATCCTTTTTGCTTTGTCTGGAAAGGACTGTGCTTTCCTTTCCAGGTAAAAATGGCTTCTCCTGTGCGTTCCCTCTGCCTCAGGACAGCTGTGGAAGGGAAAGTCATCCCCAGTGCACTTTGTTAGGGTAAGCACCAGACAGAGAGGTCTGTGAGGGATTCTGCTCCCTGTTCACATGCCCAAGTGAACGGTTTTCTAAATGTGAAACCAACATTAACAGGATCTTTCTCCCAGTGTTGACGGAGCGGTGTGTGCATTCAAGACTCATCCTTACTGAGAACTGGGGAGCGCCTTGGGATTCTGCAACGCAGAAATAGCTTGAGGTGGTTTTCCCTACCTTTCTTCATAAAGCTTTCTGCTGTCTGTCATTTTTCAGTCGTGTGCTTGCTCGTATAACTGGTTCATGGGCAGCCTGCGAGCCTGTACAGTTCCTGATTATATCACAAGAAGAAATTTTTTCAGGCAGTGTTGAAGTTCTGTTCAGTTTTAGAAAAGTTATGTAGGAAGCACCTGGTTTTGGAGATACCATGAGCTTTTTAATCAGAATAAGCTTTAAAAACAAACCCACTCCATACCAGATATCCAGAGGCTTGTGCCAGATGTGAATGCCTTAGGCGAAGTAGTCAACCTCTTGTCCTCTGTGTAGATGCTGCTTATTAGAATTTGAATAGAAGGTGACAGGGTAGGCGCTAAACGTTCTGGAGCTTCTCAGTTTTTCTCTGCTGCCAAAGAGCCTGAGGAATAGATGCCGAGTGTCGGGCAATGCTGCAGGATCTGTTTCTATTCTTCTGTCTGTGGACTGCGGGGGGCCGTGCAGTGGCGATGGTGGCAGGGTGGGGGCACAGAGAGCAAGATAAGAGCCGCACTGAGACGGCTGAGCTGGTGTTTATTTAAGCAAAATTTGGGAAGCCACATCCCTGACAGTAGGGGTGGGGATTACTGAAATGTTTAGAAAAGTGAGCTACAGGACTAGGATTACAAACAGGATGAAGGAGGGAGCATGAGTCATTGAAGTTGTTACAGGATGCGGGCAGGAACCATAGGAGGATTTTGGACAGCCTGGAAGCATTAGGGCTTTTCTCCACAAGTGGGGGAAATTTTATTTTTTAAGTTTACCTTTTTCTCATTTATACCTGTTATCACCTTCAGTCTGTTTTCTCCTGTTTCATTGCCTTCCAAAAATTTTCACGGCACCAGCCTTTTCTTCTGGTGTAATTAAGACTAAAATCCAATTTAGAAACCTCAAAGGCAGTAATTGGAAAGGTAATGGAAGTCTTCTAGCTTTACTTTTAAGTTGCATCCTTCTGTTAATTTGTATCCTGATTTTTGTAATATTTTTAGACTTGCTGCTTGTGAAAAAGAGGATTATATAATCACATGCTGTGTGCCTGAATATTTCTTTTATTCCCCCTTGTGACTTACACTTACACTGGCCAAGATATTCAGATTTGGTGAAGGGATATTGCACAGGTACAGAGTCCCAGGAGCTAGTGTCCCAATGGACATGAAATATTCCAAATGCAAGACAACAAAGCCAAGAGAAACAATCTTTCCTAACTGGTTGGTTGGGGTAGGGTTTTGAGGTTTTTTCCCCCCAACAAGCTGGTGGCAGTTATAGCCTGTTCAATTTCTTAATTCAGTTACAACCTTTTTTGTTGAGGTTTAATTGCATATTTAGGAGGAACAGAAGGTATGTGCACTAGCCAAAAGGAAAGAGCTTTTTACTATTCTGATATACTCTAGTCCATAGATATCTTTTCAGAATATCCAGACAGCATCAAGATGAATGTCTTTTTTTTTCTCCTTTTTTTTTTTTAACAGCAAATTAGATTGCAATTAGAATACAGTTAGAAATTGAACACAGTTGGAGTGCACTGTGTCTTCCCAAGTCAGGATTTTTTTAAAGATAGTTCTTGGTTCTTTTGGAAAAGTGCTGCAGCAGCACACGAACAATTTGGCTCCTTCCCAGGGGTGTGAGTAGTGTTCTCACCAGTGTCAGCAGGAGCAGCTGATTTCCAATGCAAGTTACTGCTATATCCTGAAATTTCCACAGAGCCACTGACTACCAGCTCGTGAGGATAAAAGGAGCCAGGAATCTTTGTCTGTCCCAAAGGAAAGACACTGCCAGTCAATTGATTGAAATACTGAGCTCCCAAACCTGTGGTGGCTTCAAGGTCCTGCTTGGTTTGGAATGTGGACAGGGTTAATACACCCATTTGGAGATTAAAAGCTGGGGCAAGCACAGCTGGGTGTGTGGGTTGTTTAAGTAGAACAGAATGGTACATAAGCCTTCTGAGATGATGAATGTGGCTTTCCCCACTTAATCTTAGAGCACACTTAATTAAGAGCACACTTTTGCCTGGAAGAGTTGGCCCATTGGCTTTGATACCTCTTACGTGCTTTGCTCCAGCTGCAACCTGAAACCTCGTATGAATTTATTATTTACCAGGTTACACAATTATAGTGTTTCATCTTTTCCTTGCCTAACACCTAAATATGCTACAAAGTCATTGTGTGTATTGTGCTTCTGCAAAATGCCATCTATGGAGGTTTTGGTGGCTCATCACCAAACTTGCAGGCACAGGCATGTGGCAGCTTAGGCTGAGCATGAAAAGGGACAAGTAGGAGAAATTTCCCTCGAGGTAAGTCCCTTTTTGTCTGCTTAACTAGCCTGGAAAAACCAAACATTCTCATCTAGGTGGTATTACCTTGCTAATAAATAAGCAGAACTGCTCATTTTGTGTGACAGTCTCGACACTTCACTGTTAAGTGCACACACCCGCTGTGGATTGGCTCTGGGGATTCTCCCTAAGGGATAAACATTAGATCTTCCATACACAAGTAATAATATTAATGGTGGATAGAAAATGATATTTTCTTGTGCATTTTAAAGCACAGAAGAATCTTTACTATGAGCAATATAAGTATGTTTTAAAACCTGTAGTCCAAGCATAAAGCTCTTAAAATGCACTTTTTATTAAAAGAAAATGCTAAATATCAATGACAATATTTGTTTTCTTCAGTATTTAAACAACATATTTTCCATGCACAAAAATATATGTTTTCCTTTGTGCTTATTGTTAGTCCTCTTTTTTAGAGCTACAGGATGTAAAACGAATAGGTTTTGATCTGGTACACGGTCACGAACAGACAGGTTTTGGACTTTGACTTTCACATCTGTATTCATGTAAGACAGTCTGAAAAACAAAAGCCTACATCTAAAAAGAAAAATAGCCCAACCACTTCTGTGTTCATGAGAAACAGGAATGTGTTAGTTTAGACAAGTTAGGGTTTTCTTTCACAGCAAGTAGATTTTGTTTTCTTAGACATACCACATATATAACTATGAGACTGTTTACACTGAATATTTGAGGTAGGGTCTCATATTTTCTTCTTGCTTTTTGCAGGCTTTGGGCAACCATGAGTTTGATGAAGGTGTGAGTGGATTATTGGATCCTCTTCTTAAAAATGCAAATTTTACAGTCCTCAGTGCAAATATTAAAGGGAAAACTCCATTAGCAAACGAAATGATGAAATATGTTCATCCTTTTAAAATCGTTCATTTTGACTCAGAATCAGTTGGAATTGTTGGCTACACCACAAAGGAAACTTCTTTTCTTTCACAGCCAGGTATGTTTTCTTTAGTATGTAAGTTTATGTCCTTTGTTACTATTTTATTTGCCTACTTTTTTAAATCCAAATATGTATGTTTTCAGCTGAAAAGTGGGAATTCTGTTGTTTTATCAGTATTGCTTTTCTTACTCAACTTTGCCTGATTTTTAACTTTTAAAAGGCTTGCTAACATTAAAACCCTCTTTCATAAAGACCTGGACCATATCTAAGAATATCAGAAAGTCTGTGAGATTGCAGGAGAGCTCAGGGGCTGTTGGGATTTTTATTCTTACTTGGGTTTCTAAAGTTATATTCCATGATATTTTATAATTATTTATCCATTTAAATGAAAGTTAAAACATGATCACAACTTGTCTGTAGCATGAAGTGTGACATTTCTCTGTGTGTTGAAATTTTGTTCTTGGATGTCTCCATGCCCAAAACCAAGAAGAGGTTCATATTTGTTTTTGAAGCCAAAGTTGCCCAAGATGTTTTTAGCCTCTCAAAATATTTGCAGAAATTTGACTACAGAAGGAACACCCATTCAGCTTTTACCACAATTGCTTCATTCATGAGTAAAATTAGAATTGATGAGGAAGAAAACTTCTCAATTTCTGATTATTTTTTCCAGCGTTTCAGGGGGCTTGGTTTGATGAGGGTTTTGTTTGGGTTTGGTTTTTTTAGTAAAATAAAATGGTCTACTGGAATGAGAAACACATTTAAATCTGCTGTAGGAGATATGAGTCACTGCCTGCTCAGAGTTCAGCCTACATGTAACAAAAGCAGAGTTTCTTCCCTGGGTTTTGCAGTTAGGGATGCTCCAAGCACTGCTTTGAAACATTTTCACATTGAAAAGGGACTTCATATTATTATTTTTCTTTCTATTGCTTGGTAATACAGAAATAGTGCATTGTTATCCTGACAAAAGGACTGTTCAATACTTTGAGGAAGTATTAGAATATAAAACTATTCCTTCTGTGGTTTTTAATTCCAATGCTGTA
Source organism: Dicaeum eximium (assembly GCA_013396995.1). Taxonomy (NCBI): domain Eukaryota; kingdom Metazoa; phylum Chordata; class Aves; order Passeriformes; family Dicaeidae; genus Dicaeum; species Dicaeum eximium. The sequence continues at coordinate 256,609 of VWZP01000487.1, forward strand.
TGTTTAACCTGTCAAGAAAGAGACAACTGAGGTCTGAATAGACTTATTGATCTCACTTCTATTTTTCAGTAATGGGGTTTTGGATTCCTGTCTTTTTTTGCCCCAACAAAAAATAAAATGGATCTGTTTTTTGTGTAGGCAATAGAATTTTACCTGTGCCTGAGGGTATGAGGGTAGATATCATCAGACATCATGCTAAGTTTGGATAATGACAGTCAATATTGTCCTCCATTAGAGATTAATTAAATCTGCTGCTGCTCTTCTTCCAAACACCTGGGTTGGGGCAGCAAGATCATCAAAGTAACTTGCTTGCAAATAAATACACTAGGTGAAAATCCAAATAGTGGTGGAATGATTCTATGAAGCATTTGAATACATTTTCAATAACATTTAGACATCATATCCAATGCCTCCATATGCTGAGACATTGTAAGAGACCACAGCTAGATAAAAAGGCAGTGTTAAAAGGGAAGTCTTGTTAGCTTCATGGATGGAGCTGAAGCATCCCTAAAGAAGTGTATCCCACAGTGTAACTGAGCAAAAAGCAGAGGAAATTCTAACAGCAACATTTATAGCAATCAGAGTTTTTACAGTTTTCTGCTTTGCCTTCTCTGCTGTTAGGATTTTTATTCTTGCTTGGGTTTCTGAAGTTATATTCCATGGTATTTATCCATAATTATTTATCCATTTAAACAAAAGTTAAAACATGATTACAACTTGTCTCTAGCTAAAAATCCTAACAGGTGTGTGGAGGAACATTTAGGAGCTTTAAAAATGTGGATTCAGGACACATTAATGTAACTCAGTGACTATATGTTGCCCTAGCAATGTAGGACCTAGCAATCCTTCAGACTGGTAAAATCCTGGCAGACATGGGTCAGTGGCTAAATAATTATCAACATTATATTCAACTAAATAGGGACCTTGCAAATTTTAAATTTGGCGCCTTGCTTATCTCTACACATTTCTTCCAGATGATTCTGTTCTCTGCCTCTGTGTGCTTTGGCATGCTCTACACTCTTAGGGCATTCTCAAGGCAAACAGGAAGCTTGAGAATGCTGAAACGTGAATTCCTACATTACTGCCTTCTGTGGAAGTATTTTGTGAGTGTGATTTCTTCTACTGTTAAATCTCAATAACTTCCACCCAGCTATGAAATTACAACTTGTACTTGTCATAGTCTGCTTTAAAAAGGTTATCAAAAGGCTTGAACAGAGTTTGAAGTCCTTAAATCTCAGTGTTTCCACTGGGAGGGACCAACTAATCTCTGCTGAAGGTACTGTTAATGCCACTGTTTGGAAACCATAGGGATGGGGAGCACATTTATAGATTACAGCCAATTGGCAGTTTTTCTGGAGTTCTCTGTTTTGCTATGTACATCTATCTCAGCTAAGTGCCCAGCAGCTTTTTCCATGTCCTGAAAGAGTTGCTCATAACTTGGCACACAGACACAGTTATCTGTGTATTTACTTTGAACTGATAATCACAAGGCCATCTTTCTAGTATTTGATGGTTCCAGCCCACTTGCTTTAGTTCTGCAATATTTTTTGGTCCACTGTATTTTTCTATAAGGTGTAAACACAAACCTACTTACTCTGTAACCCTAAAGGCAGCAAAATATTTACTAAAACTATCGGCTTGGCAGAGCTTTCTAAAATGGAATTTTAAATTGCCTTTATTCCACTTTATTCTGGCTATCTTGCATAATATTTTTAACAGGCAGACAGTTCTTTTCTCTTGTTCAGTTGTAGCAGTTTGGCTGTTTTTTCTGAAACTCTACCTCATCTAAAAAGAGAAGAGGATATCGAATCAGCTAAATACCTTGAAAGAGAAGTGAAATATAGACATGAGCAATAAGTAGTCATTTAGATTCAGAGTTTTTGAAAAATGCCCAGATGAGTGCTAAGCAGTACATTGCTTTTTGCCTGGTTTCTTAGAGAATTGAACACTGTGTAATTAATTACAGTCCCCCACTATAACCTTCAAACCTGCTGGCCCAGTTAATCTCAACTACATCAAATATTCAGAGGACTAGAATGCAAAGCTGTGTGCAATGCCATGGCTAGGCCATGGAGAAGGGGTGAAAGAAGCCCCTGCAGAATTCCCTTTCTGAGGGCAAGGCAGACAACAGGAGATCAATGGATTGGCAGTGGGACCCTCCCGAGCTCTGGTGTCAGCCTGTCCTGACGTACCAGTCCTGGGAGAGGGATGGGCTTAACTGCATGGGACAGGCCTTGTTCTTTCCCTCATGATGAAAGTGGGTTGGTTTGTTTTGATGCCTTTTTTCTACAACTACCTGAAAGAAGGGTGTAGCAAGGTGGGGAACAGTGTCCTCCTCCTAAGTAACAAGAGACAGGTCAAAAGGAAATGCCCTCAAAGTTTTTCCAGGGGAGGTTTACATTGGATTTTTGGAAAAAATTCTTCTTCGAAGGGGTTGTCAAGCACTGGAACAGACTGCCCAGGGAAATGCTGGAGTCACCATCCCTGGAGGTGTAGATGTGGCACTTAGGGACACAGTTTAGTGGTGGACTTGGCAGTGCTGGGTTAATGGTTGGACTCTATGTCTTAGAGGTATTTTCCAGCCGAAACGATTCTATGATTCTGTGGGTTGAAGACAAATAATAATGTGTCTTCAATGTACAGTGCATTTGTAGGCTGCAGTGGCGTAGAGAGATAACAGAGCTGGTGCTGATGGGGGGAGAGTTTGGTTGTCATGGACCAGCTGGCTACTGGCCAGGGGAGAAGTTAGCCCACAGGCACCTGCATGCTGGCACAGCTCGGCAGTGCCTCGTTCCTGCTCTTTGTTTCAAGAGCTCAGCTCTCTTTGCAGAACTGGTCCCCACACCAGTGGGGTGCAGCTGGTCCGTGGTGGTGAGAGGAGTCTGTGAAGAGCCTGTGCTCAGGGATCAGTTCTTGCACTTCCCTTTCTGCCAGCAGCTCTGCATCAGGCCCAGCTGCTGTCAGATGCAAGGATGTGCAAAGAGGGGCTGAAGCCAGGGGCTTCCTTCAGCCTGGAGAAGAAGGTGAAGGGGGAACCAAGTGCAGTCTTCCACTGGTATAAGGGAATTGATAGAGAAGACAGGGACAGACACTTCCCAGAGGGGAAGAGAAAGGACAGGAAACAATGGGCTCAAGCAGTGACAAAGGAAATTATGGTGGGACTTAAGGAAAAAATTTGTCATGGTTAGCATGGTTAAGCCCTTAAACAGGTTGCCCAGAAAGTCTGGAATTTCAGCTGGTTCAGACTAGACCCTGAGCATCCTCATTTGGCCTTCAGTTCCTGCTTTGAGTGGGTTTTGGACTACATGGCTCCTGGAAGTTTCTTCCAAACTCAATTAACTTCTGACTCTGATTCTGAGAAGAGGTCCACAGAAAGAAAATGTGGAGATGCACTGCACAATTCACTCTGCAGCGTGCAGTACAAAGATTCCCTCTGGCACTAACAGAACTATTGAATGGGTGTGGTGCTGAACCAATTTATGTAACCCTCTTTTATCTCTTCCATTGTAGCAGCTTCCTCCTCATTTCCTGAAACATTTTGCAGTGGATTGTGAATTCGTTTCACTCCTCCCTTTGTTATGAAATAATGTAAATCTTATTACTTTAAAGGCATATTTCAAAATGATTTGATCAAAAAATTCTGCAGGAAGGAGAGGAATTAGGTAGAGGAGGAATTGGTAGAAAAGTTGGTTTGTTGTCTTCACCAGAAAGTCTTAAGTTTACAGTTGGTTGAATCTGTCCTTAAACTCTATTCTGAAAACTTTGTCAGAGAAATTATCCTCTTACGTAGGAAATCCTTTTGTGCAACCCAAACCACTGTGCTCAGGATAAAACACCTGTTATTGTAGTGTTCATGTAACTGTTTGTCACATTAGAGCAATTTCAGCAGGCACAGAAAACTTGCAGAAAGATAATCAGTTTCCCAACATCCTTGTCCGGAAAAGGTTCCTCCTTTCCAGACTTTCTGTTCCTTGTGCTGTCATTTCAGGATGGGATCTCAGATGTGCTGTGCTGCATTGGCATTACTGACAGTGGTTCACATTAGGTGAGATTATTTGTATGAAAAGGCAATTCAGACTTTAATGGAGGACCTTGAAGGAGCTGCTGTTTAAAGACTTGAGGAGGTAGATAAATGAAAGAACAAGATAAGTGTGCAGTGAAAAGGGAGATTTAACTTGGGAGAAGATAGATGATTTCAAAGAAATACAGTTAGGGAAGAAAAAACCTTTGTAATATAAAAAAAGTGTTTATATGCAAACACTTTAGTTTCCTTTCTCTAGTTAAATAATAAAAGCCATTCAATTTTTGATCCTACTATTGATGTCACTGAAATTTTTTACAGAGTTTTAACTTTTTTTTGGTCTAGGGAAATACATACAGCTTGTTGCAGAAATGTATTAGTCTAAGCACACAGGTGCTCCTGAGAGAGTGAAGAACATTGTCTCAGATCAAGAGCTTGAACCAGCTAAGGATATTTGAAAGGTGCTGACATTCAAAGTCCTTTTAATTATACAAACTAATATCTGATGTCAACTACTTTATGTTAAACTAGCAATTAAGGTACTTTGTAAGTAAATTATTTTATTTTATTTTTTAAGGGGATGATGTAACCTTTGAAGATGAAATTGAAGCATTGCAACTGCAAGTAAATAAACTTACTGCTCTGGGAGTGAACAAAATAATTGCACTAGGACATTCTGGTTTTACTGTGGACAAAAATATTGCCCAAAAAGTGAAAGGAGTAGATGTTGTGATTGGAGGACATACAAACACATTTCTCTATACAGGTATTTTACTTATTACTAAAATGTTCTTTCTAAAGCTAAGCTGAAACTGTTGTCTTTAAACTCAGAGAACTTTCACCAATATAGTTTACTGGTGGCTGCACTCATAACTTCTATGAAGAAACCAATTCAAAACAGCCTGTGCACACCAAGCACCACAACTCACTGAGAGGTTCCATAATGCTGTGGATGTTCAAGGTGACCTATACAAAGTGGGAAGAGGAACAAAAGTAGTAATACTGGTAAATTACTGCTAAACAGACTGTATTTCTTTCAAGTTCACACCTATAAAAGGGTAAATTAGTTGTCTATTTTTAAACATGCATGTGGCTTAACCAGAAAAATCAGTCATAGGAGACTTCAAAACTGCTACTGATGTTGATTTTCTCTGTAATCTGATTCTATATTAATAGGTCATTGTTTAGCCTGCCATTAAAATACTTTCCCCAAGTTTCATCTGCTTATTTCAAACCCTCTTTTAATCTCTGACTTTATTCTTCTTTTATCTTGAAGGAGATGTCATTCCAGAGATAAACATGGCTGATATTTATCTCTGGAATGTGAGTGCTATCTCTGCAATGTGAAAACAGTGTTTTCTCCTGCAGTAATGCTTCTTTAGGCAACACCTACCATCAGCAGCTTCCTCAATGCTGTTATCTTCCCCACAGTGTAAGGACACAAGTAAAAGAGAGGCTGTTTTATTGTTCTGTTTGATTGGGTTTTTTTTTTAAATTCTTTAAATTTAGCAGAAACTTTAATAAGTGCTTGAGACTATAATGAGAGCTTTCTGTAATTTTCAGGAAAGTTTCCCATGTGCCCTTGTTACACATGGATAGGGATAACATTATGTACCCTACCCTAGGAAATTTACCACTTAAAAGGATTGCACTGTCCATCATCTTCTGTCTCTCCTTTCTCATGCCTTTTTTGTCTTACCTGGACTCTCACCTTTTGTTATCTCACTTGTTAAAAAGAAACTCTTGACTACCTTCAACTTCCACAGCAGCCTACAGCAGGGCCTTCCAGCACTGACCTGCACAACCCACAGAGACCTTGGTCTTGTCTTGGGGTGCAGCCTGCAATTTTATTGAATTATTTTTGAGATGGGAAAAACAAGGATGGATTCCATGTTCAAAGTGTGCATTCATTGTGGATTTTCGCAGTTTAATCCATATTCTCTCACACAGTCTTGTTGGCCAATGCCTGTAGAGAGTTTGTGCCTCATAGTGGTAGCCACAGTAGTCAAAATACCTTTTTGGGTGTAATCCAAAGAGGTGCCACGATTTGGAACCATGATGTGAAGTGCTGCAGGAGCTGAGACAGCTGAGTTAATACCCTGCCTAGATCTGCAGGAGTTGGCAAGCACACCTCTGGTCATCCCAGAGAGTATCCTGCTGTCAGATAATGTCAAGCTGTTCCATCCCTCCCCATTTGAAGCTGTCCAAGATTCTCAAGGCCAGAGAACACACACTGCAGGAGACTCTGCAGCCTTCAAGTTAAAAATCTCAGCTGGGAATGAGGTCTGGTGCCTTTTCCAAGGACTGTACTGTTTTGATAAAAGAAAACAGTCTTACTTTTTTTGTTAATACTGGCAAGGTGAGAAAAATAAACAAAGAAGTAATGTCTGGGGGAGATACACCAAATGTACCTATTTATTTAGTCAAAATACAATTTTTGACAGAATGTGGTCTGAGCATATAATTTTTATCCCAAGTGCTGTGAAGCACACGTTCACCCCTTCAGGAGCATCATGAGTGCATTTGTGAACCATGCCCTGCTGAGTCAAAGCCATCAGCCAGCATTGCCAGAGAAACAGCTGCATCTGCAGAGATGATTTCACTGCAGAGTAAAACATCTGGTTTGAAATGTCTTTCTTCATGTCTCAATCCATATATTGAGCTTATAAGCTCTCATTTAAATCAAGAGGTGTAATCAATAACTGGCAGCAGAATCTGGGAGAATGTTTCAGCTCAAAGTAGAGATGTATGAGCTGTTCAGCCTGTTCTGTCATGGACTTTTAGAGACATACTGCCCATGAAGACATCTCCACAGAGAAATCTTAGTGTCAGGGTTTCATCTTGGACTAGTCCAACCTGTCTCTGAGATATTTGCCAATCTCCAGTTAATCCACAGGTTATAAGGCAAATATTGTCCTGACTTGTTCAGGTGTACATTTGGTTTGTAGAACTGATTCGAGCAGCAGTGGGAGTTTTGGGTTAGAGCAGTTTAATTCCTGGTTTTCATCAGAACTGATCTTCTGAAAACGTGTGTTGGCTAAAACAGGGTAAGAAATAGGAAAATGTTACATGTTCTTCAGTCACCCAGTATGAGTTTGTGCATTTGTAAAGAAAGAGCATCTTGTGCCTTGACTGAGCATGAATTCTAGTGCTGAGTTCTTTGGGGTAAGATGCCCTGAATAGTCTTTGCATTTCAGAAGGAACTCATCTATCTTACAAGGGAAAGACATCACAATGCTAATTAAACTTGCAAGGAAGTACCAGTATCAGAAAGTAGTTCATTGGAAAGCAAGAAATGAGTAAGACTCTGGACAAGCACTTAACTACACACAGCTGATATAAACTAAAATAATGCCTAGAAAGGATAATTTAGTCTTTCTAATGCTCTGTTCATTTGAGGACTAAAGACAAGAAATCAAAATTGATTCCTTTTTCAGTTCAGAAAACCCCAAAGCCACTTTTGCATGCATAAATCCTGGAGAGTCCTCATTAGCTACAGGATTTCTTAAATTCTTCCTCAAATAAATGAATAGTTAAGTGGCACTCCAAGAAACCAACTTTGTTGGCCTGGCTGAAAGTAGAAAAGCTAGTTCTGTGGTAAGTTTGGTTCAGTTCACAGTTTGTTGCAGCTCTTCTCCCTGGAGAAATAGGAGGGATTAGAGAGGAATATGAATTGTATTGGAGTTCTAGAAGGAATATTTATCATGCTGCTTATGCTAGGATTTAGAATTATGTAAACAACTTTAAATGGAAGGAAACAAGTTGCTCTGTGAGCAGTGGAAGTGAAGAGGTTGCTTTCCTCTGGATCCATGTCCTCTGCACCTGCTCCCCCGTGCCCCTGCCTTGCCAGCAGCCCAGCACTCCCCAACACATGGATGGGAAATGTCTTTGGGACAGGAGTAAGGAGCAGGCTCTGGGGGAGCTCTGTTACACAGCACGTGATGGCTCTTGGAGCTGCCAGCCTTGGCTGACAGTGGGGCAGAAATAATGACAGGAATTACAGCAGGGAGAGATACTACTCAGATAATGCTGTGAATACTCAGATAATGGCAAGGAGACACAGAGAAGGCTGCTACCCTTGAGGCAAGAGCTGTGCCATGCAGTTCCAGTTTTCTTGGCCGCTTTCTGCCCTTGTGTGGTTTCTAAATACTGTGGTAACCTCTGCCAATTGAGCTATCTCTTTTTTTCTGCCAGTGCCTTGCCTTAATCTGTTTCCAAGTCCTACCTCTAGTCACCTTTCAGACTTTGTAGGTTGATAGTAGTTTTAAATCCATGACCACACAACTGTAATGCTAATGAAGGTTGTTTTTGCGGAGGGTTTGCAGGCTGTCTGAAATATTGGAGGCTATTAGGTATAGTGAAAAAAAATCAGCTGGCTCTATGTACAAATCCACAGAACTGTTTGTAGGTATTCTATCTGCTTATTAAGAGTAAAAATGCTTTAGGCTTTTTCAGACCAAGAAGTCTGATGTACCTTTTACTAAGATTCTTATTTTCTATCTGATGCATAATAATGTAGTATGAAGGCTCAACAGTAAACTTTTCATCCAGTGGCTGGTATGTTTGCATTACTGAGGCATTTAGATTGCAATAATTGGAATGAAAAGTTGCTTTGTTGCTGTTGTGATGTGATGTCATGGCAGAGTATGGTGTCATAACTTAAAAAACACTGTGGTAGTTATTTGAGTTCGTGTCCTGAAAACAACATTGTCTCTTATGAGATAACTGAACAATCAAATGTGTGCTTGTTGTCCAATACAGTTGTGGCTATTTCTATGCTAGCTGAGTTTTTTAAGGCTGAGAAACATTTGAAATGTCACTGTGGTGACTCCTTGAAGATCACGTGAGCTGAAGACCCACTCTTCACGCTTGTTCTGTGCAGGCACCCCCCCCTCTACTGAACTGCCAGCTGGCCCATATCCATTCATGGTTGACTCAGATGATGGGAGGAAGGTGCCAGTTGTACAAGCTTACGCTTATGGAAAATATCTTGGTTACTTAAATGTTACATTTGACAAGAAAGGAAATGTAGTCGAAGCAGTTGGAAACCCCATTCTGCTGGACAGCACTATTCCTGAAGGTATGTGGACTGGGATTTTGCCTGCAGCACTCTGCTACAATTCAAGTCTTATGTTGAATACAACATCTGAAAAAGAATTCAGCTTTCTTTCTGAGCTTGCTGTTCTCTTCTGTGTTGGGTTGAGCCCCTGTTACAGATACATATGCATGCATTCAAAGTGTGTTTTTATCTATTTAAAATCCCTGAAAGTCCTTTTGTAAGAATTCAGGTGATACAATACCTTACCACTTTGTAGAACCTGTTTTAGCTAGTCCTGTAATTGTGATTCAAAAGATTATGAGGACTAATTTACAGTTTTGCCAGAGGCTGTGTTCTTCAGAAAAGAGTTTAGAGCAACATAGGAAAGTGGAAATGTTCCAGGTAGAACTTGAAGTACCCTGCCAACTACTCTGCCAACGTGCAAATGGGATATGGAACCCATGAGTTCTTGTATGCAGTGCTGTGTTCAACGTTTTAACTCAGAAACATTTAAAGAAGTGGGAGGAGGAGAGTCTCTCTTGTCACTTTTTGTTTGTAACTCCGTGTCTGAGCTCTGTTTTTCTGTCAGCTCTGTAATTACTCAGGGCTGGTTTTCTAATCTGTTTCTTCTCCAGTGTTTGCTGCATGAAGTTCTGAGCTTTTATCAGACTTTCTAGGTTCTACCTGAGTATTTGTAAAACAAATCCTTTACAAATTATTTTTTCATAGATATTCACTGTGTTATTATCAGTGATCTATTAATGTAGTGAGATGATGTAATGAAACTTTACGTTTTCCCTCTGAAGTCAATAAAACTTAAAATTCCGATGCATTGGTGGTATAATTTTATAAATGTTGTTCTTGCTGCCAGGTGTGAACAAATTGATTAAAACTAGTAGCTGATATAAAATAGTTGTAACATCTGTATGCCTGTACAAGTATCTTTGCTTTTTTCTGAAATAATTAAGTTTTTACCCGAGAGACAGATGTGCATAGAGAATTAAATTCTAAAAATGGTTTATTCCTTGACATTGATATTTGAGCTGTATTTCCTTTTAGCACAACATAAAAGGGAGGAAATTACAAACAGCAAAAAAACCAATTGTGTCAAAGACCAATCTCACTTGTATTTTTAAAATTCTCTCACCTGTCAATGTAGGTACTAGAAACCCCATCAGTCAGAGGTTAGAACAGGACTGGGCAAAAGTACAGAGGAGGTAACCTTGCTGTGGTACAGGACTGGCTTATTCCCTTGATTGTCCTCTCCTGCCTTCTCCCCTTCTCACAGGCTTTTTTTTAAGTGAATATAGTTGCCATGTTGCTTGAGAAGCTTTTGGGAAAAGTGTAACCTTTTTAGAATCATGAACACCTTTTTCTTTTCCTAAGGTTTGTATTCACTGAAGTGTCATTAATATGAGGTATGTATGATGCTCATTTTACACTTTTATATTACTTTATAGACGAGCACATTAAGGAAGAAGTGGAAAAATGGAGAGAAAACCTGGGGAATTATACTGAAGAGATTGGAAAAACTAATGTTTACCTGAATGGTACAAGCCAAGCATGCCGTTTCCAAGAATGTAACATGGGAAATTTGCTTTGTGATGCTATGGTAAGATGTTCTCAGCACTACAGGTGGCAATTACATCTAAGGGTTACTCCAGAGCTATCCAGATCCAAACTATCAGCACATGGGCTCTGTTTCATGGCCTGCTTTTTCAACAGTGCAATATCCAGTGTGTCCCTAGAAAGACCTGGCAGAAGTGAGGCTGTCAGGAACGTTGCTGTAGAGAGTAAGCAGCAGTTTATTCTTTGTGCACAGCTTCATAGAGAGAGCAGCTTTGTCACAGATGGCTTTGAGGCTGCACTTTCAAGGGATGTGGCAGTCTGATCTAAGAGCCCAGCAAGGAGCAGAGCTCAGCTCCCCTGTCCCTCTCCTGCTCCTGGCCCCTGCTCACAGCACTCACCCTCTGTCCTCTCATTACTCACTGGGCTTTGCTATCACGTCAGTGCACAGAAAACAAATCTGGGTAATTTTCTGTCAAGCTACTGACAAGAATTGTCCCCCTAAAGAGCCCAAAAGGTGCCAGTTGAAGCAAGGAGAGTGTGGGAAAGGCCATGCACCCAGCTGGGCACAGAACACCCCAGCCCAGAAGGAGCCACCAGCCCCTGCTGTGTTCTGACAGGCTTTAACAGTCACATAACTCCAGAAAAGCCTTTTTACAAAAGTCTCTTCCACTTTTTAAACTTCCTGAGTTTGACTGTTTTACTGCCCTGCAGCAGCACCATTTCATTCAAGTGTTTCAGGGAAAAAACATTCACTAATTCACTGTTTCCAGAAAATTAACTTTCCCATAAAGGGAATGTTAAGGGACAATTAATGATCATGAGTTTTCACTTAGATATGTCCCCAAAGCTATTTGTCTAGTCCATGGTATTGCTCTTATTGTAGTCCTTAAAATAATTCTCTAGTTCATGGGCTAATTTTCAAATCAGATTAATGTTTGGGAACTCTGCATACAGCTGTCCTAGAATTGCAGCATCTTGCTCTTTTTTTTTCTGCTAGACTTTTAAATATCTTTATTTGCAAAAATGTGAACAAATGCTTTAGCGCTTTTCAAGCTTAAAGAAAGTAACCCTGTAATCTTTCAGAAGTCTGTAGATTTTCTTGCTATACATTTTTTCTTAGGGGGGTCAAATTCTATTTTAGTTCAATCAATGTCTCTAGACAATCACCTGCAGTCATCAGTAGATACACAGATTTCTCTTCATGTTGCCTTACCACTTCTATACTTGCTTTCCTGTCTGCTGACATGTGGTCAGAGGTACAAAGGTAAAAAATAGACCTGCCTGTTCCACGAGCTTTAATATTTAGAGTTGTCCTGAGAAATTGAGAGACTAAGAATTGCAGAAGACTGATTGAATGTTTGTGCTGGATCAAAACAGAGGTCCATTTAGTTCAGTGATGCATCTCAACCAGTAACCCAGAATCTCAGAATAAAAGGGTTGACAGGCCTAAATGGCATTTTACAAAGGACTTTAAAGGGACTCAGATGTGAAAAGACTGTGAAATTGATAACAGCACTGTGTGAGCTCCTCTCTTAAGCTGCCTCAGCTCAGGGCTGGGAAGCTGCAATCCTTTGATTAAGAGTTACAAACCTAAGCACGGATCTGGCCTCAGGGCATAACTTTGATGACTAAGCTGGAGGCACAAAGCATTTACACAGCTGCAAGTCAGAGGTCACAAGCACTTCACTCAGGGGTGCAGCAGAGAAGTGACCCACCTGGAACACATGACAGGATCATTCATTCCAAAGCTTTGTCTCCAAGAATGACTGAGTGGGGATGGTAGGGGATGAGCATACTCCTGGATAGGTCTGTGGAGTTGCTGTACTCAGATCTGCCCATGACTCCCACCAACTTGCAGCTCAGGCATTCCCAAGGCAGAAGTGGTCTCTTGACATTTACTGGCTCAACTGGAACATGTGGGGAGGGCAAGAAACAGCAACAGGAAGAGAGAGAGAGAAGGGGAGGGAGACAGTGGGGATTAGCTCCTGCAGAGCAGCTCCACTGCCCTTTGCCTGCCTCCAGCCTTCCCAGCAGCTGGTGGCAGGGCGTTCCACCAGGGACCTGCAGAGACCTTGGACTTGTCAGTGTGTAGCCTGCTGCTGCCCACTGCCTTGGAGGTCAAGGGGTCCTCGCTCTGGAACACTTGCTCCCCATCCACCATCACACCACTCATGATTTTATAGCCTTCTTGAATATTTCCTTCCATTAGCTCTTTACCAGATCAGACAGTCCAAGTCTGCATCCTCATTCTGCATTCAGTTTTCTGTGTCTTTGGCCATCCTTGTCATCCCCTCTCTGAATGTTTTAGGTTTTTTTTATCATTCTTGAAATGAGAAAAGACAGAAATTCCTACCCAGCCTCCACATGCCCTTCTTCATTTTATAGGCTTCTGTCATGTGCTTCCTGTACTTCTCTCTGTAAGACTGAAGAGTTATGACCATAGTCATTCCTGTATGGAAACCTTTCTATTCAATTTCATCCTTTCTATTATCCTAGGACATTTCAGCCTTTTCCCATTCCACTCAGTTATTTCTGAGGACTAACACTGGAGGCTTATCATCCTGATGCAACTGAGCAAATATCTGGTTTCCATTTTCTTTACTACTGAGGATGTCACAAGCAAATATTATCCTGTGCTTGCATTTTGCCAGAGCCTCACCACTGAACTGCTGGGGACACACTGCTGTGCATAGTAGGCTTTCTGATCTAGTATGCCTGTTTCCTGTTCTTCCACTGTTCTACATCTTTCTAGTTACCCAAGACCATTCCAAATATTAAAAACCAACTGCAGAAAAGCTGAAAAAAACCCACCTTAATTCCCTGCAAAATTATTAATTTTTGCTTTCCGTAAGAGATTTTAATGAACTACAATATTTAAGGTCCTTTTCACTTTCCCCAAATATGCTTAAATCATTTGTCTTTATCACAGTTACTGAAATAAAAAATCACTTTTCCTTTGTTCAGCTGGCCTGCCTTGGCCATGCCGTAGATACACAGACTGAGGCAGAGCCCAAGAGTTCATTACAGTAAAAGGCAAATATTTTTCATATTAAGAATTTTAAAAAGCAAAATAGTTCTTTGAGTTTTTAATAACTAAGTATTTTACAATGGGGCGGAAGATAATGGCAAAAAAATTTAAAAGCTTTCTGTCTCTTTTCAATCTCAGATTGCATTTGGTGTAAATTTCCAGAGCCTATAGTAAGTGAAGCTAAAATCTGTTTAAACATTTTCCTTTGGTAGCTTTATGAGAATGTCGGGCGGCCGGATAAAAAGACCTGGAACCACGTTTCGATGTGCATCCTGAATGGAGGTGGGATACGGTCACCCATTGATGAGCAGAGCACCAATGGTACGTAAAACTACCAGCTGAATGACAACTTCATCAGAAAGAAGGAATCCAGTTATGTCAGCCTGAACACAGCGTTAGGTATGGGCTTGTTTTGATGGGCTTTGCACAGCGTTTAGAAGTGATTTCAAACTTTCTCAAATGGTTGTCCATCATTTGAGCACAACTGCACTCAGGCTGACATTGACAGAAGTCTCTAGCATTGTTTGTACACAATGCTTTTTACAATTTCCCTCTCTCCTTGCTGCCTTGGAACAAGGAAAGGTCTCCTGCTGTACAGGGTCATCTGGTATGGTCGCTGTGAGCCTTCTGTAGTCTGCTGTAGAGTAAGTAAATTCTGGGTTTTTCTGAATCTAAGGTTTTAGTTTTTATTCTCCTGATACCACCTGATCTCCTGATAAATGCAACCTGAAAACAAACAGCTTTCTCAGTTTAGCTGAGTCTTTCTGTAGAACTATGTGAGTAGATCTTAATCAACTGGAAAAAGTGCTTGACGTAGTATGAATAGCTGTGTTTCTTCATCTTAGATTGGCTACGTCTTTTAGTAGCTCTGTTCTAATAGCAATACATGCAGTTACATCAAACTCTGGTTTATTGGTCTTGATACCTGCTGGATGATAGAAGGATGCAGGTTCCTTGGGGCAAAATATGTGATTCTCACCCCTACTAGCCCTCATTTTCTTAAACTGTATTTGCCACATTCCTTGTCAAAAACTTGATGGTAAACAATCCTAAAATAATTCTGTAAACAGCAGCAAAAAGAAACAAAAAAAACCCACCCCGAAACAAAACAAAAAACCAAACCAAACCAAGAAGTGAACAAAGTCTCTTTCACCCAGGTAGCATTACTGTGGAAGATTTGCTGTCTGTTCTGCCATTTGGAGGTCGTTTTGATATGGTGACATTAAAAGGCTCCACACTGAAAGAAGCTTTTGAGCACAGTGTGAGGAGATATGGAAAAGGAAGTGGAGAGCTGCTGCAGGTCGGAGGTATATTTTCTTCTTTCATCTTCTCAGTTTCTCAAAACAGCCATCCCTCCTGTTGGCCTTTTTACATTTGGAAGCCTTTTCTTAAGAATGGAATGTCGAGCTGGCCACACATCCTTGCCCTGTGGCTCGCACGTGCCAGCCAGCAGAGGCTGTTTATCCCATGTATGTTTAATTGAACCACTGCAGCACACAGGCCATCACTGTCCCCTCCAGCAGAGACAGTGTTCCTGAGCTTTCCCAACCCATAATGGCATCAGTTTAACACTGCAATTAACTAGGGGAAAATATGATTTAGTATAGCTGTAACACTGAAATAGCTACAACAAACTCCAGTTTTTAGTTCGTAGCTGGCAGCTTACCTGAAACACCAAACTGGACAGCTTTGTGGAATTTCAGTTTATCAAATGAATTTTGTGCAATTCTCTAATGACTGATGACAGTTTTAGGGTTTGTCCAACTGGGCTATGGAATTGCTCCAGGAAATTTCTTAATATTTTATGGATGAACAGTTAATATCAAAAATCTACTAATCTTTTTAATTGCAGCTGCCTATATGTTTATCCAGATGTGTATTAGGCTACAGTCATGTTTATTCCTGGTCTTCCTGTGATTTAGTGCAGATTTTACTGTTTAGTCAGCAGAAGAGCTAAACTTCAAGGGCAGGGGGTGATGCATTCCTTCCCTCCAAGCCTCTCATCCCATATACCCTGACAGTGTGATCCCCCACATGCCACAGACACAACCCGTGTCTCACACTTTCACCAGTAAGTTCCCCTGTTCTTAGGTACCTCTAAGGTAAAACAGGAACAAGCTCTGCTTGCTGCCTCTTCACAGAAAAAGAAGAAAAGCTCTGGAAAGGGTTCAGGATGGAATATGCAGAGCAGGAGGAGTGCCGGGGTTGGAAGAGCCTCAGTGCTTTGAACGACCTTTAGTGGCTTCCTCATCTGCAGATTCTTGGCAGTGCTATTCTGGAGGCCTGGCTCTCCCCTGGCCTTCATCAAGGAAGGCTCACAATGAGAAATGTTGCTTCTCCTACAGTGAGGAGACACTGCAGTGTACAGCCCTGGTCTGGCTTTCCTTTTTCAGGACAGTGCCCATTATCCAGAATAGCTACCAAGTTAGGCTGGCTGGCTGGCCTTAAAAAAAGTAATTTCAGCCAACAGGCCAGGGAAATGAGAAAGCATGTGACTACAGAAATAAGCAAAGGTATTTTTATCTTGCAGTATTCCAATCCCATGACTAGTAATTTCCTTTTGTGGAGTAGTGATGAGAACAGACATCAGACAGATAAATGAGGTGGGACAGTGCTTCAGCAATTCTTATTTCTCTTGTATGTTCTTGCATAGAAGTTGAGTAAGTGTGCAAAGAACACAGGGCATTAACTGGTGTAATTCAGAATGATAAACTCTTGGTCAGAGAAAGTAATGCAAAGAACCAGCTGAAGATGAGGGAGAATGCTGCTTCTGGCCCTGTGTGTTCAACATGCACTGCGCCAAGTGGCATTCCAATGTATATTTTTGTAGGCATCCATGTGGTCTATGATCTCTCCAGAGCCCCAGGAAGCAGAGTTGTTAGCTTAGAAGTGCTTTGCACAGCGTGCCGAGTCCCAGCCTATGTCCCACTCCAGATGGATGGAATATACAATGTGACTCTGCCATCCTATATGCTGTTTGGAGGAGATGGCTACAGTATGCTGAAAGACAAAAATCTGGGATACAGTAAAGGTAAGGGGGATACAGTTCAGGTAAGTATGGGCACTAGCAGGGTAGCAGACAAACAACTCCCAAAAATAAAAATATTTTTATGGTACAAACCTCAGACCTTTTGCCTATGATTAAATTTGCTTCTACTCTGACAGGTCTGGATTGCTAGATTTGGTTGTAGGCAGCAACTCCATTATTCTTCAGTTAAAACCACAAAAGTTTTAAAGAGAAACATCTTTATCAATTCAGCAGTGCTCAGAGACCAGTTTTGAGGTTGTGGTAAACCAGAAAAGCAGCAAAGAACACTGAGAGTACATCTTACACTGCTTTGCACTTGTACTCGTTACTGAACAATGCATCAAAAAGAAAGGTGCTATTTTCTACAGACATTAAATCTCCACTGTATAGGAGTATTTGGAAAGACAGCATCATCACCTCCACTGTGAAATGACATGCAGCTCAGGTGAATAACACAGGGTGGGGTGAAAGATGCCAACCTACCCTGGGGATTGGGGCTGCCCAGCCAAAACCAGGGACTCTGGGAGCTCTGCAGGCAGGAGAACGCAGGGTGCCACAGACACCACACAACAGAGGTAGAAGAAAGGTGGTTTATGTCACTGGCTTAAGGTCCTCTAAAGCTGCATGCAAAGTGTTAGTCTGTGTCTGTACAATTGACATTGTCCATCTTTCAGGATGAAGGGAAACTTGAAAAAAATTTTATATTAAAATCCATTATTTCTGAAAACACAAAAGGGGTGTAATGCTGTATTTAAAAAAAAATGTCTTGTAAGAGCCCATCTACATTTTTGCAGAACTTTAATTTTGTATGTTCTCCTTGTGCATGGTGAAAGCATGCTTTTACCTCAAAAATTTTTCTTTTGGACCTTGTTACAGGCTAATTTTTTGCTTCTACGGGTGTTTAAATTTAAAATCAATTCTCACAGGTATGACTGGTGTTTTAAATCAAGTTCAGCGAAACTTGATTTAAAACATTAGCCCTACCCGTGAGACTGAGAAAAACCATTAGAAATAGTGAAAGGGAACAACCTGTAAGGTTCTGGTAAAGTCTTTCAGTACAACAGAAGGGTAAAACTGTAATTATTCTTAAGATGGAGGGTTACCCTCTGGGACTGTAAGAGCTTGGATCAGAAGGGGCTCCTTGCATGGCTGGCAGCAGTGACTGAAAAGGGTCTCCCACTGTAGAAAACCCATGTAATACCTTGTGTGCACACAAGCAGTGCCCAGACTAGAAACTTCTCCTAAAAAAAAGTAAATTTGAAAAAGTATAAGCAATAGCTTTGCCAGGTCTACAGCCCTATACCCCAAAAAGGCGGGAGACTATTTCAGTCCACCTGACTGGAAAATACCATTGTAACAAATTCAAAACAAAACAAGCCAGACAAAACAAAAAGAATTTGTTTGATTGTAAAATACAAGTTGCTACCAAAAATTCTGGCTACAAACCACCAGAGGTGATGTGTGCTGATTCAGAATGGCAAACCATAGCAAACAATTTGATTCTTGAGCTAAAACTGGAATGCAGGCAAGTTCTTACATTTTGGTTAAGAGCTTGGCAGATGAGAGAACATTTTTTTGTTTGTTTCTTTAGGTGAACCTGACATTGAGGTTGTTTCCCGCTACCTCCAGAGAATGAAGAGAGTTTACCCAGCAGTTGAAGGTCGAATAAAATTTTCTTCTGGAAGTCTTATGGAAGCAAGTCTCACCCTGATCTCCATACTGTTCACTGTAACAGTCCTGCACACTTGATTCTTTCTTTGGAGGAATACAGGAGGAGAGATGAAGCCGCAGGAGACCTGTTCTCTTCTGTTACACCTTGCAATGAATGAGCAGTGAGGCTGCTGCATGTCAGCAGTGAGCAGCCCCCTGCCTTGTCTTTACCCTCGTGGTGCCACTGGAGCACTGTGTGCAGGGCAAGGGGACAGAATCCATGACTTCTCTTGGCCAGAATCAGCAGATACCTGAAACTGAAGTCTCAAAAGCAAAGTTCCAGTGACCCCTTACTGCTCAATCATAAAACAGTGACAGATTGAAATGGGGTATTATAAAATTGTCAAATTCCTTTAGTTGCTTTAGACAGTGAGTTAAGAACCTGATTCCAGATGTAAAAAAGCTTCTTGAAATGGATTTATTACAGATGTATATTCCCTTCTTGGATCTCCACTCAGGGTTAAGGTATTCAATCTAATATCTCTAGTTTGCTTCCAGTCATATTTATCATACCTACATGAGTGCCTGAAACAGCTGGATTAAACTTGGTGCCATTAAAATCATGAGGTCTATTTAATATGCAATTTTAAAAAGTTTTTATTTTACTTTTGGAAAGGAAACATCACACTTATATTTTCCATTAATAAAGGATGCAATGAAAGCTTGACTTGATTTTGACCAATTTTAACAAACTGACTATTTTTCACTCTTAAATATGACCAGTTTGGGGACTGTATCTAGAGTGAGAATTCAATCTGTGACTGTATTTCATATAAATATGCCCAATTTTATACCTCTTCCAAAGAGCACACAGGACTGCTGCCTGTTACTCTGTATTAGCAATATTCCAAGAAAATGTCAGATACAGGCATTGACTCCGGCAGCACTTTTGGTATCCTTTGGAAATAGTCAGGTAATGGGGCTTTTTACAGCATAACCTGGTTTTATGGTAACTGTGATTATACCTCTTCTATGGGAAGGCTGTGTTTAAAAAAGTAGTTGTAAGAGACAGGCTAATGAGTATGAAATCTGACTAAATGCTAAATGTACACTGCTGATGCTTTATCAAGAAATTATTGCTTATAAATGAGGGCAAAACTTTCATTATTTTTCCAAGATTACTCAGACTTTTGACATCAACACATTTGAGTTGTTTAATGCTGTTTTAAACTGATTGTTTTGAATAAACCTGCTATGTTTTCCTGGAAAGCTCACTACACTCTTTCAACATGGAAGCTACTTGCCTCTTCCATTCATTGCACCTGTAACATTTCAAGGAGAAGGTGCGTTAAGATTAACATTCAGTACGCTGAAATTTTATTAAAGACCCCATTCATTTCCACATCCAGTCAAGGGCTGTGCCTGAAAGGCCCTGGACAACAGAGCTGTATGAGGTAAGGGGTGTACAACAGGGGGACAGATGACTGACCTTGTCACACTAGGAGTTATGCCCTGGCATTGATGATTTGTCACTATGACTCCCTGAGCTGTTAATTTACAGAATGGTCTTCCCCCATCAACATCAAACCAGTAACAGAGAGGGCACTGACAGACAGATCTGTACCTGCACACTGATTCTGAGAGTTGCAACAAGTGCTCTGGCAGAGGTAGAAATTACAGAAGTGACACTTTTACCTTCCTTGGACAAACAGAGGTTTGCAACAGTAATACAGACAAATTACACTGACAAAGAACACCAATGCTGCATTAATTGGTTTGTTTGTAAAAAAGGAGAAAATGGGTGTTTGAAAAGAAAAATTAAGGAATGCCTATTAAAGTATCTCTGTGTTGTTGTGCAAGTAACACTTGTTTAAAATTCACACATAGAAATCTTTTTCAAAATCTCTTTTATAAAGGCTGGGCCAACAAATTAAGGTTTACAGAGAAAAATCTTCCACACATTTTTATATGAATGAATTTTTATAAAATGCGGTGAACAGACTCACATCCTCTTTCCTAAGGCTGTAAAGAGGATGTCAGAAAAAACTCAAAGCCAGATAAGAAACTGCAGAAAAAGAAAGGCGAAGTTAAAAGTCAAAACCACTCTTCACATCCGTTATTATTTTAAGAGGGCTTTAGATTTGAAGGTCAGTTGTTAAAAAAACTGAATTACAAATGTGATCTTCTATGATCACAGAAAGATGAAGCCTAAAGACAATTCTGAGATTAATTATTTGTATGCAATAGATTCAATCATATATTTTGTCTGGAAAAAAAAAATGGGAGCATTCTACAACTTCTTCCAAACAATTTTTCAACATATCCTTTCAGGAAGACATTCAGTAATTGCTCTTTTAGCAAAGCATAAGTTGGCTGATCGCCCAGCTGTCTTTTTTGATGTCATTCTGTAATTTCATTCACTGAGAGATTTTGGTGAAATTAATTAGACTTTTATTGGTAACAGCTAAAACAAATGTTAAATAAAAAGTACAAATATTTTATTTACTTGCAACTATTAAATTTTAATGTCTTTATTGCATAAAGGTATTTTTTGAACTTAAATTTTATATTATTTACAACAAAATATACAAGGCAATGTTAAAATGTCACATATCCATTACAACAGCAGATCCTACTGGGTGTCCACTCACATCCAACTTGATACAGAGCTTGCCTCTTTTGGACCCTGTTAAACAGGAAAAGGGAGAGATTTACTCATTAAGTTTGAAAATGTGTATTTACACAGAAATGACTGAACTGAGCTGCAATGATTAATAGTATCTGAAAACATCCACTTGAAACCAGAGTTAAGACAATGGAAGGCTACTGGGTTTTAATACTATTTCTCAAAATAGGTGTTTTCTTCTTTCTCTAGAAGTTCTCACCCTCCCATTCCTAACTGCTAAATAGAGTTTTCTTACCACAGCAATTTTCTGCTCCGGAAATAGTACTGGAGAGATATTTTTTCAATTGGATTGCTTTCCTTAGTCTGTTTGGAATGCTTTTTCCCTTTCAGCCGTCCCTTTTCCTTGTATCCTGTCTGACAGACTTCCAGAGGACTGGCTGTACCCTGTCTAGAGGAGTGTTTCAGCTCTTGGAGCTTGCCGACTTACACATGCTGCCATCAAGCACAGCACACATCAAGCGATCCAGTGTATATCCGCATTGGTACGTGCAGCAGGAAATACCTTCTAGATACCAATCTCCAGAGTGGGAAGCAGGCTGACATCCCCACTAAGGAAAATCTTCCCATTTCTCCCATCACTGCTTTCCCTGCCAAAGGAGCACTGCTCAAAACAAAACTTCTGAGATGCTCCATTTCCCCTTTAAAAGCTGACTGGCTGGAAACAGTTTTCCATTCCTCACTGTAACTACAAAAACATTTTGGTATTAAGCAACTCAAAAAGGACCTGTCTATGCTGAACAGAGAGAACAGGCATTGGATTGATTCCCCCCATACAATGGAGAGCTAAGTAGCTCTCTAAGTAGGAGCCAGTCATTACTTTTAAACTTCCTCACTGAAATTGTTAGGAAGAAACAATTCTTTTTCCAAGCAGCTTCACAGTGCCAAGTGTTTGCCAAGTGATTTTGGGACAATGTTTTTAGGGCTCCAGATGAAAACCACTGCCATCCCTCCACCCATACCCTCTCCACCTTGCATTTCCCCTCTCAGTCCTGGTACACTGACAACCAGGTCCCACTGCCAAACATCACAGATGCAGCACTTTGTTCTGTATTGCCCCCAATATATTTGAAATAAGGAAATAACTCAAGTTCCCAGCTGAAGTATTTTTCTTCCTTTCCCCTACAGAAATCTGGGCTGGAAATTGCTCTGTCCCTATCAGCTTCAGTCGTAGGGGACAGGGGGAGCTGCAAAGCAGCTGGGCAGTGTCACGGTTCCGCAGGAAAAAAGAATAGATTATTCAAGGTAAATCAAGATCATGTTTTCTACTTAATCTTTCTCTTGGTTTGGTTTTGAAGAAAAGTATTTTTCCCCATTAAATATACACAGCTATGAAATCACAGCATGGCTGGGGTTGGAAGGTGCCTCTGGAGGTCACCTGGTCTAGAGCTCAAGCAGGGCCACCTAGAGATGCTCAGGACCATGTCGAGACAGCTTTTATATATCTCCAAGGATGATCATCCCACAGCATCCCTTGGTCACCTTCACAGTGAAGAAGTGTTTCTTGATATTCAGAGGGAACCTCTGATGTTTCAGTTTGTGCCTGTTGCCACTGGTCCTGTTAGTGGGCAGCACTGGTTCTGTTCTCATTGTAACATCCCACCCCCTCAGGTATTTACATCAATGAGACCCTCTGAGCTTTCTCTTCTCCAGGCTGAACAGTCCCTGCTCTCCAGCCTCTGCTCATAGGAAATATGTTCCAGTTCCTTCATCATCTTCATGGCTCCCATCATATTCATTCCAGTACATCCATGCTATCTTGTACTGGGGAGCCCAGACCTGGACACAACACTCCAGAGGTGTGGCCACACCACTGCTGAGCAGAGGGGCAGCATCACCTCCCTCGACCTGCTGGCAACACTGCTTCTATTGCAGCCCAGGATACCATCAGCCTTTTGTTCAACTTTGTGTCTTTCCAGCTGGCTGGTCCCCAGCCCATCCTGGCACCTGGGGTTGTTCTTCCCCAGGAACTTTGCACTTCCCTTTCTTTAAGTTCATGAGGTTCCTGCCAGTGTGTTTCTCCAGCCTGTTTAGGTCCCTTAGGAAGGCAGCAGGGCCCTCTGGTGTATCAGCCACTCCTAGTTTTGTGTCATCATCAGGCTTTGCACTGTCCCATCATCCAGATCATTAATGAAGATGCTAAATGGGACTGGAGCCACAACTGACCCCTTGGATAACTGTGTCTTTACTGGCCTGCTTCCAACTAGACTTCATTCCATTGATCACCACCCTCTGGGCCTGACTGGTGCTTTAAAGACTATTTAAATGCCACTCAATTTTTTCCATAATCAACTGAAGAAAGACCAGTGTTCCAATACATATATATAATTAGCTGCTGAGATACAAAACCTGTTCAGCAGAGTAACACAGCAGGGCTAAGTCAGGTCTTTTTTCCTGCACTCAAGTTCCCAAACTACTTCCTTGTTCCTTTAGTCAGCTGGGTCTTCTTTTGCCTGTTTTTAGCTGTCTGAGCACTGGCTTGAGGAGGGCAGCTACAGAGCTGAAGCACAATTAGGTCAGACTTGCTGAGCCAGCCTCATTTCACTGAAAACAATGGAAGTGTCCTGGCTTGTTCCAATATCTTGTATTTGTTTCTGCTTGTCATGCAAAGCAAATCACTGCTGGCACTCGGCAGTTCTCAGGCACAGGGTTCATGCAACGCACATTTATTGTTAGTGAGGGGTTTTTATAAAATTTGTTTTGGGTTTTGTTTTTTGCTAGCTAACTAGCAGGTATTTCCTGCTTGCCATGAAGAGCAAACTGTAAAATTACTATGTAAAAATCTGTCAAGGTTTGATATACATAAGTACAAATATCAGACAGATCCCAAACCTAATGATATGCATGTCTATAGCAATTTCTCTTGTGCAAATTCTTTCTCCTTTATCTGGACACCTGAAGTTAACATTGCAGTGACCAAAACGGAGGTAAGAAATCCTCCTGCTAGACAGTCTCAAGAAAAATGCTGCAGCTTGACCTGAGCTTTGCATGCAGAATTCCCTTCCTAAATTGGAAAATGCATAAAATAGAGACAAATCAATGGAAGAGAAAGGCATAGAGATCCTGTCTGCTGGTTGATCTGTCCAAGTCTCCTGAAAGGCAACTCAGACTTGCTGCATGCTTAACAAATGGGCTCAAGCTGATTTGGAAAGAGCTAATTGGCCAAAATATAAGTAACCCAGATTTCATTTCAACATATTGGAAAATTTAGAATTTAGAAAGTAGTATTTAGAAAATAATAAATTTAGAATTAATATTAGTAATAGAGAACAACAACAAAAATGCACCAGTGACCAGACTCAGTAGCAGCTTGAAGAATTCTGCAGTTCTCGAATGGAGGTAGCACATACCTTACTGAGCTCTGGGAAGAGTTCTTGAATACCAATGTCCAGCAGAACATAAGTTAACTAAAAGAAAATACAGAAAATGAAAGACACTCCAAGGCAAAACTACTGTTTTTATTCTTAATTCTGAGTAACAGCCCACTCCTCTGCTATATCAAACATTCACTTGAGGAAATCCTGTGCCAGAAGGCAAGTTTGTCACACGTTATGAGTTACCTGTTTGTTGAGCACTGGTTGCTGCAGTCCATCAAACAGGAGCCTGATGCCTTCATATTTAGCCTCTTCCCCAATGCACTTGCCTATTAAATCTAGACCAAATTCCAAAAACGAATACACAAGTCAAGAGGAAATACTGCAAAGCAGCTTTATGATGCAGTTATAGAACTCGATTAATTAACAAGAAAAAAAAAACTGTTTAAATTAGAGTTCAATTTTTTTTCTGTCTCAAGTAGTAAATGGAAAGAAACCCCACACTTTCATGCTCATCCTTTTCTCCTCCCTTTCCTTCAGGGCTCCACACCTAAATAATTACCACACTTTTTATAATATCAATGTTTTGTTCTAATGCACTGTTTAATAAACCACAAGTGGATTTTTAAAAATTACTTTCAATTAAATGGGGCCCTCTTTCCTAGTTTATATAGTGCAAGGAGAACTCAGATGTACCTTCCAGCTTAATGATGTGACTTTTTTTAAACACAGTTTTCATCTGGATAAAATATAAAACATAGGAATAAATTCTTATTCAAAATAAGAAAAATTATGGTATTAAGTACCTGTGTAAAGCTCTTGATTTCCATCACCATGTCTTTATTAATCACTATGCTACAACCTTAGTCAGCAACACTTAAATGACAAAACTCAACTGTTGGGTTTTTACACCTGTTATTCCAGTCAACTCAAATTGCAGCAGCCCAAGTATTATTTGATTTGGAAAGATAGTGTGACTATATTTGGGTTAAATATCTTCTTGAACAATTAACCACATTCATACAGGCAGTCATGGAATACAGAACCTGGAATGTATCTCATCATTTCTTCAAAAGTCTGCTTTGCTCGTTTCTGTTTATCCTGGAGAGAGCGAGGCTCAGTGTTCTCACAGAACACGGCATCTGCAGCGAAGACAAATTGAAAAAAAAATTATTTTTAGGCAGATACACATCACTGACATAGAAATGTGTTTTGGATTGTGCCTTCAAAACTGAACTTCTTCCCTGTATTGTGTTGATTAGAAGGGAATTCTAGTTTTGTCAGATCATACTTTTTGCTTTCATTAGCCCAACCAAATCCAGAATACTCCTCTTGTTTGAAGGACAATCATCTCTTCACAATTTGTTTCCATTCTTTTCAAAGTTTAAAGCATTCTCTTCTAAGTTTGGATCAATTCTATTTTAGGTTAGTTATGATCTCCTTAATCACAATTTCCCTTATGCTTTCAAAACCATAAGCAGTATTTACACCTGCTAAAATACTGTCTGGAACTGTCTAAATCTTCAAATTTACCTATGAATGAGAAAGCAAGTATTGCTATTCATCTGAAATAAAAGGTCCTCAGTTTTGCTTTTAGGCTCTGAAACTTACTGCACTCCTTTTTTGCCTTTCACAAGCTTCATTTTTTGTTTGATAAGGACAGAGCAGTCATGACTTCAGAGTTTTGGCCAGATGCATTGTTTGGATCAAACTGCAGTCACGTACAGTTGTGAGGTAATTTAAAATTTTTTTTAGTCACTCTCCCCTTCCCTTATTTGAAGGCCAGGAACACTCAAGCCCTCTCAAGATCACAACAAAGGGAACCAAAAAATTAACAATAGAAGACTGACATAGTACACAAGTGAAGTAACTTGACAACTTCATGAAATATCTGCGTTGATACAGTAAACCACTTCATTCTGTTTTTCTTGTTCTTTGCATAGCCGAGGAAATTACTGTTCATAATAATTTTTCTGTAATCATCACTGACAGACAACACAGGTGACTCAACATCTTTCCACAACAAGCTCTGAAGTTAGTCCAGGCCCACTTGATTTTTAATACTCCACCAGCGTTGGTCAGTATTGCAAAGTTTAGCAGTCAGAAACTTCACTGAAGGGATTTCAAACATCAGACTAAAGCAGTATTTTTTCATCAAAGACGTAACCATTACTGACCTCTCAGCAGTGTTATCAGGGAAACCAACCGGTGCTCCTCAAACAGCTGTTCTAACTTGCTATGCAAGTAATAATCTGTGTATAGTTCCAATGTATTTTTGAAGAGAATTCTTCCTCCCATCAAGAGATGATGCAGCCAATCAGGAATGCGGAAAACTACCCTACCTGCAAAGTCACAGCAACATCTATGAGTAGGAACATATATGAGGGTCTCCTAATATTCACAATAAAAGAATAATTTATTCAAAAGAAAAGAAAATAAAAAGATTGCAAGCAAGAAAAGAATATTTCCATTTTGTTAGTGCAGCACTGAAAACACTGGTATTCTCCACAGTGCTTAGCAAATACTTCCTTTGGCTATTTATATTAATTTAACAATTCCAGTTCCCAGTCTACCAGCAGGCTAGGTGGACCTGAGAAAAGGGATGGGACATACTCTCATAAATTCATACTACTGAGATGCAGAAAGATGGAGACATAACAAAGCAACTAAGCAATGATGAATGATAAATGACATTTTAGCACCACAATGAAGTCTTCTAAGGAATGATCATGTTACTAAGTTGTGTATTAGCTTGAAAGTGTAGAGTTATATATGACTGCTACAATAGAATTTCATTTCTTACCAGAGACTGTGAACTTCATATTTGTCATGAAGTATATGAATAATTAAGAGAAATCACTTCTTACCAACATACATTAAGTAGTCATAGATGCCTTCTACAGTCATCATTTCCAGGAAATAGTTCTGATTTTGGCGTCTTTCTGTATTCTCAGACCGGTTTGCATTATTCTTGAATAAATCATTAAAAAGCTAAAAACAGAAACATAAGACTGAAATCACTGCATTCAAAGGCAAAAGGATAGCAACCAGTTCTTTGGATTGGCTTCTTTTTATAGAAGCAGCTTCTTTCCAGAGCTTTCAAAGAACTGATCAGGGATGTCTATTTGTTTCATTGTTTCTGGTTTTGTTTTTTCAAATCCTTCACTTGCCAATAAAGAGCACATCATATGTTGCCAAGATACACAACCACCAAAATACCTGGGTTCAGAACAAATCAGCACTGAGATATTAATTCATTACTCTTTCTGCTCCCACTACCTTCTTCCAACCTAAACAATTGTATGATTGCATGCATCTGGACTTTTATCATAGGCTCTGATTTCCTTGACACACCCTGTTCTGAAAATGAGGGGCTAAGAGGATACAGTTTGTCTGCCTTAAGTGACCAGGGAAGCCTATGACATCAAAGTATTCCTAAGAGTTCCTGTTGGTTTCCACTTTGAAATAAATACAATTGTTTCTAGACAAAATATACAAGTTTTTTACACAGAGAAATACCTTTTCCCCCTGCCAGCTTAATTATAGTAAAATCTTTATGTACTAACATTTGGGTTTCTTTCCATTTAGCTCATTTCTCAATTATATTCCTTCAGCCTTCTATTCTCCTACGTCATCACCTTCCTCCCTGATCCCTCTATTTCCTTGCCTTTAGTTCTTTCTGAAAAGATACTCCAATTCCTGCAAAATTCCAAGAAGCCCTTTCCTGCACACCAAAAGGGGTCCCAAGCCAACTAGGTAGCAGCCCTTGCCTCCCCCAAGTCTGTGAATCCCAAGAGAGGGAAAGGAAAAAGTCTCTAAATCCTGATGCTTTCCAAGTTTAATATCTAGCAATCCCTATTAACAGTTTATTTTAAAGTAACTTACCCCCAGAACAGTTAATCTAGAGATAAAGTAGGATTTATGCAAAATACTGTCTTATGAAAAGAAAGTTCAAAAGGTTATGCCAGGGTTCTAAAAAAAATCCTAGAACTGGAAGCAAATGCAACATAATCATAGAATTGCCTAGGCTGAGGTGATTGCCATTCACAGAGGGGTTTTTTTACCACTCCCAAAATAACATTAGTTCCAAGGAACAGGAAGTAATTTGCTTATATATGGTTCACTTTCTGTACTGCAATTCTCCCCAGAATAAATAAAGCCAAGAACATGCAAATCACAACAATCACACAAGTCTCTAAACAGAATGCTTTGCACTCTCAGGAAAAATTACATCAGGACATCTGGCAAGAGTCAGGTTTTTGACCTGACTCCTTCAGGCCCTCACTTTTGTTAAGTGCTAAGCTGCTGGTATTACCTTCACAAGGTTCACTCAAACTAAACAACGCCAACTTATTACATAAATTACATAAAAGGGCAAATATGGCTAATGCACTGGTGGATGACTGGTATCCAGGAATGGACACACCTAAAATGAACACATAATTATTCACACCTACTTTCTGGAAGCATCCCTGCTAGGTTGTTTAAAAAACTGCGTATAAACTGAAGTCTACATCCTCTGTAATACTGAAACCAGAACAGCAGAAAAACCTTAGCTGTAGTACTGTGACTTAAAACAAGAGCCTCCTTTATTTTTTAGATGCACCTCACGACCTGACAAAGGTGATACATACTGAGCCAATTCAAAGCAGCCCATTGTGCAATGTAGACATAGGTTCACAGCAGTGTCTGGAGGCCAAACTAAATCATTAACAGCAGTCTGGTAGGTAACCTATTAAAAAATCAAACATGAAGGCCAGCTCAGGGTAAAGCTTTTTGACTTTTAAGTGCTATTTCCACTTCCACCCTAAACCAGAAGCAGCATCTTCTGAATGCTGATTGTACCTCCATACACAGATAATCTTGCACCTTAAACAGCAATGGTTCCTTGATTAGAGGCACACTTTGAAAGCATTTCAGAATGCAACCTACAATGCACTGCAGCAGCCATAATACCAAGAGGCATTAGACCTCTGCTTCCATGTTTTACACTTTCCAGTATCTTGGCTTGCAAGAAATTCAAGTGAAAAACACACAACTGGTTATCTAGCACAGAAGTTGAGATTATACTCACAATTCAGATGAGCACAGGATTTTGCTTTAGATGTTTCTGTGCCTGTTAATATTTGAGACTAACACTACAAACCACAATGCTATCATTATTTGTATCTTTAAGATTAAATAGCAATTATGATTATAACCATGAAATATTCTTAAAAGGCTTACAATGAGGAAATTCCATTAATTAGGATTGATTAATAATGGGAGTCAAGCTCTTGAAGTCAGTGAAAGATAAAAGGCCTGTATTAAGAAAAAGACCAAAATAATCCCTTGTACAATAGGCTACCATACCTTATTGGGAAAAGCAAGCAAAGGAAGCATGAATGCTCATATGAAGTGTCTCACAGAAAAAATAAAAAGTTACTCAATGCTGAGTGCATATGCAAACATACACCCACACATTCCAGTACAGGTGTGAACTGTACAAAAACAATACCATGACTACAAACAATATCTACAGTCAGAGGCATAAACCTCTCTCCTGTTCTTCCTGCTCGTTTAAAAGTACTGAGGATTATACCAAAATGGTAAGAAGAAAGATTGTATGCAGTGTCTGAATCATATCAGTCAGTGTAAGTGACCATGTCTTCCTCCAAGTAGCTACTCAAAAACATTTATTATACTGCTGGTGTTCCAAAAGTAGCTTTTATGGCTGTTGGCAGGCCATCACAAGCCAGCAGAACAATGCCTTTATTGGCATATTTTGCAAAGTCTGCATCAGCTGAGAAGTCCTGACCTATTATAGCAAGTCTGACAAAAGTATGTTCAGAAGATGATCAAGCTGCTTACAGACCTTCAGAACAGAAATACTGCCAGTGCCCCTAGGAGGGGGAAGCAGAGTTTTTTGTTCACTTGTTTTTTATTTAACCAGGCAGGTTGGTAACTCTTATTCTAGTGGACCTGATACAGACTGAAATCCAACTGCTCCTGGTTACACTGGGGTTGACTACACTTTCATTGTGCGTTTTTAAATCCAAGTCTTTCCACCAATATTTAAAACACACAAACGTACACGCACCCTGGGAACATTCAAAAGGAAGGAGCATGCAGAAGACCTGTCCTAGCATTAGGCACATTTCTGACTGGGCCTGCCCAGACAGACCTTCAGGCATTTCTTATTCAGCCTGCTGAGGAAGAGGGAGCCTGCATGTACCGCACTCATGGCAGCAGAAGCACCGGGGAACGTGCACTGTAATGCCAGCACAACATGTTGAAACTGAAATAAACAGATCTGTGTCAGAAAAGGCACATGGGAACACGGTGGCAGTACAAGCATAAGCTGGAAATCAACTACCATTTACCAAAAAACTGAAGAGCTCTCTTGCTATGAGATGATGTTCTCCTCACAGTTGGGCACTCAGGAAGCGCTAACCTTTGGTCTCTGTGGCTGCCTGCCAGATCTCCACACAGACTCCACGCAGGCAGCTCACACAGTCCTGGTACAGACATTGGGCATTCACCTCCTTCACCAGAACTGAGGTGCCTTGCTACTGCACAGCATCACAGAATGGACTGCCTTGAAGGGACCTCCAAGATCATCTAGTCCCAACCCTCAGCCATGGGCAAGGACACCTTTCACTAGACCAGGCTGCTCAGAGCCCCATCCAATCTGGCACTAAATACTACCAGCAATGAGGAATCTACAACCTCTATGAGCAACCTGTTCCAGCACCTCACCACCCTCACAGTTACACATTTTTTTTCTAATATCCAATCTAAATCTACTCTCAGTTCCATTTCCCCTTCTCCTGTGACTAAATGCTCTTGAAGTCTCACTCCATTTTTCTTGTAGGAACCCTCAGGAACTGGAAGGCTGCACATCTGCACAAAGACATCATGTCTCTCAACAGAAGTGAAAGTGCAGACCTGAACAGCTCAAGTCTATGCCACACATATCTGGGGAGTAGGAAAGTGTGATACTGCAGTCTACTTTTGGTCTGGCCTTTGGACTCCACACCCTCAGTGTCTGCATTCCTAGACAGCATTTTCCAGCTTGGCTTCATCTGAAATAATTTAAGTTAATGAGTTCTAAGACCGCTCCCTAGTATGAGAGAGAATGTACGGTCAGTTTTCCCCACTTCTGTAAAAGGGGAAAGGAACATGACTTACTGTACCTTCTTGTTATTTTCAGAAGTGGGACTCAGAATGGTAAGTTCAGGCCTGCTTGGTTTAGGTTTGGGAGATTCACAGGAGTTGATAAAATTCATGATGAATGGCTCCAAATGCTGACCTTTCTGAGAAAAGATATGAGTGACTTGTCACTTGCATAATTACAGGAAAGTGAAAACAAAAACAACAACAAAAAAAGAATCTTCAAACAAAGTTTTGATTAGCCTGTAACTCAGTAATCTTGTAAAATTAGCTCATGAAGTTAAAATATTGGCAACCTGAAAGACTCACTCACCTCTTTCATCAGCTTTCCTGGAACAGATTTTATGATTTTACCTACAATTAGAAAGAAACAAAGAAACAAACACTTTTTGTTACCACTGTCTGATTTGAAAGACATTTTGCTCTGCTAGATTTTATGTACTTATTGTCTAGTAGTTATTTAAAAATACAATAATTTTTTAAAATCTGCTTGTTTTTTTTTTCTGGTTTGGCACAGAACCCTATGAAAATAGTCTTGTACATAACCAGCTTGTAACCTTCAAGAAAACATACTTAGAAATATACAGATTATTTTCGGAATACTTTAAAAGAAACACACACTAAAGTACTGTAGATCTACCTTTTAACTCTTCTACAGCTTAACCATAAATAGCTCTAGCACTGTAACAACAGTACTGCTACAACACCAGTACAGGCAAAATTCCCTGTATTTAAGTCAGTCACAGAATAATAAACACTTATCAGAGAAGCAATCAAAGTAACTCAGAGTCTCCTCTTTCGCTTCCAAAATCAAATTTGGAGAGATTCTGGGGGGAACCAGCCTGAAAAACCCTGGTGAGTAAAATTTTCTAAATTGGACAGGTTACAGCTGTGGCCTTAAAGATCAGCTCCTGTGTCCTGATAAGGCTATCAGGATATGGCACAGTAACTTTGAATGCTGAAAAATGGAAGTGCCTAGGATTAGTTTTATTTTAAGCACTACAGTTACAGTAATGTTTTTCTTATCTACATGTCATTAAATTTGGAGTTTACATTGGAAAGTATGTATAATGATCAAATGATAATAATAAAAACTTTCATCCTCACAAAAAGCCCCAGCAAAATGCCAAGAGTTGTTATAATGCTCTTTATGGAAGTGAGGCATGGTCTCAGGCAGGAAATGCATTACAGTAAACACCATAATTATAAGCTTTTATAAGGATGTATGGTTGGATCTAGAAAGGAGACCTGAAACAAAACCAAAACCTTTTGACTGGAGGCTGAGAACAGAAATCTCATTCAAGAACTCATGAAGCAGACTCAGAGAAGGGCTGCCCCAGCAGGCCCACGCTGTGACCGGGAGCCGCAGAAACGCAGCAGTGCAGCTCGGACACGGCTCCCTGGGACCACAGCCACGAGTGGCACAAGACATGAACACAGAATGGCCATGAGGTTGACCTGACCAGCCCAGGTCCACTATTCTGAGACAGCTACACTGCAGCCAAGTCACACTACAGTCGACTTTTTTGATTTATTATGAACTACCGTCATTAGACATTAGAACTTCTCAATTTCCATTTGACTTGCCTGTATCACACACACTGCTGCCTCAGATTCTATGAAGTAGCTCATGTTAGCAAAGATCTTAACACCAGCTAATACTAAAAATATCAAATATTGGAGTTTTCAGAATAAAATGAGTTTAATCAATTAAAATCCAAAGGCAGTTTTTGTAAATGTTCATGCCATCTGACCTGCAAACACATGACAGACACATGCAGATTTGACTTTTGACAATACCATAAATTTTCTTGAACTATGCAATTTATTAAGAGAAATCTTATCATCTTGCTTGCTGACACAAAAATTCAAAAGCCACATAAACGCTTCCAAAATTTCAAAATGTCTTTTTTCTTCAACGAAGAAGTATCAGCATATATTCCTTGCTGAGCTATAATTTCAGGGGCTGTGAAGAAGCAGAGTTCTTATTTTGTACATCCACAAGAGTTATCTATCCATTACTACTGTCAATCACAGAATTCAATCACAGCATCCACAGCATTACTATTTGTCAGCATAAACGAGTAGCATATTACATACCAAGATTCACATCAGGCAACATTTTATCAAGAAACTGAGTCTCTCCTCCATTAGGGGACAGGAAGTCAGCTAAAAGCTGGCTGTTACTTAGCTCTGGATGTTGCAGAAGTTTCTTTGAAACAGAAGGAAGAAAGGAGGTATAAGTACTTTAACATTTAAAAATCCGTTTCTGTATAGCAAAAAGATATTCAAAGAGTATTATACTGCCACAGATATTGTCATTTGCACAAGATTTCTGTTTTCAGTCATGTGAAACTTTAACATTGCTCACTTGAATCCTTTCTCTAACTATAAAGTTACTTGGAAACAAACAAACAAAAAAACCCCAGAAATCTTTTATTAGTTTTATATCACTAGTTTCAGGAATATTCTTTGTTCCCAATGTTTGTTTGATACCTGCAGATATTCCTGAAACTCCTCTCTCTTGGATTTTAAGAACTCATAGTTCTTGGGGCCAATGATTCTCTTTGAGGGAAGCTGAGCATCAGGAAATGTACCTAGTAAAGATATCAAGGAGATGAAATTATTCCTGTAGTGCAGTAAACACTGATTTTATTATTTTAAATTTCATCTAAGTAATGAATGATAATCAAAGCAGGGGGAAAATGCTTTTCAAATGACAGAGAACATACCATGAAATTCTGTAAGTTTTGATTCAAGCACGTAAAATTCAAGATACCTCCTGTAGACAGACCAGTGCTCAGGTTCATGTCCAACTGGAGAAAAAAAAGGTTAAAAACAAACCAGATTTTATGGCACCAAGAGACAAATTAGCAACAGCAAACATATGCTGATCATCATAGGAAAAAACTCAATGACATTAGCCCCCCCTGTTGTAGTAACATAAACTTCAAGGTACTTTTAATGTCACAGTAGAATGCATAACTGATAAACAGATATGGTACTGGCAAGGAAATTATCATTTATGGGATCCCTACAATCTAAACAATGGAGTCCTGCATAACTTCAATGTTTATGATGGCTGACCAATATTTTAGATCTATTTTCCAACGTTTAACCAAATGATTTACAGAAGCAGTACTTGTTGAATACAGCCCTCTGCACCACCAACTTGAATGATGATCATTCTTAATCCTATCACTAAAGATATCACTAAATGCCTCTTAAATACTTTCTGCTTATTGTGGAAGTATTAGTCTCACTAACACAAATCCCAGCAGCCTTAGGATGATGCTGTTTTCCCCCACTCCCTATGGATACATTGCTATCTAGATACTGCTAAACTAACCGCATGCCATGACGGTTACTAATAAGCAAAACATTTTCATTTTCTAAGAACTCATTTTAAGGTTATATAAAAATTTATTTGTTGTTCATTATTCCAAAGTTCAGAATGGGTGAAAAAATATATGCCAGGTGTTTATTAATATGAATTTTAAGATAAGTATTTTTGGAAAGAGAACATTTTAAACTTTGGCATGAAGTCTAAATAGAACTGATTCATGCTGAGGCGTCAGTTCTCAACTTGCAAATGCTCATTTGTGCATGATTTGTGCAAATGATTTGTGATCATTTATCTCTCAGACTCATTTCCTCAGAACTTTTAAGCCATTATTTTGAAATCAGAGGAACACATATACAAAACACACCTGCAAGAGCCAACAGAATACAGCACACTAGAATATTCTGAGTTCACTTTCAAATGACACTATTTATCTGCAACATGGCATACCTGCCCTTCTATCATTTCTCTCTACATCAATGCAGAATACAGGAATTCTCTCCTTTCTGTCTTTTCTTTCCAAGGAGGGATCATCAAAAAAATCAACATATGGGATGCTGATTTTCCACGCAGCGAGGTTGCGGGGTGTATTTGGGGTGGTAACAGCCTCCTCAGGAGAATCATCTTCCATTACCATAACACCTTCTTCAATCTGTAAGGATTCAAACAGAGATCTCTAGTTCTACTTTAATTGGTGCAGTCTACCTCTGCTTCAAACCAATTCCCTCCTCTTCCTTTTTTCAAATTTGCCATTCATCCCCCAACCGTACTTCAGGTAACAATGTCCCGTGCAATAATTCCACCACTGGCTCTATTCATGGCTGTTTAGCATGGAAGAAAAACATTAACTGAGGGAGACAAATGAGAAAGGACTACTGGCTCCTGATCTATAGCGAAAACACTGCATCACAGACCAACGTGACAGCGATTTCTACGCTACATTATTTATGGTTTTCAGGTCTTGTGGCAGGCTGCAGATGAAGAGCCACACATGCAGTCTTGTGCATGCCTTACTACCCAGAATTGGAAGAATAAGTCATTGCTTACAAAAATATCTGACACTGCTACTTTTGGTACTTCTCTGTAAGAAAACAATAAGCTCAGAGGCACAGAAACTGGGGATGTGACCTTGGCCTGTGAATGAACACAGGGAAGATAAGGCAACTTAATCAGAAGCCAGCACATGAAAACTGCAGTGAAGACAGCAGAAACATAACATTTTCAAATGAGCAAAGGAGAAAAAAAAATTACAGCCCAACAAAGACTTTGAGTAAAATTTAATAGCTTTACTCACAAAATCATCTTCTCCTTCATTTAAGTTATAGTTAGGCAACATAGCTCCTTCCATTGCAGAACTCTTGAACACACCTTTTATTTTGTTCCCTATTTTGCTGATTCCAAATGATTCTCCTCTCTTCTGCGTGGTCCTAGGATTACAGAAGCCACAGTTCAGAAGGCACAACACAAGGCATATTACTGCACAGCTGCTTATTAAGCCACTGCACACCATTTGCAGATAAGAGAAACAACTCCATAAACAGGCATTCGATGTATTTACAGTC
The DNA here is from genome assembly GCA_013396995.1 of Dicaeum eximium. Classification (NCBI taxonomy): domain Eukaryota; kingdom Metazoa; phylum Chordata; class Aves; order Passeriformes; family Dicaeidae; genus Dicaeum; species Dicaeum eximium. Next base: position 292,997 of record VWZP01000487.1, read on the forward strand.
CCACTTAATTAAAATTCATTTATGGTATATCTGTTCTCTGATCGATCAGCAAAATTTCTTGATTACACCTTTTAAGAGACACAGGATTCCCATATGCTTAACCACGAGTAAACTTTTACAGTAGTATCCTAGTAATTCATGACACAGAATAAACAATTAGCTGGGTAAAACAACTTTGTTTTGACAACAGAAACTGTGGTATTGCTATAGGCATGCACATCAAGTAGGTCACGAACTTTGTCCTTTTCCTTGTACCTGTATTTAAATATTTATCTTTCTACCAAGTGTGGATACATTTTTTAATGGAATTTCACAAGCATATATCATTCAAGACAGATCTCAGTTTTTAAGCAGTAGAGATAGATAAAAGGAATGTGCAAGGAGCAAGACTGAGCATGAGAGAACACAGATGGAACTGAAAAATCTTGGCTTGAAGAGCCAGCCTGACTGAAAGATGAAGAGTTTTTAAAATCTTGCCACTTATGACAAAGTGTCCAAAAGCCAACAAACCAGGTATATGGGAATAAAAAAAATACTTGGGCAGCAAGCACACCCCTCACTGAGAAAACTGAGATTTTTTATTATTCTTATGCCCTTACACAAGTCCTGACACTGAAGATTATTTCTTGCATAGAAACGCTAGCAATTTTGGAAAGAAAAATGTTCCTCTTGAATACAGAATCAGCCTGAGGTTCCTTATGGTGATTCAAAATATACAATTGAGAGACAAGTTAAAAATCAATACAGAATCAAGCATTCGAAACAAATTTATAGACTGACATTAGACATACAATTAGTACTTTGGAGGACAAAAAAACCCTGTTTCTTTTTCCTTTAAAACAAGAAACTATTGACTTCTGGAAGGGATTACAAAGAGAACAGCAGGTAAAGCATTTCCATCATTCATAAAACCAAGCAGACAACATCAACTGCTGACTCCAAGCATGCACATGCTCAACCCTCCTGTTTATAATTTTACACAGACTGTGTACATGACTGAAGTTGCGTAAATAAACCACTGCTTTTCCAAATCTTTTGCTTTTTCTATCTCATATAATCATCAGCTCCAAAGCATACTGGCACCATTTATCTTAACTATCTCTTCTATGCAAAGACAAGGTTGCTTGGCTGCTTGCAGTCTAAATCCGTATTTGAACAATTTTACTCCATTCTTGAACAACTTCTACTACATGTTACTGTGCTGAACTGAGCTGTTTCACATAGGGGACCTTACCTGAATCTTGTTCAAGTGCTTCAACACTGGTCTAGAAAACACAAACCTCAATCAGACAAAACTAGCTTTTCTGGAAGGCTGATATTTCAAACCTCTGGCTTAACCTTGAAGAGTTTTCATCACTCCTCTGAAAACTAATGCAGTTCTCAAGAGTTTGAGCAAAAACCTTCATTTGCACAAGGTCAGTGATTTGATAGGAGGACTCCAGTCTCAAAGCAGTTCTTTCCCACACTGAGCATGCTGCAGGTGAAGGCAGCATTCACCTGTGCCTGTAGTGAGCTGTATGGAGCCAGAACTCAACCTGACAGCTAGGAACAAACCCCCCCAGCCGCAACACAGAGCCCAGAGATTCACCAAGTCAATAAAAAGCAATCACTGAACTAGACAAGTATAAACTGACAAACTAGGATGGGAATCTCTTCACAGGAAGAGACAAATTCGGAACAAACACTGGTTAATGAGAGGGTACACACTCTCCACAACATATGGAGAGAACACAGGACTGGTTTAGCAAAAATCCTTGATCACAAATCACATTAGACGAGCATGGAAAAGAAATGTGTGGATGTTAGCAAAGATGGATGGACAGACAACAGGATGACTTGACATTTCAAAGAAATGGAGCAATAAAAAAATATACAGAAGGTATCACAATGAAAATCTAATAGATTCACTGGCTAAGCAGAAACAGAAGAAAGACCTTGAGACTAGACAGAAGAGATGGGACTAGGATAGGGGCAGGTTCAAGACATGAAGGACCAAAGATGACAGGAGGTAGCCAGTTCAGCACACAGACTAGATTTTTTTTAAGACCTGTCAACAAATATATATACATACAAAACTTGTTGGAAAAATATCCCACTCCCTCTAGTGCTAATCCATATAATAGCATTATTAGACCATCATTCTATAGTTGCTTTCTCAGAAGAACCCTCTGTGCAGAGTCTACAGGCTCCAACATTCCTGAAGAATGATGTGACAACAAGAGCTTGGAACACTTTTATTTTTTTTCCCCCAAACATTCCAAAAGTAACACATAACCAACATTTAAAAAATTACAATTATTGTTTTACTCTATAACAGGGAATTGCAGACTGAAGACTGCAGTAGTCCACTGTGAACTGTGGCATTCTTCAATCATGGATGGTTGCAAAATCCTTTTCCCACAGGATGCCTGCCTCATTCTGTGCACTGAATGGATCCTGGCAGGTGATGAGCCAGGGCTGTGCAGCTGAAGAATGATGCTGTGAGCCTCTCTGGGTCATGAAGGACCAGACCAGTTGGATATATCAGACAGGCAGATATTAACATGCATGTGAAGTCATAGCACCATTTCCTTTGGCTGACTAAAATCCCTACACACAGTTAGGAGGAATGCTGAGCATGTACTGCTGCACTTGAAAAAATCAACCAGCTGCATTTATAACTCAAGAACTCCTTATTGCTCAACAATCAAGCAGATTACAGTTCAACATGCTCAACTGACATATAATATATAAAAGCATCTAATTACCTTGATTCTTAACCTGAAAAATTAAGTTGAAAAATTTCCCCTCATGACTAGTATGAGCAATCTATGTAATACTGATGCTCTGATAAATCCTAAGGAAAAGTCCATAAGAAAAAGATTGTTTTCTGAGTTTTGATACCATGTTTGGATTACCATGTAAAGAGGCACAAATAATGAGAAAAGAAACCACTGGACAGCTACTAAGGCATTAATGAGTGGTCACACACTACCTACAGCAAATTATACAAAAATAGCATATGTTGTCATCAAACCTGTAACAGTCAAAAGAGAAGCTGCAGAGAGAACTAAATTGGGCAACTGTTGGGTTTGAGTGCTTAAAAATCATAAAGTGGTTATATTTGCAAGTGATGTTAGACAATGATCACTCCAGATACAGCTTTCAAGATAAAACAAGCACATAAGTGGATAATAACATGACACAGAGTAAAGGAAATTTTGGAGCAGCTAGCAGTCACAAGTGAAAAAAAAATGTTTCGACCTCTGGAGATATATTACAAAACAAATGACAACAGACAGACTGTTAACAGTGAAGTGTTAATGTACAGCAAACAATGTTAATGTAATGGAAACACGTGAAATTAGTAATTAAGCAATTTCTAAACATTTGTGAAAAGGACATGGGGAGTAAAGCTTTTTGTGAGGAGAAATGCACCTCAGTCCAGAGAAGACATTCATGTCTTTTACAAATAAAATGAACAGTTAATAACTGTTATAAAGGCTGTATGATGAAGTCATGAGAGATGCAGCATAACTAACACACAACATTTATTGAGTATTAGATAGACTTACCGTAAGTCATCCAAACTCAGGCTACTTCTGCAACAACAGGCAAATAAATTACCTCAGAGCCCAGCAGAAAGTAAAAATAAATCAAAAGCAAAACAATGAAAGAACCCAAACCAAACCAAATTTGACAGACCTATCCCAACAAAACTGAATAGGCTTTGACCATCACCATGGGTTAAGAGAAGAGGTAGTACAATTAGGAGTTCCTGACCTAGAATCCTAAGAAAGTGAAATGTGAACAGTATCTACACATCACACCATCATGAGCCTGGCCTTTGAATTTTAAAACATCAGTTATTGAAACTTCAGGAGATTCTGCACAAGCAACCAGCAATTAATGGAGAACAACTTTCATTCTTAGAGTTATCTGTAGTGCCAAACAGTCAGCTAACTTTTCTTGTTACCTATGTTCAGAAGTCAGGTAGGAATCTAGCTGATTTGGCCAATATAGTGAAAAGGCTGTATTAGTACAGTAGATACATATATAATACAGTATAGTATCTGTATTAGGTATAGTAAGAGCCACTATTAAAAATTTTAAGAACTGTTACGTATTTTTGACATTCTACATAACCTGGTACATAGAACCAATGCCTCAGACATCAACCCAATAATTCCAATCAAGATGTTTAAATGAATTAACTATAAACACTGTCACTACACAGAGGACTTTAACTCACTGGAGCTACTGAGTTCTGGACAAACTAATGTGGGATAAAAAAAGTAAAATTTTATATTTTGGTTTACAGAAGGGTCTGATTATAAGACATCTTACACTGCCTTTGGCTGTGTAAACTGTGAAACTGGAAACATAACCTAGCAGGTTAGAAATGATGGTGACTATTACATTGCATAGAATTTTTCACAGACTTAATTCCATGGGTTTTTCTCCTAACCACTCCCTGAAATTGTTAGTATCTTTTCTACATGGCCCTTTAACTTAAAAAATGCTTTAATTTCACTGCTATTCTAATATGAGAAACCAGGATGTTTCTATTTGTATTTGTGGTTGTGCTATGTAGAAAATCAAGACAGATATAGAGAAATCCAGAAATCTGGGAATTCATACTACATAACAGCTTTTCTTTCTTTGTTAGACTTTCAACACTTTTTAAAGTAATGTAGTAATGTATTATAAACACATAAATGTGAAAGAGGGAGAGGGAATTCTTGCTGTCTCTTCCACGCTAGCCAAATTAAGTTGACAGAACTAGAACTTGAAACATCAGTTATCACAGGCCACAACATTAAACAGTAGGTAAAAAACATCAGTTACAGAGTTAAAACTAACAACAACCACAGTTAGTTATCAAGTTGTCAGAACACCTCATTGTGACGTCTTTACACTCCAGAAACCCCTGACACTGCCCACCTATTGCCTCTGCAGTTTTCATAGCACATTATTTGTCCTATCTGTCTGCAAAAAGCCATGATTGCTCTGTACAGCTCAAAGAAGGGATTCAAACCAAAAATTACACAGATGTCACTTCTTTCTACCTTTTCTCCTATATTTTTTAGAAACTGTAATTTTCTTGTCTTGCAATAAGGGAAATGTTTCAACACATTACCCGCATGCACGTTCCACTGGGACTTCATACCTACTTCTTGATCTGATTTTTTTAACCAGCAGTACCTATGCAATACACACACAGTACCCATAGTAAAGCACATCAAAAATATGGGAAACAAAACTCATCTTTGCACATAATTACTTTCAAGTGGAACTAATGTTAGGATAAGAAAGAGAAGGCAGGACAAAATGTATGAAATAACATCTGGAATAATTCTGTGAGAAACCCTGATTCTTTTCCCCAGCCCCTTGGAAGTGACTGTATACAATTCTGCAGAGGGAAATTCCAAAGCAACAGGCAAACTACTTGCAAGATAGGACCTCTGTTTCATGGAAATAATCACTGAGGCACCACTTCTGGAACACACAGTATTTTGTATTGTAAATCAGCATATACACTGAGAGCACTCAAATTGTTCTAAAAGGTAAACCAGATACATTTTCAGTAATGCTATGGATGCTGTTTGAGAATATGCTGCAACAGCCACTGAACAAAATTTGTTTATTTTGTAGCCAGAGATGCATTTCAAAAACTCTAGGCAGCAATGGCCTGTAACTTCCCCCTTTCTGTTTTTAAAAGCAAAGCACCAAAGAGGTGACCTACATGTTTTCATATTTTAACTAGATTTAAGAAGAGTATGGCAGAATACTTCCAACCCCTGACATGAATAATGTGGGGGAAGAAACCAGAAGGCAGATGTAAAGGTCTAGATGAAACCCCATAGCCACCTTCAAGAGAAGCTGAAGTGTGTTTAAGGTCACCCTACATGGAGCACTGTGTAGGAAAGGAATGCAGTTTGGGCTAGCTGCCTTCATTCCATGCCTCTTTGTTAAGAAACAGAAGCCTGCCAGCACCACTATGAGACAGCACTACACCAAAGCTCCAGTCCTGGCCCCACAAAAACTATAAAGACTACATAAAAGATGTCACCAATGGAGACATAATAAAGAGAACAATCATGTCATTTTTGAAGAACAGGAGCAGGGAAGAAAGGCATGTGCCAGTAGTATGAATCTCACAGTAAGTTGTGAAAAAGGAGTTTGCTGTCAGGTGTAATTTTAATGAAAGCAGAAAAGGTCAAATGAATCAGTGTTACTCCTCTAGAAGAGGACAAGCATTAGTGTGGATCTTAGTTCATATCGAGAAGGAAAGCCTATGCCAATTAAAGACTGTCTCATTGAAGTTTTCCTTCTTTTGGCTAGGCCAAAAGAGGAATTCAGCTGGGCTAGTCCACGACTGTCAGAGCCATTCAACATAACGTGAAACACAAGAAATGTTGAGACCTCAAGGTTTATCAACCCAGCCCAAGCCCACAGTGGAAGATCACCCATCCCCACCACAGGAGAGGCTCTTCTCCTGTAAGGAGCCTGAAGGAGGGTCTGGACCATAACTTTATGGCCCAAGCCCAGAAACAAGGCTTCTGATGCTACATTTCTGCAATGGAGTTGAGGGACAGAAAACACTTTTGATCTAGGAGAAGTAGCAAACCCTCCTTGTCACAGTAAGAGGAATTCCCACCAAATAACCAGGTTGGTTTGACATAGGGCACACTGTGCATATCCCTGTAACATCTGGAATCCAAGAAGACAAGCTTGGCACCACTAGAATGGTATTACATATACACAGTCAATTAAATCTCCACTTCATTTTCACATAATCTTATTCTCACTACTTCTTTTTTTTCCCCCCTTCCCTCTTCTCAAATGTTGAGGTCTAAATCACATTTTAAATTCTTGAATGTAAAATATATCAAGAGAAGAGACGTCTTGTATAATACTACTTGCATCTTTAGTATGTATTTTGTTCATTTAAAAACAAAAAAGTACAGCTAAAAATTTAGTCAAATTAGTATCAGGCAATAACAAAATTCTTACAGTTTAATATTTTGATGCTTTCAATTAAAAACCAAAGAAAACCATTTAAAAGTTCTACCATACCTACCTGTTAAACTTTGAATTGCGGGTTGGTGACTCTGCTCCTCTTAAAAGGTGTCTGAAGTACTGTAGCAGACAAATAAGGTATCAAAGAAAACACTGGATTAACTGAGGTAAAGGCTACTGTGCCACAACACTGCAATATTCAGGAAAAAAGAACTGAAGGAAAAGCCAAACTGACCATAATCTAGCAGTTAGAATTTTAATCTGGAAAAGGATAGACCATAAAATAATCAATACATGAGGCTAGGACTACTTACTTAACTTTACATAATTATGAGATTAAAACCACAAAGCAGAAATAAAAATTAAATTAAGCACCAAAATCCATGTCTCCTCCTTGTTAAAAAATCAAGCATTTTGAAGCATTATAGCTATCACAGGAGAGATGACCATCAAAACCATTTTTGAGAAATGTTCTTTTTATTAATGCCAAATAAGGCAAGTACCGACTCCCAGGACAAATCAATATATTCTGCCTCAAATAAATGCAAGAAGTTTAACATACAACCTGATTTACACATATAAACTTCTGAAAGGAAAATTAATTCAGACTGATTAAAGTGATACCCCTGTGATTAAAGTGTGTCCTACTAGAAGGCCTTAGGCAGATAAAGTCAACCCAGTGTGGAAAATTCTTAAGGTGGCATTTAGAACCCAATCACACTACAATCTTAAATACCTTGTAAATTGCATTGAGGGATCTTCTTGAAAACAAACACCAGACCTTTAGCTGCAGGAATGCACAATGCTAAAAAAGCCTAAATATGACTTTTGTACCTTTAAATACCATTATATTTTTAAAAAGTAAATAAAGTGATTGTGTTCTACATCAGGCAGATTACTTTTGCACCAAATCTGTAATCATAAAAGAAGGAGTGGAGAGGATTTTGTAATAGCTGTGATAAACACAAATTGTCACATCAAAAATGAAGTTTTTCTTTTATTCTGTGATGATGTGCTGGACTAGAATGAATTTTATTTTCCTACTGAGAATGGTCCAGCTCTAGAGTGGAAAATGAAGCCATATTTTTCAGTTCCATATACACTTTACTGTTATAAATAGCGTACCCTAAAAAAAATATAATCTGGCTTTTAAGAGTACTCCTCAAATCTTTCACACTTACCTCATCACTGTGGCAGAACATGGGAGTAAAAACATTCTCGAGCAGAGAAAGGACGTGCTCATAAGCTTCAAAAAGACACCGCATAGTTTGAAGTTTCACAACATCCTTATATGGACCTTCAGCAACTATTAAAAAAAGTTTAAGTGTGAATAGAGAGAGATAGTCACACAGGCATATAAAGTTCATGTCTTCTTCTGGTCAGAGTTTGTGATTATTTTGCAAGCTACTCTGAATTTTATAAATAAAAAATGGAAATAAATTGACAAAACAAGGATTAAGCACAATATAGCACGGGAATAATTTTTAAAACTGGTAAAAAAAAAGTTTGATGATATTCAGCAAAATTTGTTTTCACTTTATTACAGAACACTTAAAATTCCAATGTACATTATTTCTTTTGAATTCCAACTTACTTTTTTTAATGTCTTCCACAATGAAAGGCTCAAATCTAATCTTGTCAATGCTTTCATCCAAACAGTAAGTTTTATAAATTTTCTGTACTTCGTCATGAAGACACATCTTTTCAGTATCTGATAGTTCTGGTCTCAAAATTCGGTCATTGAATTCCTCTGAGAAATAAAGGAAAGAAAAAAGCATTTCTTGATCAACTTGGCAAGCAAATAACATCTTGAAGCACCCTATAACATCAACTCATTTTCCAGTAGATAAGTAATTTGCAAAACTTCAAAATTAGAAGAAACGTAAGAGATCTCAAAATCCTAGGTAACAAGGTAGCTGCTTTCTTATTAACTATAATTCAGATTTGTTCATTAAGTTATTACTAAAAATGTATTGCAATTAGAATAAATTATTTCTTATCACAGTAAGGATAAATCCATGAGGTTGTTCCTGGCATATGAATGATTTTTTCTTCCTAAATTACCCAAATGCAAATTGTAGTTTTTCATTAGAATGATTTCCATATTATCAAGTAACATCAGCACACGCTTGTAATCCTACCCACAGTCAGGCAGAACTGCAGCACATGGACAGCCCCTTCCTGTTTCAGGAAGTTCATGAACCGAAATAAAAGGTCTTGCTGATCTCTGATCTCCTTCAGCTCCAGTTTCAGTACCTGAGTAGGTTAAAAATGCAGTCAGCTAACTTTCAAACTTTCAGTCACTACATAAATAACGCAAAGAGTTGTAGGACAAAATCAGCAGGTAAAGTAAAACACTTATTGAAAACAGGAAAGGAAGTAAATGTTGCCTTTGCTTACAGATGGCTTTTTATTTCTTGGCTCGGCAAATTTCTGAAGGAAGGGAACCAATGAAGAAGTAGGCTCAGTTGCTATCTCAGGCTGCAGAAAAAAATTACAACTGGGTAAGAAAGCTTCTTTCATGGGTGATCAAAATGCCAAAATGTTTTAACTTTGTCAGTACTCACTGGACTATCATCAATGAAGATGAGCAGTAAATGGTTGACAGTATCCTGCAAGAAACACAACATAAATAAAGATATTATTAAAGAAACTAAACAAAATAGATTAAAATAATTTCAATACTATATGATACCCAAGTTTAAACCTGAGTATATTACTACTTTTAAAAAAGCAAAGCCTGGGAACACACATTTGAGAATTGACCGTCAGTGGTCTCAAGTTTTTACTTTACTTTACTTTTACTTTACAAGTCAGGGAATTTCTGAAGAGACCTGCACAGAAAGATTCTTCATACAGTGGAAGAAAGGCCTCCAAGGTATTTTTGCACTCTAAGTGCAGATCTAATGAACTAGCAATACTTCCACACTACAGTGCTTTCTGTTTGCAGCCAGGCGATGCCTGCATAAGCGCTGCCATTTTGCCTATTAAAATACACGCATATATAAAAACAAGGATGGCAGTGTTGCAGCTTCAGAAATAAATGCCCTCTGATTTGCAGAATTAAGGGAAAAAAATTGATTTTGATACAGCTGCAAAATAGCTGGTTACTTAAGACTGCTATAAAGATCCACACAACTAGAGTTCAAGTAATCGAGCTCTTTTTAAATGTAGCAATAGTAAGTTGTAGCTGTTTACACTAACACAGCATTCTCCCATTTGACAGGAGCTGTAATCCTTCACTGAAAAATACATTCCTAAGAGATCACACCAATACTGCTCTTTTAGTCATTTCAGTGAGTTAATTCATATGAACAAACAAAACAATTGGCCACAAGATTACTTTTTATTTTATCTAGTCAAAAATGCACAGCAAGAAAGTCATTGCACACCATTTACTTTACCACAACATACTTAGCAGGCAAACAGTAATTTTGAATAAATTAAGATTATTCTTGTGCTCCAGAGTCTTACAGGGTCAGCTAAGAAATCCATTGAGGGAAGGAAAACTGAACCAGGGAGAATCTCTCTAATGAGAAGGGCCAGGGATCTGAAAAGAAAATAAAAGAAAGAAAATAAAAATCCAAAGCAATATTAGATTACATAAATTTTTAAGTGACGTTTCCAATTCTGTCATATACTACTGGAAATATTTTAGGACTTAATAACACCATAAGCATGCTATTTTAAAGACAAGTCCAAAAAAATCATGAAAAAGGGGTAAGAAGGAAGATGACTGTGAAGTTCATTCTTTCCAAAATTACTGTACTACATAGTATGGAGACACTTAAAAAAACATAATTCTAAGAAATTTATATACCTGCACTCTGTTGACTTTGGGGGTAAAATATAAGGAAAAAGAAGTTCAGTAAGTTTTCTTAAGTAGTGAAGTTCATCTCTTCGGCTTCTCAAAGCAACATGCAGTTCTGGTCCATATTCTTCTAAAGCAGCTTGCTGCAAAAATTCCGCATTTTTTACTGAAAGTAAAAAAACCAGCATTACAGGGTTGCTTCAGCTTTTTCTTACTGAAAAACAAAAGGCAATTGGTTTTCATTTGAGCTAAAAAGTTAGTATTTTCAGTACACATACAACTACCAAAAGGATAAAATGTTGAAACTTTACAAAAGAACCTTGGCTTAGACTTTGAAGCCTAGCTATGTAAAAATAAAACCTCACACTGAAATAAGAACTCCTTCACCAAACAATTGCAGTTTGCATGGTATCCAGAATGCTTTCTCATTTATCATTGTCTATAAATATATACAATAATATAAACTTTTATTTATATATTCAATTTTATATATAAACTAGATATAAAAACTCAGCATCTGGATTCTCAAAAAAACTGCATTGTGCAAAGTCTGCCTCTAACTGCCTTTTTCCTGACCTCCTTCATGATCTCCCATTTTTTGGCCTACAACACAATTTGAAATCAATGTAAACTTTTACTCAATCCTGTAGTATGTGTTTCCTGCTTAGAGCACTGAAAAACAAAGGTGAAGGAACATACATTTTAAACACAGGGTAAATCAAGCCAAAACCTGCAGGAGGATCTGCAAGAGGACTGCCTCTCAAATTACGGAGGAATTGAAAGAATCCCTCTTTATCAGATTAAAAACTATAGCTGTTAATTTTAGAAGCAACAAGGTTGTATTTCTTCAGATCACTTCAAAGGCAAGAACTGAGCTATTATAAATCACACCTAGCTGAACTAGCAATGTGGCACAGCCTCATGCCAACACCACCACCAGGCATAGTGAGGTACCTAATGTATTCCTCAGTTACCTTCAAGGTTAAAGCTTATTCCCAGCATATGAGAGAAGCCTGCTGGCTTGGCCTTCACAACCAAAACCCATGAGTGGTATCAGCTGACAGAAGGGATGCAGGAATATACCTCACCTGATAAATCTGCCTCGCTGGTGTCACTAAAAGCAGAGAGAAGGAATGTACCCTCTAGTGAGGACAGGAAATGAATCGTGGAGGTGTCTGTGCAAATAGCAATTACTAAGAGAGGTAAGGGTAGCAGGAGTAGGAGAAAAGGAAATGCCCCCTAAAAGTAATCCACTTGAAAAAGGATTTAGAAAATAAAGAAAAAAGGCTCGGCTGAACTAGCAACCAAAGCAGGACCTGAAAGCTGCCTCTGAACCATGTACTGTGGTGGCTGCTTTAGCAATGTTTACTAGAAAGTGCTACTAAACTCATTTTCAGCTGCTACTTCACATATCTGCCCTTATGAAACAATTATTTTCCTTTAAAACACTGACAAAAAATGGCCATATTTTCAATGCTGTACATTTGAAATACAGTTCTTCACCACTAAAGAACAGTGTTTCCAACTCCTCGGCAGAAATCAAAGGAAACATGAAATTTGGCATAAACAGCACTGCAAGATTATCTACTATCTTGAAATTGCTGTTGTGCCATGAAAGACATCCAACAGTGATTACACTATGTCTCATTATTCATCTTAATCATTAATGCTACTCACAGGACCAATGGCCTGTATTTATGGATATCAAGCAGACATTTGGAGGGAAAGAAGGAAAGTTCATGACTCCAGTTAAAGTCAACATCTACACTTAAAAGTTGAATGAAACCACATTTAATAGATACAGCACTGTGGAACACAGCCAGTGAAAAAATAACAAGAACAACAGCAAGTGTTTCCAAATATTTCTTCAATGTGCCATTTAAATATAATTTTTACATTAGGCTTGTGAAGATAATCTTACCTGGGATAATAAATATGCTTCTGCTCAAAGTTTCTCCATGGCTTACAAACATGAACCTAACTTTTCAACATATTACAACTTCACTAATGCAGATTTGAAATCATTCTATCTATAAGAGCTACGAGGTACAGCGCACAGATGTACAACTCCTTTAACCTATAACTGTTCATCTGGAATATAAAGGAAAAATTTCAAAAACATTCCTAAGTGATCTTGATTGCTTTGAATAGACAGAACCCATATTCCTGTTCACCCCTGTACAGAGACAGAAATTTAGTATTTTCATTGTGGGACAATAAAAATCAAAACAGAGGAGACAAATATGTACTGTAACTTTTTCCCTATTTGCCTTCGCAACCACCGGAAGAAAAATGCAAAAGGATCTCATTTTTTTAAAAAAGAGGCCATAAGGATAAAAAGACAAAGCAATACAATCTCAAACATGCATAAAAGAATATTCATATTTGGCCTTTGAAACTGACAATATATTAAGTCTTGACATTACCTTTTTGCCTGGCCTTGGCTATTACTTCAATGTGTTTCATTGCTGCCTTGAGCATCTTCTTCGTTACAACTGTTGGAATGTCCACCTAAAGAATCATTTCAACATAAATTTTTTCCATTTCATTTCAACAAAAATTTATTACAGACAATCATCAAACATAGTAATTTGCTTATATGTTCCAGTTTGAACCATAAAATGAACCATTAAGAAACAATCCAAAATCCTCTAGGTGAGCTGACAGTGACCTCATTCTTCTGGCCAGGTATGTAAAAACACGTAGAACTAAATGCCATAAACAACATGGTTAACACATTTATTGTCAACTCATTCCCATTATGATTTTTTCATTGCAGTAAATAAAGCAAGGCAGTGAGACATGTGAGTCACAGTATATGAATCCCAGTTCTGTGGGAAGATTTGAGCACCAACAAAAGGATCAAGTTAACTATGCTCTACTTGTAGCACTTGCATGCATTAACACTTTGCAACCGTGTCCACAAGGACTAAAACCAAAGAGAAACCTTCCTATGCATAGGCAGAAAAAATGTCACCCCTCAGGTGATGACAGAATAAAAAGAGAATTTGAGTTACAGAGTCAAAAGACCATCAGTGCCAAAACCAAAACCATGTGATCATAAGTCAAACAAAAAACACGTATGATTTAATCAAGGATTGTATTAGGGTCCTGCATTTCTATTTTCTTTGGTAATTACAAAAATGGAAGGAGAACAATTCCAGCACAAGTGACCTTGGGATGTCTTAGCCCTGCTCCAAGCAGGCTCTGATCATGTTGCTTAGGGCCCTTTGTTGGAACCTCCTCCACTTTCTTGTAAAGAGGAGCCCAAAACTGGATTAGTATCCTAGATGCCATCCAAAGAGCATCCAGTGAAGGCAGATAATCACTTTCCTTGATTTTCTCTGCTCCTGTCACTACATCCCAGGATGCTGTTGGTGTTTTAAGCTGCCACTGATGGCTCATATTCAGTTCACAGCCTACAATGGGCCAGGTCCTTTACAGCAAACAGAGTTTCTCTCTGAAGCCACTCAGTCCCCAGCCTGTACACTTTCAAGGGATTCTTTATCACCTGCAGCAGTTTTCACAGAAACTCATCTAGGAAGTGACTGATGCTTTGCATACTCTTTATTTTAAACAAGAGATGCCTCAGAGATGCAAAAACATACACCTGTAAATGTTCAAAATCTAAGAATTCTGAACAAGTTTCTCTTCTAATGGAGGAATCCCTCCTTGATACAGCATTTTGCCAGACAAGGAAAGAGACAATGCAATTGCAAAGGCCACCAAAGCTGAGAGAGCTTGGTCTTTTTTACTTATTTGTACAAGGAGAATATTACATATTCCTGCACACTCCCCTAAAATATTTGAGGTGCACAGCTATGACCTGAACTGGCCAGCCCTGACAAGCCAGTACAACTGACTGGAGCTGCCTACAAGTAAGGTCAGCTCCTGTTTACAAGCACAAAAGGAGAAGCTTCTGCTTATCAATGGAAAACCCAGTCTTTTGTGCCTCCCATTCTAACAGTAATTTCTAGAAATTAAGAGTTTCCTATGGCATATAAGGATAGGGCAGTGTTTCTTCCAGCAGAAGTAACTCAAAGAGCATAGCCAAGGAAATTGTTATCAACACTGCAGTAGACACTGTGAACTTTTGTCAAAAACTTCAATCAGATGCAGGGTTATCTATACCACACCATACAAAGGTATGGTATAACCCTTCCCTTTCCCTTCAAAATCCATAACCAATCCACAAATGGCCACAGCAAGGAAAATCCGGATTTGAAGTATTTCAGCATACATTTAAGATTTGACTGGCCTGAAGTGCTTGAAGCATGGTTGTTGAATGAAGTTATAACGTAGGCAGCTTTAAACAGAAACAAAACCATTCTTTTCATTAAAGCAATTTGTAATTTTAAGTCTCAATTAAAAAGTAAAATATTCTTTAGCAAAAAAAAAAATTAGGATATTATCTAAAATAATGAAAAAATAGCCTGTGTTTTCTTACACAATTGTTCCTCAATTTAAGCATTTTAGCTCTATTAGCTAGAACTATTGCTTTCAAGCACTTAATAATAAATCCAAAACAGAGTACAGCTGTTTGGCAAAGGTATACAACTATTTTATTTTTCAACTGATGATCATGACTTTCTCCTCAACATATGCATTTCTGTGATGAACTTTATTTTGTAGGTCCCCGACAGTGCTTAATACTGGCACATGTCTTGAGTGTTTGTTGCACATGTTGCCTGCCCAGAGAAGTGAAGATACTACACTTAAATCCACACTGTCAACGGCAGAGAGGGTAAATTAACACTCTGCTTCAAGACTCTGTAACTCACTTGAGATATCCCAATCAATGCCTTATTACAAGATCAATACAGGAGACAGTCATTTTCTGAGTCAACAATGGATCCATGAACAATGCAATTAACACCAGCAGGTATTACAACTCCAAATTAAATTTTAAGACCTTGGTCTAGATTTTCACTTTGAAGCTTTACTCCACTTTCACACCTCCATACAATGTCTGTGCTACACTGACATTTTCTAATTTTCCCCCATGTTCACTTTAAAAAGCAATGATATAAATGCCTGATATAGAGTAAATAAGAAAGTAATCTGGATTTAATATGTAAGAAAGAGAGAATCACACTGTTAGTAAGTCATGACAGGGTACATGCACAACTTGTAGCTCAGAAGATATTGCTGTTAGTAAGGAGGGGGGAAAAAAGACACATATTTATGGCAGTGGCTCCAACAGAGAGGCCAGCACTGATTAATTCTGGAAATTGAGTTAGCAAGCCTTTCTGCTTAGAACAGCCAGAAAGTTAGAAGCAGCTCCTGTGAAACAGGCTTGAAGCACTTTACCAGGAAAGAGTTGTGCTGTTAAAAAGAGAACACATAAAAAAAGTATGTGCTAATAGATTAAACATAGCAAATAAAAACTTTTAATCTTTAGCACTCAAAATGCTCCTGAAGAATTGCATTAATGTAAGAACCACATCTGTTTTTTAATTCTTACAGTAACCTGGTCACCTAATGACAGTCTATTATTTATTGACAATGTAAGGGCCTTGTTTGCATTTTAAGACAAGCAAGCAGAAACTATAACACAGTTCACCATTTTCTAATAGGTCTTTTTCAGTAACTCTCAAAATGGTTTCCACTTGGATTAAGTCACCAAAAGACAGCTAAAAGATCACAAGGTTTTGATAATGCCTTGCTGGTGTAAAAGATATATCCATTTTCAAAAACCGGGGAATAGTTTGAGTCACAAGGGACCTTCACAGATCATTTATTCCAACTCCCTGCCACAGCAGGGACATCTTTCACTAGAACAGGTTGCTGAAAGCCAAATCCAACACGATGCTGAACACTTCCAATGATGAATCTTCAGAGATGGTTTACAACTAGGAAGGGGATAAGCTCCAGAAAGATGGGGTACACACCACAAAGAAGTAACTTAGATGGTTAGAAACAACCTACATTGTAAGGTTGACTTTGGAATCACAATTTAAAAAGAAAAATTAAGAACTCACTAGAGATGGCTATCAATTACTTCTGATGGAAAACCAACACTAACACCTTTAAGGCACCTTACCTTGTGAATTCTCCGAACCAGGACAGATGCAAAAAACCGCAGCGTCCCTCTCAGTTCATCCACTGAGGACTCATCATCAGTAATATTTCTGCAGTGTTTCAAAGCATGGCAGATGAGAAAACAGAACACAATACATTTCTATCAAGCCAACCACAATACATTTGGCAATATTAAAAGCATAAGAATAAGAACATTCAACAGTGATACTTCAGCTGGAATGAACTGAAATTAGAGCTACCAGAGAGTCAGCAGTCTTCTGTCTGAGGAAAATACACAGCATTCCCACAATGTCTGTGCACACAAGAGCTTAAGAAAAACATCAGGAAATTGCAATGATATACCAATTCCTGCTCTCACATACTAACTGCATGATTTTGACTGAGTAAAATCTAACGTAGTTTCTACATATGGAAACACATCCTAACTCAAGAGTATAAAGGAAATTGAAATGATTTAAAGTGACATCTGCTTGGAAACAAAGAAGAATTTAAATAAATTTCCAAATCGCTACGTCAAAATATCATCCAAATTTTTGATCTGGCTTGTCAGTTTCCATCTGCTAAAATAAAATATGTCCAGTGAAAACTCATGGTAAAAATAATTAAATGTGATTCAGGAAGAAAAAGACCTAACTCCGTGACTTTTTTGGAAAACTGAACGAAAACAGGAAATACACTAAGTCTTAGATGAAGAAACTACTACAAAACTGAGTGGAAAAAGAGATCATGATGCCAGCATTCCACAAAATGCAAGCGAAAACCAAAAATCTACCAGTTATTATTATGAACTTTAGACCATGACTAATATATTGGCAAAACTGAAGTATAACAGCTGAATAATGAATAAAACAAAGGAAGTTGCATCCAGTTTTAACTAATGATCATATGCAAGAGCCATCACACTTTTTGGTGATAAATGAGTGTAGTAAGTAGAAATATTACCTGGGTTATAAAAGAACACTACAAGCAAGAACAGGACACTTAAAAATTACAACAAAAAATATGCATAAAACATTTTACATTATTCAGCATCCAACTTTTAAAGCAGTTTTACTGGGTTATAGAACATTCAATGGCATGTTGATGATGAACAATCGGGTGGAGATACTGGAGATACCAGTGACCTGAGAGTCAAAGTATGTAACAAACTGCATGAAAAAAATACACCTCAAAGAAAGCAGCCTGGCACAAGAAACACAACCATCCTCCAACAGCTAATCACATGCAGATAAGAAAATTGTAGGGGAAAGTTTGGTTTAAGAGCAGCAGCTGATGTTTTATAAGCAGTATGGTTAGAAAATACCCACACTGTCAAAGGGATTAGCATTGCCAAGGGATTAGCAAACAAACTGTACTATGGTATTACTAGCATTTGACAGACAACAAGATACATGAAGTAATTTGGACCAAGAAGTTGTTATTTTATTGACACTTGGATAACCAGTATCTTGGCTAGCTCTACTTGGACAGGACTTTATGCCACATATTCTCACAACAGATTTGCAAAGACATTCTTTTAATCACCAGCAGACTGAAGACTGGTGAAAAAAACATCATGAACCTGTAAAATGTCAAATTTCCAGTGACTCAGGGGAAAGTCCAAATAACCCTCTTGGAAACATTTTAAAAGCTGTCTGTGTTTTCCCAGAACTTTATGAATATTAATTGTAAACAGTTACAGAGTCTAATGTCTCAAGAGAGATACACCCAACTGCTATCGCACGCAAAGCCTTACGGGATCCACTGATAAATGAAAATCATATACAAATAACAAAATTATATTTTTCCTCTGTGTGTCAATTATTCTTACAAAACTTGGCTAACTCCTTTCAAAAAGATCTAGAAAATAAGTCACAAGCTAATAAAAATGTAAAGATATGGTTTGTAACTCAACAAAAATTCTGAATTTTTCTTGCATTACTTGCATTTAAAATAGAAGCAGCTCCATATGTCAACACATTGTGTTTAGTCACCACCAAAGAAAAATGTTTTCATAGCAATATATTACAAAAAATGTGATAATTACTGAATTCTGTCCTAATCTGAGAGAACTGGAGTTGCAGTATGATCAATGACCAAAAATTTTTTTAAGCACAGTGATCCATTCATACTTTAAACTCTACTTAAAGTGAGTTTGGTATAAGCAAGATATTATATAGTTTTGCTGTACAGCATAAGCAGTAGACTCAGACTTGTGTTTTGCTCCTCTACAAACTTGGGATTACTTACAACTATGTCCTATTCTTCTCATACAGTTGCAAAAAAAAAATCTTAATATAATCAGCATAAATACTTTGAAAAATAAAAACCAAAAATGCACATAGGTACAATGACCTATTTCAGTAGAGTTCACTGAATTTTAAGCACCTAATTTCCCTAAAGTGGTCCAAATTTAGGACCTGCTTAAATTTTAACCTACTAATAAAATATTAGAAATTCTTACATAGTTTATTAATGAAACAAACATAAACCAGCTTTTATCTGCTTATAGCACTTTTATTCCTAAGCAAAAAATCCATGATCTTGCAACATACCCTGTAAACATTACACTTCCCTGGCTTCTGACTAAGATACATCCTGGTAACACTAATGTCCAAGACAGCATCAGTTGGCACAGCACATAAAAACCAGAATTGTTTAAAAAATTAAATAAATAATAATTTTAAAAAATAGGTAACTTCTGAGCAAAATCCATTCACGTGAAAGGTGGAGCAGCCAGCCTAAGGAATTATGCCCAAACTTTTCTTTGCAAAGGAATGTAGCCAACTGTTTTACCAGCCTATCTGTCAAGCATTAATTGCCTGCTAGTGCTTACCCAGCCACGCAGCTAAATAAGGAGAGCGTGGATGCAAAGGCTCTGGGAAGAATTAACCTGAGTGAGGTTTATTTGCTCAGAAAACAAACATGTCCTGAATGCACGAATCCTCTCTCCCAGGTGATGTGAGCTTTGCCAGCAGTGCAGGTACAGCTAGAGCAGGAAAAGTCAGAACTCACATGCTCTACAAGCTGGCTCTCAAACTATGGCACAGAGACACAGTTCAGGCCTCCCTGCACAACCCCTGCTGGAAACACCTGAGAGCCTAGACTAAATAGGATCAGATCTGACATTACTACTGTTAAACTGAAACCAGTAAGCCTTTCAGGACCAAGTTGTTTCCTGTAGAACTACTTGGACATCACTGTAGGTCACTGAACTCCCAGTATTTCAGCCTGACTGAAAGCTTGTTAGATTTGATCATCATGGTGTGAATTTACAGAACTAGTTCAAAATCCAGAGGTGCAGCCATGCAGAACTGTAGACAAGGCAGGAACACCTATGCTGCTCACCAGAGGGCACGAGGGAGCAGAATGTAGGCTGCTTGGCTTCATATCAAGTATATTTTACACAGCATTTCTAACTGTATATTATATATACACTGAATTATTAATCCCACCAGATGATGCATTCCAGACTTCCACTGCCTTGGGTGTCAGAGAGATAAGTGATTGGGGGAAGTCAAGTTTCCTTGTCAGTCCATAACAAAGACATTAAGACACCTCCCACCAGCCAAGAAAAAACTGTTTTCCAATCATGCAATACAGGAGATGGTTGCCTTACATTTATTACTTTATCAACAACTCAACAGAACATGCTCTAGTTTTCTGTATTTGAAAGTCTAAAACCTTGATGTTTCCAACTTGCATTCACAACACATGGTGCTAAAGCTCCCTCTGCTGTTTGCATCAGCAGTGAAGTTTTACACTTCAGCATATTCAACACACTAAGTTAGAGGTGAGACACACAGGTACTGGCCACAATCAAAAACCCAAGAGGCAAAGAAGTCTCAACAGTAAATTTTAGGTCCCAGAAAAAAACCCAAACGACCCAGAGTAAAAATAAAAGAAAGCATACTTTTTTTTAGGACACATTGAACATTTCCATTCAATGAAAAAGTCAAATTCAGAATTAAGGCAAGATGTTGTTTTAACACATTAATGCCAGCATTATCAGTTAGAAATATTAAAATATCTTCTTACAAAGTTCTGCAAAGCACTAACTAAAACATAAAAGTACAAGGAAGAAAACCCAAAAGAAAAAAAAAACAACACAGAAAAAATAATCAGCCATAGTATTTTCTTTTTCCACTATTTAAAAGTTATTTATACAGTACTATTCTATTCAGCACAACATAATCACCGACAATCTTACAAGTCAGAAAATTATGAGGTGACCTCCAAGAAGTTGGCCATAGGTATTCGAAATAACTTTTCTTCAAAACCCTGCAAAGTTATTTATTTATTGTTTTAAAGCAATGTGATAGATCAGTATGCTTCTAATCTGGAAGTAAATTTCAGAGGTAGTGACAGGTTGAATTTTTACACAGGTTTTCATGAATCTGTATTTACTTCCAAGTAAAAGTTATCACAAAATGAACATATAAAAATAGACAATCTAAAAGAGTATTTAGGATGAAATCCAAATTTCAGAACCACCTCTACTATAACTAAACTATTAAAAGATCAGCTCTACTCTGCTAAGAGACAATAAAACAATGGATTCATAGCACTTGAAAGTATGCTTTATCTTTCACTAAGGAAAAAGAAATGTTTATTTTCAAATGACATCTTCTTAAACAGGTTGACAAATATTTGTGATATTAAAAATAGTAACTTTTAGGTAAAGCTCGTACCTGTACCATGGATAAATAAAGTTTTCCAGCACCAACTCAAGCACCTGTGCAGAACAAAGACAACCACGTTACAAAATAAACAGTTTACTACAAATCCCTGTTAGAAGAGTTAACATCACAAACACCTTCCAAAACTCTTAGGACGTAATTCATACATCATAAAACATAAAAATGTGTAAGTTGTGATCCTGTTGCTAGATCAACCACTTTGCACAGTAATCAGTACTTTGGGCAAGTAAAAGCAAAGTGATGGCTTCATCAGATATCAACAAGAAACATCTGCCACAAGTACTATCAGTAACATGAAGCACAGTGCAATGGCCACTGCCAGGCAAATGCTATAAAAAATGTAATCTAACCTTAAACAGCCCATCCCTAAATTTTTAGATCAGTCCCTGTTCTTTTCTGATGTAGCATGGAGTATCCCACAGGCACAGTTACATTCTACACTTACACACACCTCCATCCTTTTTCACCCAAACCTCCACCTTCAAGGTGGGACAGTCATTCCTGTATGCTCAGCACTCTCAAAGAAAACAAAAGAAGAGTCATAAAAAGCAATTCCTATGAAAGCCATCTGTAACAAGGAAGGAGACAGAAGGATGAAGTTAAGATTCATCTTCCTTCACTACAGCCCCAAGATACCACCCACACTACCTTCTCCCACTGCCACCTATCCTTTAATTTGAATCAGTGTTTTAGACACCAGCTTTAGACCCAACAGCATCAATGCTGATGAGAAGAGTAAGAGAGAAAACATGTGTTGCTATGTGAGGCTGCTTTGCCATGTTCTGTAGAAGGAAAGGTTTTTCAAAGCCACTGTGTACAAAGAAAAATGTGAAGTCTGTTTGAAAAGAAAGCTGAATGTAACAGCTGATATACAAGTGTCATTCATGAGAATAAGTGTTACTCTTCTTACAAGATCTGCTGCTGCACTCATTCACACAGTATGCACTGCAAGAATTCAAGACTTACTAAATTTGTACTATCTTTAGGGCACTACATGCCTCTGCTCCTCTCATGATTATAAAAGCATACTCAGTAAAGAACACACACAGCCTTTTTAATTCTTCTCAACCTTTCAGACCTGAGCAGCTCATGAATACTCTTTTTCTGTCTTCACTAGTAAGAATACCACCTACTCAGATTGGATAAGATACTTTCTCTTTTCCAGTTGTTCCACTTCAGTGATTTTCTTCCCCTCTCTCTGAAGAGACTCTGCAAGTTTTGCAGCTTGGGTTAACTTCAGATGTCTGTGTTATGGACCACACAAAGTCATCCACGTCTTTTCTCCTACTCTTACGTGCTATAGCAGTAATAGATCTCAAAACTGCAATACCATGGTGTGTTAATGATGGATGGGTAAGCTAAACGTTGTATCATGTTGTCCTGTGTCATCCCCACCCCCTTATCTCATATTTCCATTTATAAGCAGGGTGGAAGGATGAGGGAAATGACAACACACACTTCAATTCCCAGTCTAGAAGAGATTAAGGAATCCCAAAGAACCTTCTATGGAAGTTAATCTTCAAACAATAGAAAGGAGATCACATCCAGCTCCAGTCAGCAATCACAGGCATTGGCCTTAAGAGCAGTATTTTACACTACTTAAACCAATTTCCCTGATGCCTTCCACAGCACTGCCACTACAGGAGCCACCAATTTACTCCAAGGAAACCTCAGTCTCACAGGTATTGTGACATTATTTTTGTTCATGCAGAGTTTCTAAGAAAACAATCCTCTTTCAAGGCTCAAAGTGCACTCTTCAGAAGAAATGCCTTACAGAAAGCTTGCAAAGAAATCTGTCTATTAAGTGAGCCCTTTTCCTTCTTCCTCCACTTTTGCTCTGTGCCTCCCCATCAGAAGCAACAGCAGCAGAGCATCTTCTGTTTGGCGTGGAAAGTGCACTTGCACAGCCTTAAGCACACAACTGTATTCAAAGGTATACAAAGAAGTCCTCTTGAAGCAGCTTTCTTCATTTATGACTACTACTTTTGAACTGAGAGCCTGTCTGTCAAGCTTTCCATGAATGTGCCAGTACAAATTCAGTTCATCAGGCCCTAACATAACTTATTGGCCCTCTCTTCCCCTACAGTCCTATATAGAGGCCTCTAAAGGCACTAGAAGAATTGTTTCTAACAGTGAGAGATCTGATCCTTACTGCTGCCTAAGCAAAACACATATGGTTCTGAGATTCATCTTCCCATGGTTATTAAATAAGCAAGAAAAGTAAAAAAAAAAGTGCAAGACCTGATGACCCTTCCCACTCAGAAGTGGAAGACAAAGTCTCCTTCAGACTCATCCCATGTTGTAGTAACTGAGCACCAGCTGAAACGTTTTACAGACTTGCCAGTGCTTCTCTTCCACAGCCACACTGTAAGAGCAAGCTTTATGGTACTGCTTCCACATAACACTGCAGATAATCCCACCAGACAAAGACACAGAGACAGCATGCACACAGACAGACAACTAACTTAAAATGCACTTTTCACTGGAGTCCACTTATCACTGATCAAGACATCAGAAGGCAAGACACGTTCTACTAGGACTCAGGTTATCTATATGGCCCTAATAAAAAATTGTGGACACAGAAAGCAGCCCCTACTTGCAAATTAATTAAACACTTGGCATGGCAGAGGCACTTAAGTATGATGCTCCATTCCACCAAGGTGCTGTACAGAAGTTAAAGGAGAGCTACTGTGTGAAACCATCCCTACTGCAAAAATAGAAGCGTTCAAGAAGTAATAAGCCATTGATTGCCACTAACTGGATTTCAAGGCATGCAGTCCATCCTGTTTTCCCTTGAACCCTACCAGCATTCCAGATTGTGTTAGTGAGATTCTGCTGGACAGAAAAAAAATCAGTCACATCATCCACTGCACTTTCATGAAGCACTGAGGAAGCAGGACATGTGTACCCACTTCCATTCTAGCAACAACAAAAATAATATTCAGACTCAATTGCTCACACTTCACACACACGAATAAAGTGGATGGCACATCTCAAATAATGACAGCTAATAGGCCATTTCCTTGTCTTTAAAGTATTATTCTCCACTTTTAAATACAAATTATGAGTAATTTCATTTAAAGCCTACCTATTTTTTCAAGCATTCTGCAGAACAACTGGTTTTATTATGTGTGGGAAGCTTTGAATTGGAAAGAGATTACAAGTGTAAAACCAAATGCAGTAGGTAGCAATATAAGCAGCAGCTGATTAAAAAAAAAAAANTGCACTGCACCACTGCAAGCTGGTCAGTCTTTGCTGCTGAGACAAGCTTTTTGGGGACTGCCACACAACTGACCCCAGTCATCAAGAGGAGGAACTGAAGAGATGAGTGATGACTGTCAGCAGCAGGTCAGAACTACCAGGCCCAACAGGAATAGAAAGGAGCAAGGATTTGATACATAAACCACAATAACAATGAAAAACCTTAAAAGACAGCACAACCTGACAGCTGAGGCCACTTCCTGGGGTAGAACAAGCCATTCCAACAGGAAAGCATACAGTCCATTGTGTTACTACAAGAATTCAGGACTTGCAAAGAGCACATTCAGGCAATAACTGATTTCTTGTCATGCATTTGTCTATTTCTTGCTTTTAGAAAACAAAAAAAAAATTCTAGTCCCATAATTGAGTCAAGAACCTGAGAAGAATTTAAAAAAAAAAAAGGGAGATCAAAAGACAGCAGCACCTTGATCCAGTGAGACCTTTTTTCACAATGCTGATCAAGAGTAGCTAAGCAGCTTTCCACAGATTTGACTGGCAATCACCTCTCACATAGCAAAAATGAGATTGTAGAGAAAAAGATAAGTTCATTAGCAGAACAATAGGATTAAATTCTCCTTTATACAATCTGTAGCACCTGGATTATACACAATGTAAAACTGACATCACGTCCTAATTCAAAAAGAAATAAAACACTGAAGACACAAACATAATGCAAAATGGATTACAAACTGGAAACAAAATTATACTTAGGTCACTGCATTTTTTTGTGCAGGATAGAGCCCAAACTATAAAATATTGATGGATGCATGGTTGAGACAGTTTAGTGTTCAACTATAACAACAAACATAAATGTGGGGAGGAATGTCCAGGCACAGGTTTTGTTATTCTTCTAAACCATGCACAGCAGCTGAATAGACTAAAACAAGGCTGCAAAAGATCAAGATTTGCAAAGTGAGACAAACTATCATCCCAATCCAAAAATGAAAAATCCATACTCATGAGGAAAACTTGTATTTCTTCTGATTTGAGTGTGCATTAAATTATTCTGAAAGCACTTGAAAATACAAGCTTAAAAGCTATACACCTGGTTCAAATTAGAAACATTTGGAAATAAGAATATTGCCAAAATTCTTCAAACTGCAAAAAAAGAACTAGAAAAAATAAAACATAATAGAAAAAATCCCAAATTATCCCAAGTATTTGAAGAAACTGCTTTTTAGAAACAGGCTGCACTCTGCACTCCTTTAGAATCTAATTAACCTTAATTCAGTTCACACTGTATCAGCTTCTCTCTAATGTATGACTAACCCACAAAAGAAAATAAGAGCAGCCTCTCCTTCCAACCTGAAGCAGGCTATCCAATTCCAGGCCAGCATTACCTGCTGCCTCCTCAGAGCAGATGGTCAAGAGGAATATGCTGTGGGCAGAACCCCTCGCTACCCTTTAACCAGTAGAGAAAAGCTGCAATGAGGAACCATGCAATGAGATTTCTCATCCCAGACAGTATCTGTCCAACACAGGTGAAAAAGGTGGCTCAGAATACTTGTTTGGGTCCATCGAGGAGGGTGACCCTGGCTTGCTGCCCTGGCAAGGTCCAGAACTCAGGCCTGGTTCCTCCCTCCAGTTAAGCACACAAAGGAGGTAAAGGAATGAGAAGCACGGGTGTGGATACACAAATTCATGCCTGCAGTGCTAAACAAAGCAGGGCCTGGGACATGCCACTGAATTGAAAAGTAAAAGCAAAGCAAAGGCCACTATTTTGGTAAAAGCAGAACGACAGCAATCACATACAAAATGCCAAGAAGATAACCATGGTATCTACTCATACTGCTTACAAGGAGATACCACAAATAACCTTTTCAGCATCACATTCCCTTTTAAGCCAAACAAGAAAATTTCCAGTTCAAGCATTTACAGCATCCTTGGTTAGACTGCCACAGCTTTTTGGTACCCTAAATCTTAAAAATATTAAATGCATAGAAGCATTTATTTTACATTCTATTATTAAAGCAAGAGTCTATTGAAATTCTATTCAGCAATATTGCCATTTTCATACACTTAAACTTATTTTAAAAAAACAGATTAAGTAACTTTAAAATAATAAATCTTTATTTCTGAAATCACAGAAGCAGTCACTTCATTCAACTAGAGGAAGTCAACAAGTTGTTCCCTGTTCTTTTTTAAAAGCATTCTCCAAGTTCATGCCTTCCTTAAGGTTTTCATTCTCCTCCCACTCCTTCAGTGGGCCATGCCTGGGACAACAGCTCACAGAGCTGAATTGAAATGTTAGCTTATACCACGGGCACACATGGCTTTGACTTCATACACCATGCTGTTAATTGCAATAACTGACACACA
The DNA here is from genome assembly GCA_013396995.1 of Dicaeum eximium. NCBI lineage: Eukaryota > Metazoa > Chordata > Aves > Passeriformes > Dicaeidae > Dicaeum > Dicaeum eximium. Next base: position 320,111 of record VWZP01000487.1, read on the forward strand.
ACACCTGACTCACTTCTGCCATACCGCTTGTTCATCCTCCTTCTACAGAACTCCAAAGTTGGAATTCTAAACAAATGGATATTAATCTACCTATTCGCTTGTGTATTTTCCTAGCTTCAAAAAACACAAAGATTATCTGTTTAGCTCCCAATACATTTCATCAATTACTAATCAAGGAAATAAACAAAAAACCAAGCCCAAAGAAAAACCGCTCTTCAAAAAGCTTTTTTTAAAGAGGTTAGAAAACACCAAAATTCCTGATTTACAGTCTTACAAAAAAAGACACATATGCCATTCTTCTTTGAGTAAATTCAGCAACTTCTTTTTTAAGACAGATTTTGTTACAGCTTTGTCTGATGATCTTAAATAGATTCATGGAAAGGTTTGGGTTGGAAGGGACCTTAAAGGTTATCTAGTTCCCAACCCCTGCCATGGGCAGGGACACCTTCCACTTGGCCAGGTTGCTCCATCCCACCTGGCCTCAAACACTTCCAGGGACAGAGCAACCAAAAGTTCTCCAGGCAACCTGTTCCAGCACCTCATCACACTCACAGTAAAGAATTTCTTCTTAATATCTAATCTAAACCTACTCTATCAGTTTAAATTGATTCCCCAATGCTCTTGTAATAGCCTCTTTCCTTCTTTCTTGTAGGCTCCCTACCATCAAATTATCATCTTCATTACAGAACTTTTGTAATTGGAGCAAATCATCTTTTACCCTCAACTCCAAGAAACTAAGCAGGCTGGAATCCTTAACTTTTTAAGACTCAGACATGTTCAATTATAACTGTTCTTTCCATTATTCTTCCCAATTTACACAGACATTTCTTCTATGTTCTAGGTGCACTGCTACACGAGCAGTCTGTGTTTAAAGCAGGCTACCTTGGCTCCCTGCTCCCAGCAAACACTTTTCTGATTTGACTTTTACTTGAACAAGTTAAAATACATGCGAGGCACATCTGAACCATCTAGTGAACCACAAACAAGAAGTTCCAAAGACACATAATAAAACCCCACAGAATTTTAATGTACTGAAGAAACGATGCACCAATTACCTCTGAAAGCGATGCATCAACCTTGGAAGGCACCTTCAGATCCAGCCATGGCTGATAGTTTTCCAGAAGCAAAGTAGGTCTGTAGGAGAGCATGGAAAAGTTTATGTAACAATGTGCAAGTGACAGGCTCCTACTGCCATGTGTAAAATGGCAGCAGTACTAAGCTTACCAGTGCCACGTATGTGATTTACCTGTGCCTCTTGCATTTCACCTTGCCACATACAGCACAACTGTGACCCTGGGGAAACAGCTCCGGCAATTCCAACTGCTAAGAGATTTGGACAAGCTGACATTCTCCAAAATGATGACTCGTAATATACCCGACACATTTGTGCATTTCCTTTTAGAGCATGCTATTAAGGGAGAATTAAATAAAGACAAACTTGTTCTTCCAGCAGGAAAACAAGATAACAGGGCATGGTACAAAAAACAACTGAACCAAAAAGAAAAGTCACTTCCACTGAAGCCAAGTGAGAGGACACAGATACCCTTTCACATCTCCACTCATCTTCTTGTACATTAATCAGTCTAGTAACAGAACAGATGGTTTCTCTGCCTTACTCATAGCCTTGAACTACTGCAACTATACCTTTTTAGCCTTATGAAATTCTACACTGAATTGTTTTTAGTTAGAAAAGAGTAATTTGCTTTGGGAATATTTTTATCTGAAGTGCAGTACCACTTAGAGAATTTCGATTACAGTGAGCAAAGAAGATTCATCACTGGCCTGCCAAAAGGAAGGCATCTTTAGAAAAGAAAAAGCCCCATTAAAGGAGCAAATAACACAGTTTCTCCACTACCTGATACTCAAATGCTCAAAATGTACGAGGGAAGCAGGAAACAACATCCTTGGACACTCCAACAACCAGCCTTGTAGCCATACGTGGATTTGATGGGACTATGCAGAAACATGCGAAGAATACAAAGTCTTAACCATCATCTATTTGCCACAAAACACCTGTCAGCAGCAGTGTATGAGCTCTACTGACGTACGATATTTCTGAAAGCAGCTAGGATTAGACAAGAATTGGTACTCCGTATAGATTCTTATCATATTTTTAAAAAGCAGAAGACTCTTCACAGACATATTTACCTTGGGCTTATATTTTATTGTGAACAGAATATTGGGCAGGAGCGAGTCCGGTCCCAAGGAACAGTAGAAGGTGACGACCCCAGCCACGAACGACCAGAAGACCATGAGAACATGAAGATACCTTACGGACACACAGGAGGGAAAAGCCGCTCCGTGAGAAGGCGCAGCGCCGCCCGCCCCCGGCTCCCCGCCCGGTTCCCCCTCCCGGTTACCGGTTGAGGAGCAGGGTGGCGGTGCCCAGCCCCAGGAGGAGGCAGCAGGAGAGCGGGTACTGCCGGCAGGTCTCCCGCAGCCCCTCGGCGCCCCGCNGGGCATTTGCAGCTGTGCTGTGTCACGTAGCGCGCTAAGCACTGTAAATAGAAGGTCTCTGATGACAGCAAGCTTACCTAGTTATAAATACTTGGGTTCTGGACAACAAGGGGTTCCCAGCGCCAAGCGGCCAGAAAGTGCTACGTCTGATTAAATGCTCTATATTTGGATGATGACTGAACTAAATCATTCAGAGACTGGGACAGTAAAACCCTATAAACACCACTCAAAGCTTCGTAATTGGCTGGAAAGAATAGGAAAGACCGCATCTTAACATCAGTAAGTATACAAGAGTAGGACATTGAAAGGAGAGGAATTCTAGAATGTGGTTTATTGCTAGTGAGAAGAATTTAAAGCCACCTTTAGTTACACTGTAAGCCACAAGCTTTCAAACCACTGGAGTGCTTTCAGCAGCTCTGTACTTACTCAGTCTTAAAAAACTGAAGGCTGTGTTAATAAGACACTGCTGGTTGTGGGTGTATCAGTTCAATGGGCAAAATGAAACAAATTCTGAGAGTTTGTACCCATAAAGGGGCTTCTGAGTGGCAAGTATGAAGGAGACCTGCTCGGGGGAGATGCCCACTTTTACTTCTTTTGAGGAGTTGCTGTTGCCTTGCATGTCCATTTGCCCGAGCCCCACGCAGGCACATTGGGCACATGAAATACTGAAATACATCTGTTCAGATGAGCCACGTTTACAAATCTTCACTGAGATCCCCCACAACTACGCCATTAAGAAAATGCTGGTATTTGGAGGCAGAGTCAGCATCTAGAAATGGAAATCCGAAAACAGCTTTCAGAAGCTTTGCTCAGATGCTCTGTCAGTTTATGCAACACTTCCCTTGACCTCTCGAGGAGGTGAAACGCTGCAGTTCGACTTCAGTATGTTGACCTTTCTCAGAGTGCTTGGCAAAAGCCCAGGGTCAGCTTGAATTTCTTTAAGAGTCTCTGCACAGTATTATTTCATGTCAGTCCACGTTTTCTAGTAGAAAAAAACCCAAGGTGCATTCACACAGCAAATCTGCATACAGCCTATTTTGAGGATATCAGTTTTCCTAAAATGCATTTTTTTTGGGGGGGGATCAGCTTACTTTATCCTCAGCTTTACTGCTGGTGATTTTTAGTCACTTATCTTGCAATGCTTTTAATGAGGAATAACTTCTAAAAATCTTTAATTCTTAAAATATTTCATGAAGATGCCACAGCATAGCACAGCATATCTGTAACACGGGAAGTGACTTGCACCACAAACCAGCAGAAGCTTAAGTCAAACTTCTGCTTCCATTTGCATTCTCTACTTCAGGTAAAGTTTGTTCAATTTATAGCTTCATTGTTCAGAATTGTGTTTCTTTACTGTAAAGTTGCCACATTCACATCTGGCACTAATTGTACCTTCATTATCTTAGAAACTGTGCAATTTCCTTCACAGACCTTACATCTGCTGGGCAGACACAACAAACTGCTTTACCCCATCCTGCTCTGCTGGAGACAGCAGTGTCGGCATTGCCCATCACTCTCTGTCACTACAGACAGGCCCCTAGATTGTTCTGGGACACTGACAGACTAAGCAGATGTTTGTTTTTCAACAAAATATAACTATAGAAGAACGAAAGGGAACTGCTAACAACATCCAGCTTTTCAAAATTCTTTGACAAATAAGAGCTTTGTCCATTCCCTGGAAATATCAAGATTTCTCTCTTCACATAAATTCTTAGGAAGATTCTGTGCTCAGCTGGAGGGAGAAGTGCCAGGGAAAAGCATGCATCTGGAGATGGGCTCTGAAGTAATGTGGCCAGGACTGGGTTCTTCTGGAAAGATAGGTTTTATTTTAGTATTTAAAATGTAAAAGGATCTTTCACTGATCATACAAGTCATCTTGTGGAGTCTGTTCTCCCTGTTCGGGGTTTAGGGTATGTTTTCTTTGATGGCAGGAGAAGCTTGCCTAGTCTAGCATCTAAGAAATACATTAGAGCAGATTTTCAACAACTTGAAATACAAAACTACAATTCTTGGCTAAGTAACGACAGTTATTAGGCTGAGATTGTATTTACCAAAGTGCTTTTTTTTTTAACCTTAAAAAATGCCTTTTTAAAATAAGCCAGACAGTGAACTGTAATGAACAGATTCTCACCAGTTAATTGCATTTAATTTACTCTGCAAGTCTGCTTTTGCTCTTTTCAAGGCCTAACATAGTTCTCTCTTTCAAGGATACAGTTGTCAAGGCTAATTTACAATATCTAATCCTTTATATTTACTCAATAAGTAATTAAGTTTCCTTCATAATTATTCCTCCCAAGTCCCTGTTCATTTTGTGGGCCCTTTCCAAGAAGCTTAAATAGAAGGCTTCATATTAACATTTAACTAAAGGCATTTAGCAGAAAACTCTAGAGAACACTCATTTTTAATATTCAGCAATTAGCTAAGCGTAAGTAAAGAAGTGAAACTGAAGTTGGCCAGTCAGATTCCAAGAAAGTCAAGCATTAGTAGGCTCTTTGTACTCAACTTTTTCAAATTCAAAACTTAAAAGGGCATCCACCAACAGTTACTGGTTTCCACCTGAGATGATCCACATGTATGCAACAAATGTAGGGTGAAAACTGCCCCTTAGTAGTACTTTTTGGCCTTTAAAGGAACACTGACACTCCAAGGGAGTGATGGCTGACCATTTGCCGCACATTTCTGGTTTGGGCAGAATAATTATTAACACTTTGAAAAGCAAAATTAGCTTCACTGTTATAAACACAGTTATATTAATTTGTCTGTTAATGAGTTAATAAACTGTTCATAGTCTAGATTGATGGCATTGGGAAGTCATATTCAATACCCACACCTCCCTGTGCTTGCCAGCTGTATGGAAATGTGTGCTGTCTGTAGTTGTAGGGTCTTGTATTTGCTTCCTGGACCACATGCTGACCCTCAGTATGACCAGATTAAAGCAAACTGGATGAGAGAGTGATAACCTGGGCCCAGAAGTACCTGCTCAATACAGCAACACAGACTTTGGGTCCCTGGATAAAATCCCTCACAAGTTTTCTTCTAGAGGAATGGGGGAATTCAGCTGCTGCAGAAGGAACAAAATGGCAGGTGGGAGGGAGAAATGGTTTAAGAAAATATGTGTAAAACACTGTAAAAGATGACTGGTCTTCATACTTGCAGGGAATGACAGAGACAAGTTATGTTGTTTGTTTAGAAGCAGATTTAGAAAGCAATATAAAATAAGGGGAAAAGCTAAGAAGTTTCAATTGTAACACACCACTCGAAACTCATCTTTTTTTAAAAAAAGGAGACTGTAAAATACAGTTCTGTTAGAAAATCTGAAAATACCTACTAGCCTGTGTTTAGGACTAAAAATACCAGGCAGAATAAAGGCTTGCAGGGTAAAAAAAGGAAGTCAAGGAGACTGTTCCAATACAGAAATTCAAGAAAAGGGACCCACTTCAAGTGGAGTTTCCAGAGGATCAGTTTAGTATTCCCAACAGGAACAATGCTCTGCAAACCAGAGGGGTGCTGAGGAGCAGTGTGTGAGAATTTCATTGGGACAAGGTCCACTTGGGAAGAAGAAAGAAAACCAAAACAAAACAAATCAAAGGCAATGTACTAGAGTCAGTTTTGCTTTGAAGAACTTGTAACTCTCAAGGAGAAAGTAAAAAGATTGAGACAGACTGGTGTATAGAGTTTTTCTTCAACTTGTCAATATGAAAATGAATTTTCTGAAGAAATTCTCTCACAGACAAGACACTGGAGAGAATTTAGATATTAGAGATGACAATAATTTGTTCAGCCATAAACTACTATTTATGGGACATAAAAAAAAGAGAGCAGTGAGTTGCAAGGTGTAGAAGTTGACTACAATACAGTAAGAAATAGAGGCCTAAAAAGAAAAAGTAAGAAAAAGAGGAGAACTAAATGTATACAGGAGACACCGGAAAATTGTTAAAATAAATTAATATTATGATTTGTGGCAACATTTGGCAAAGCTGTACTCCATAGAAATTTTATCTTGATTCACTTGAGCAAAAAACAACAAGGTTTTTGGATATGCGCCTTAAGTATTAAGTGAGGTTGGTCAATTGGTTGTACGTGCAAAGGAAAGATATGGAAAACCCAATTTCTTTGAAAAACATAGGCTGATCAGGGAGGAATGAGAGAATGTCAAGATGGATGTTAAGAATTCATAAGAAAATGTTTGTGAAAGAACAAAGGAGCTGTACTTGTGCAGAACAATACCGGAGCACCTATGTAAGAGCTCAGTTGAAATGAAAATTAATCTGTTGACTTACTGTAGGGATAAAGAAAGCCTAGCCCTGGATACAAACTGTGAAAATAAATATGTCAGGTCCTGAAGGGAACTCCTGCTGACCAGCCTTGGTCAGTGGGGAAAATTTTCAAATAGGGAGTTCAAGGATGAACTTGAGCCAGAATCCCTTGTTTTCAGCTGAATTAAAAAGTATCAAGATAATCCTGCTAGATTATGTGTTTCTGTTAAATCATTACAAACTCTTGCAGCACCTATGCCTCAGAACTATGGTGAGACTTGAAGAATTTAAAGCTAGTTAAGTTTTTCATCATAGGTACACACTGGACTCATGGAACAACTGTGTTGGATCAGCAAAAGTTCAGCTGGGTGAGCATCCTGTTGATGATGGCCATCAAGGGATACCTAAGAAAAAGTTGTAAAAGCATGGCAAGAATATAATAATAAGTTCCTGGAACTCTTATTCATGATCTTGGGGATATCCTGAGAAAGAATTTATTTCCTAAGTTTCAAGTTGCTTTTGAAGAATGAGAAACTTTAACATCATAAAAATCATGCAAGGACTTCCACCACTTGCACTCGTGTGAGTGAAGATACAGCTCTCCAAACATTCATGTGTTTACTAGAGATGGTGAAAAATCATTCCCTAGTCAGCACGATTGCTGCTTACCATTTTACCAAAATACTTTGGTCACCCAAGAAAACTGTCTTTTCCAAAATTAAGATTCCTGCTCCGGTGGCTTGTCCTTCACAAAAGAGTCTTTTTGTACCTTTTATCATCTTTGTTGTTCTCAATTTCCTTTTCCAATTATATTATCTCCTGTGTTGTGTAGCAGTGAGTAGGGACAGACTGCAACATGGGGAACAAAACTGTTAAGAAAATAGCATTCAAAATTGTTTTTATTAGACCTAGTGTCTTCTTAAATAATTTTTTTTGTCCTGCCTCAGGAATATTTTAACATTTTTGCCACTGAAGATTTATGATCCTTTTTCCTCATTTGGATACAACTCTCATTTCTGAGGGATTCATTTTTTCCACCTTAAAACAGTGAAAAAAATCCCAACCTAAAGCCTTCACATACTCAGGAAATTCTATTCAACAGGCAGAAGTCATTAAAAGTGGAAAACAGACTAACTAACTACAGGTTGCTGCTGTAAGGCAGCTTGTATCCAAGAAAGCTTGCTGTGGATACTTAACATGACCATGTAAACCCAGACCTAGTGATGAGATCTGAGAGATCAGGCTGCTTTTGGTGACTGGTGAGCTGATATCCTGGAGCCCATTGCTTTTAGCTTCTGTGGACACAGCAGTAAATTCCTGGAGTGTTTTTGTCAGGTCAGAATTCCACAGAGGTATTTTTAGTTCAAGCAACCAGTTTCTCCGACAACATGAAGTATGTAAAAACAGCATAGGTTAAAAGTTAAACAACATTATCACCTTGCAAAAGTTTTTTGTGGTTACACCTTCAGACACTTCATAGGAACTGTTACAGAACCAGTGGTATAACCAGGATATTGTTTTGTTTACCATTTGTTGGCTGAGGATGTATGGAATCAATCTAACATTTTCTTCCTTTTAAATGACATCCAGGAAAAAAGGAAGTATTTACAGAATGGTTAAAGAAAACATAACATAAATGTTACATTTCCCTAGCAAGAATACTGAATGTATGACAAAAGCAAAAAAAATCTGACTCTGTGTAAACAGGCAAAATGCACAAGGTGAGAGCACCTGGCCAGAGGACTGTTCCTCCTCATATGTAGGGATGAGTCCTAAGGCTGAAAACAGCTTTTTGGAGCACATGCGCAGCTTGTCCGTGTCTTACAGATTTTGTGGTATACCTGGAGCATATAGCTCAATGGTAGAGCTCCACTGCAAGAGCAATATGATTGTTTTAGTGAGAGTTTGAGAAGTGCATCTCAGTACCATGCTCTCTGCAAGGCCAGGCTTCCTTACACCCATAACTGATCAATCCTAACAGCTCACAGTTGATCAATGCTATCTATCGAAGAGGTGCCTGAGTTCCTGGAGGTATCCCAAACTTTTTTGCCATCCAAATTGCTGGTGTATCTGATAGAATAAAAGGTATGTATTATTACATAGCATTTCCCCTCTAGCACTGGCATTAATAGTGCTTCTGCAAATGCAGATGGTCTCTCTGTGGGTCTACCAGCAGACAAGGAAAGGGCACATTCAAACCAAGAAGCAATGACTATTTGGAAAACTTTGGTGAGTACTGCAAGACTCCACTGAAGTTTTGCTTTGCTTTTTCTTTTCTATTTAAGTAAACTAGAATTCTAGCTAGGAAATTATTGGAGCTAATAAGGTCTGATACCATGTAGGGAATTATTATTACTACTCAGTATTTTTCTGAAACTCAAAAAATAGATCTGTGACTGAATTACTTGCTGCTATATAAGCTACCTGGGTTATCTTTGTACAAAAGAATCACAAAAGAAACTGCTTAAAACACCAGGCAGTAAGTTTTTCCTGTTTCCCAGGCACATAAAGTATATATTAATAAAGGGACATTTTAATATGAAAATCAGTTTACTATCCTTTCTATTAAACTGTAAGGAATAACACTTTCTTTCCCTTAAGACACTGAATCTTCCAGTCCAATCTCAAGTTTGGATGTTCTCTGTTAAGTAGAGTTTGTAGTATTTTCACCACCACCACCGCAGAAATTGCAAGTGAAGACTGAGGTCTTTGGGATTTCAATAGATGTTTAAACATAGCTCCGAATGCAACACAAAGAACTTGGATGCTGTAGATAGATGTCAAGTTGGAGTCACTGCAGTTCAGCTGCAAAAGGTTTTTATTTCCTGAAGAAAGTAGATTTTGCTTCAGAAGATAATCAAAACAGAGAAAGGATTATCTAGCATCATCCAGGTTCCTAGCAGACCACTTAATGAGGATGAGTAGAGAATTCTCCACGTACCACGGTTCAGCTTAGCTGTGGTAAATTGTACATTAAGTACTAAGCGGTAACTGTAGAGTGGTGTTCTGTCTACATACACTGTGCTTCTGGGATAGATTATGGTCAACAAAGTTGGGAGTATCAGCCAATCTCCAATTCTGGAAAGCCCATGTATCTGGTGTGTTCCTGGACCACTGCTCAGCTGTGTGCTCCCCTCTCCATCTTCCCATTCAGCTGTTAGGTCTGGAGAAGTCAAGCTACCTATGCCTGACTCACTCTCTTTGCCCAAAGCCCAAGGGCAAACAGGACAGAGAAAGGACCAAACTGAAATCATGTATTATCTGGAGGGGCAGCCTTGATAGTGAGAAAACGTGAATTTAGTACATTTAGTCCAAAGTGTCTTAGTTCAAAGCTGCTCACCAGAGTTTCACCAAGAACTCAGACCAGGCACCTATCTCCACAAGTTCCTAATTTCCCTTTACTTCTACCTTCAGGTCCATTCCCTTTTCCCAGTCTTCAGAGATGCTGTTCACCATGCTCACAGCTGCAGAGAAAGTGACTTTTCCTGACCAAAAGCTGTCTATGAAAACAAATCCTGATCCTAATGAATAGCATACAAAGATTTATCCTCTTTTAACTCAGGAAGTAGAGACTGCACTGGCAAACAACTTCCAAGTGTATTCCACCTTACCACATTCTTTCTTAAGCCTCCTCCTACCTTCTGATCTGATGGCCTTAGCTTTAGAAAAAAATCCCTTGTTCATTAGGGAAGCGTAATTCCTTGAACTAAGACATGTAGCCTAGATGTTTGTTTGAACATCTTCAAACAAAGTTCAGCAACCTTCATACTGGTTCTTAAGTCTTCATATCCTGGGGTCCCAGAGATATGCTTCCAAGCACATACTGCTAATTTTAAGCACTTTCATTTCAGAGCAGCAACCACCTTCAGTGTAAAATACACCTGTTTGGTTCCTTGCACTACCAGGTCTTCAAGGAATTGAAAGTTCTGGCCTAAATTGATCAGCTACTTCTCCCTCGCAGGATGCTGAGCTTGTATCCCACTTTTCAAGAACAAACGCAACTCTGTACAAGGCACTGCTGTGCTTGGCAGCTCTCTGGCCCCCATCCTGAACTTGGACACTGCAGAGGCTGCTGAATCAGCTTTCATTCACCCCAGCTGTACAAGTGTAACACCTATTCTCACTTTGTGCCCTGCACTGAAACATTCAAATCAAGACTTTAAATGCAAACTTTGCTAGGAACTTGGCATTTCCTCCAGCATCACTCAATTATGAAGCATCATCGGGCCTTATTAAAAAGTTTCTCAACTACCCTACTTTTACCCACCATCTAATGGGAGAATTAAGAGCAGTGAGTGGCAAATATAACATTAAAAGGAGATGGAAGAACTCCTTACCTACATGGGGAATCTGCCTTTGGAATATGTGTATCAGATATTCAAGGCTGGCTCCTACTTCCCTCTAGACAAGGCCATCAGTACATCACTTCCAAACAGCAATTTTACAAATACCAGCTCTAGGACATCACTCACTTCTCTGAACAGGACATTTGAAATAGCAGCATTAGACATAGTAACAGGGTGGTTTTTTCCACAGATTTTGTATTTTGCTGTGTTTAAAACGTCCTCTTAGAGATAGAATTTTGTTCTGAAGTATGTATCAAGATAAAGTGGCCCTGATGATTATAACAGCCAGGACAGGATATTCTTACCTTCTGACATACAATCCAAGGGCCCTGTCTGTTTTTGACCTGGCGTTTCCATCTGGCCAAGATCCATCACCTGACATTCCCCTCTCATCATGCTGTGGCTGCTAGATGGTGCCAGGCTAAAGAGTGTACCTACCTTTCACAGGAAAAGGACAGACAGCTTAGAGGTAGGAAGATTCTACAAATCTAAATGAAGTTGTATGTTGTGGTTTGCCAGGTTATTTCCCTATTTTTTCTTTAATCCTATATTAAAAACTTGCCAGTAGTGTAGTTCAGGCAGATTTGATGGCTGTCATTTGCCCACAGGGAGAGAACTTGTTTTTCAAACTGCTTCAATTTTTTTTCCTTTTCTTGGGGAGCAAATAATATGCTTTATTAAGAGCTTTCCAAAATGGGGAGTATTTGTGATGTGATCAGTCCTAGGCCAACCTGTTATATACAAGACAAACCCCTTGGTATTCCTCTGAGGAGGAACTCCCTGGTTGTCAACATTGCTTGAGAAAGAACAGAGGTATTTACAGAAGACCCTGAAAGTTTTTTATTTCACAGAGACACTTCTTACCCTTCCAGATGTCTGAGTCAAGACATGTCTGTTCTTTCTTAATGTGAACTTTAACCACAATTTTAGTTCATTTGTGAAACCTGAGATCTCTCTACATTATTTTTACCATGTGGTAGAAAGGCAGAAGTTCCAAGATAATAACATTAATCTCGCCTGCCCCATATGCAAGAATTCCAGCACCTATGACCTATTTAGATTGCACTGCCCTTAGAAAGTGGTGAATATTGTCCTCTTCCTAAACATCTTTCAGGGTCAGAGGATACAGGTATTGGGGGGGTTGTCTGTGTTTTGGTTCCTGTGGGTTGGTTGTGCCTCCCCCCACCCACTCCTCCGCAGTGTATCCATTTTTGCTAACTACAGGTATTCTAAGATTGGCCCTGCTGTTAAACAGGTTCAGTCTTTCTGAACAGAGTCCAAAAATTACCTTGATTTTAAAATACATGCCTTGATTATAGGCCCTAACTACACCCAGCCATCTGAACACCCAACATCTGAACAATTCCAAAAACCAGAATTGCTAAATTATTCTGAAGAATTTGAATTGTACATGTTTTAATCATCACGGATAAAGAAGAAAAAGGTGGCTTCACAAGGATTTAGAAACTTGTAATACACACTCTGCATTAGTCTCTTGTTCTTCCAGAGGCTACAAAAATTTGAGTTAATCATGATCTACCTGCAGCTGTACTAGTTATTATTGTAGCTGTTCTTTACTAGCTCCACAGTAAAACTACACAATCATTTTAGCACACTTCAATACCACCTAATCTGCTTTAGCACAGGCCATCACTGAAGGCAGTTTGTGCACATTTTGTTGAGATGTGACCACTACCTGTTATATCTCAATGCCACCTGTACCTGCATGGCAGGAACACCTTTGTGCACCTCAAACTGCATTACACTCTGGCAGGCTTCATTTGCCAAAAAGCTTAGTTAGCAATATTTTTTCACTATTCATCCATATACTCCACTTCACTCAGCACTCAATGAAAGCAGTACTATTTAGAAATGTTACACTTGAGGCAATAAACTGTGAATGTTTATATACTGCCATAAAGAAAACAAAACTCTTTACTTCCTAGTAGAAACCTGTACTGATTTTAACAGTTAACCTAAGAAAAGACCAACTAGCTCAAATTAACTACTAGGGTCTAAGACTTACTGATCAGTTCAGGACATATGAATATTAAGATCATTTTCTTGGATAGAAACATGGCCACCTGAACAAACCAAACTTCAGGTTAGTGTAACATTAAGCAAAAATGCAAACTGCCATTTATTACACCATTCCCACTCTAAAGTCAATTCTATGCAAACCCAAGCTGCAAACACCATACTAAATCCAACGGATTTACAGATCCTTCTTAAATGGAAGATCGATCTCACTGGAGTTATCCCATAATGAGTTGGGTTTTTTTCCTGAGAGGTTGTGTTAATATTACCAAAAAATAGTGGAGCAAGGCTAATGCTTGAAGGCACCTAAGCCTTGTTATAACATCAAGTCTTCCAATGAAAGAGGTTATGACCACTTGTCCCTTTATATCCAGGCCTAGTCTTCTGTTAGCATGAAACCCACATCAGATTTCTTCATCTGCAAAGTCTGACAGATTTTAACAACATATGCCAGTTTTCTTCAAAGCAGCTTTTAAGCACCTTACTAATTCAAAAGCAAGTGTAAATGATCACACTTCTGTAGATACTTCTGTAGTAACTGTAGATAACATAAATACAGGACAATTTCACTAGACTAGTTTAAGGCAGTCACACACTGGTCACTTCCTGGTGAAAGACATCAGTGACTGTCACCGAACATTTGTCTTCTGTAAGTATCAACTTAAGCACACACACAAAACTCAAACTTCTGTACTGGACACAGGTTGACTTGTCAAAACAACTATTTGTACTAGAAGAAAAAACATTTAATTGCAATATCCAAAGGAAGCCTTTGACCATGATCTAAAAGAGGAACAATCCTTTAATAGCCACTTCAGCTTTCCAGATGCAGGGACTACGTATTTTTTCTGTTACCTCAAATACTGTAATGTTAAAATCACCTCTGAATTGTAATACACATCTGCATAATGAAAACATTACCTATAATTTATTTTATGCTAGCTCTCAACAGTGTAATACAGCTTTTTTTTAAAGTATGCTGACATTGCTTCTTATGAAAAACCCTTGTTTACTGATGGGACATCTATAAATTTCTCTCTGTTATATTCCCAAGGAGGAAGCTTTTAAATCCCAAATTCATTACACTTAGTAATAGTAGTTAGTAGTTATTTTAAAATAAGTATTATGAGTGACAGAATTGAGTACATTCCTCACCCCACCAAAGAGAAAAAAAAATATCTGAAAACTGTTACTTTAGATGGCAGAACAATACTGAAAGCATTGACACTTGGAACCAGAAACTCAGGATCTGATACATTCCATTCCTGGCTTTCAACAGATGACTCGTGTTCATGTAAAAACCTTTAAACTACTGTGATTACTAACCGGTTAGTGTAAAAATAGATACTTAATTATCTATTAAGCATTTAAGACATTTTTAGATCTGAAATATTTAACACTTAACAGTGTCAGATTACACTCAACATTCACTTGGCATTGAAGTGGACACACTAAGAATTAAAATGCACAACCTGGGTTAATCACTGCAGATAAGGAATCAATTAAATGGTCTACTAAAGTTGGATTTTAGGTACTGCAAGTAATTTAAGTACTAAAAAGTCTATTTTTACTTACCATTATCTTCTGTGCAGTCTAATGACAGACTATTCTGCTGGCTGTGCAGCAGAACTAAGAGTGCATTTAATAACTTCCTTAGTGCATAGAAAACAGGGAGTAAGATTCCATGTCTCTTCTACATGTTAGTGACCAAAGCAAGTACACTGTCACACTAACCATGCATAGGGAACTGTCACCAATAATCAGCCAAATGAATCACTCTCAGGCTATGGGGAATTAGATTTTTGACACTTCAAGTTTTACCTAAATGACTGAATACAAGTGCTGGCTTTAGAGTGGACACCAAACTTCATGAACAATTACCTGAACTGAAACGTATTTTGCAATTCAAACTTTAAATATTTAATCTGCATTGAAGTACCTATTACCTACATGTTATGACTGTGTTTAGATTCTAGACTTCACAAATGCTTTTATTTTTCTACTTTCTTTTTTTTTTTTAAAAAAGCTTCTACCAGGTACCTGAAAGTCTGACCATCTAAAGAAACTTTTGCGAAGATAGCTTTAAATAAATCACATAACCCAATGTATCCAGATGAGCTCAGCTGTGCAGCATCTGCTCAGGAGCTGGCCATTTAAAAACATGAATTTTGTGGAGAAACTAGTAACCAGTTATATACTGGCAAGAAAAAGGTATAATTACATAAGACAACCACCCCTCTCCAAACTGCCAGTAAACCAACAACTTAGTCCTAGTGGCACTTTTCAACAAATCTGTCTTTAGTAACAATCAAGGCAAAGGGGCATCAAAGCAGTCACTCTTTCATCACATGGATTTTTTAACATAAGTAAATACGCACTTGCAAACTGTGACCAGATAACTGTGAAAATCAAGCTCTTGGAAAGATTTTAACATCAGAGCTTCTAGGAAGCATTGTTTATTTGTAGTAGATGGCTGTAAAGTGACAGTTACTTATTCCTTCTTTCCCCACTCCCTGTACTAAAGATCAAGGAATCTTCAGCTCAACTTCCTCTTTTATGACCACATCCCATTTTCATCTGACAGAGCAAATGGTGAAGTACAACCTGGTGCTCCCTATGCCCAACTAATTCAACTTGTTAGCCCCAGGAAAGCGATGTCAAGTGCTGGTGCTGGAGTTAATTCAGCAACAGTCCATAAAGGCAGACTTGTATGTCTATTAAGTCAAAAGAGTCATGAAGTCAGGAATCATAGGATTCAGGGCATGAACACAGACTCAAGCTTGCACTTGACCCATTTCAACTATCTGAAAACCGTCTTGTCAAGTTCACTGCCTCATTGCCTACTTCAAAACTTGCTACTCGGTTTTAAACAATATTTTCCACTAATATCTCACTAATTGGAGGGAATAACAGTCTTAATGTTGTGCAGTGTATCAATTTAAACATACTCTTTTGTGAAAATGTTCTGTGTGTTTACGACCATGTTGCCTTTCAGTTTTACTTCTCAAAAAAAACAAAAAGCCTCCCCTCACTGGCATATGGAAGCACTAAAATAATTGCTAGGCTGAACAGGAAAGTTAAGCCTCTGAAGAATAATCAAAGGCACAAGGGAATAGAAAGTTGCAGCCATATATAATATTTCTATCCTGAAGTTGGGAATCCTGCTTTTAGAGGACACTACATTTATTTTAGACTATATCATACCCCTCATCCCCAACAAGAACAAAATTAGTATTCCTTATTTTAGATTTTAAAGACAGTATTTACATAAGAGTTGTACAACGCAGAATTTCAGAAACTGATCTTAGTATCTTATTGTAGTAACAGCCTTCCTCCAACAGTAAAAACACAAACTTAACTTCTGGGTCATAACAAATCTCCTCTTTAAAAACTGGAAAGAAAAGTACAGTTGCATGTCCTTATGAAACCTTTCGAACAAAAATGAGTATTAAAACCAGAGTATAATTTAAAAAGCTGTGTATTGGAGTGTTTATAAACCAGAAGTGTTAAGCAGCAGCAGTTTCCGGTTTCTTATTAAATTCAACTAGACTTTGAATTTAGAAACACATTACAAACCAATGTGGAACTATACTACTTACACACCTCTACAGGTGTTTCAGTAAAGAAAGCCTTCTACTAGAATAAACAGAGGCAGCACATGATATTAAGTCAAAACTTGCCTTCAACATGCCAAAAAGAACTGTGTCGTGTTCATTTGTCACCAAAGCACCCCCTAAGAGATGCATTATTGCTGTAGAACATTTCAAGTTTACCAACACCCAAGTGCAACCAAACTGATGTTGTATATATGCACTTGCCCATTCTCACCAGTATTTCCACTTAATGGTTTTTCTTTAAACAATCAAATTTAAAGCTTTGAAAAATAACATTTTTTTCATTTTAAGTTTTTTTCACAATATTAATTACCACATGCAATTTAGTTTTCTGATAATTTTTCTAAAAAACTGCACCAATATCAGAACAGTGCAAATCATATTTAATTGTAAAAGTTATAATGGCTTGAGTTCATAATTAGAGGGAACACTGTCAGGATCTTGGTATTTGCTCACTCACCATTGCTTGCATTAAAAACTTTCCTGTCAATTTTGCCTTTTTTTTTTCTCCTTTAAATAGTTGTCCCCCATGCTTTTATAAGAGCTGAAATTAGGGATTTAATCCACAATTTCAACACACATAGTGCCTTAGTTGCAATGTTTTTATGCACTTCCATCTACTGTTACAATTCCATAAACGTATTAACCCCCGCAACACATTTCCAGACTAAGAACTAGTCACTAGCACTTGTGATCCAACAAGTGTTTTAAGTTTTTTAGCAATGGAGAGATTTCAAGATTAAGAAATCTGAGGACATTTCCTCTCCTACAGTCCCCAGTGTTTCATTTCATAGCAAGTTCAAAATTGGTTTCCACATCTTGACAGTGTTCCTTATAAAACCGTATGACAGTAAAAGTGCCAGTAGGCATGGCAACCTCTTTGAAGGGAGCATTTAAACTCCTTGGCACTGGGAATGCCAGCACCAAGGATTACATTGAAATTCAAAATTATACTTAAGGCTACAATTAGAAAACCCACTTTCCAGAAGCCTAATTTCTCTAAGTAGATTTCAAAATTCAGAAGCTAATGCAACTGTTAAGTTTTACGCTCAAATTTGAGGAAGAAATTTCTTTATCAAGGGCAGTATGTGAAACTCTGGTAGCAAATGTCTCTTAGGCATTGACTACTCATTTCACCATCGTTCACTTACTTTGTCTTAAAGTTCAAAACTGGCAAGGCACATTTACATATTCCAATGAATACTTGACAATTTTTAATTACACTTTATGTCCCAGCTATCCCAGTAATTGACATACAACATACTAAAATGGTTTATTAAGGTAACAAAAAAATCAATTAATGTGAAAACATACAGGCTATTGGCAACCACTATTCTAAAAATTATGTAAATACAAGTAAACATACTGAAATGTGTGCGATTCTAAGTTTTTAACCAGAAGATCTCTGTACTAACACACATTTATATTAATGACACATAAAAAAAATAAAAACTTTATTACAAAAATAAGTTACACTCGCCTCCAGCTTACAGTATAAAACAATTTTATTTGCAGGAATGCAAAATGATTGTTTGCCATGAGCATTTTCAACATATGACATGTCTAATTTTGTTAAAATTTGCATTTACTGGGGGAACTGGTGTGTATAAAACCTTAATTAGGTATAAGCTTCAATTTTCATTGTGGTGCCTATGGGTATGTAGTATAACTGCAGTATCCCTTTGTGAAGGGGGTTAAGGGAACTCTTTATGCCAAGTCCAAAGTAAGTCATAATTTTATCTTTTACCTATATGAAACTGGACTTGGCAAGGTTCTGTTTTTATTTTGTCTTTTTTTAAGGGTGGTTCAATAGAGGATGCTTCACCACTCAACACTCACTGTCACCAAGGTGCTTTAGAAAATTAAAAACAGCACAAATGATTGTACTCTACTCTACTCTACAGGTTATCATGATCTGCGTAAGAGAAATGGAAAGCTGATCCACATGTTTTTACAGTGATCAGCAATAAGAAATGCACTAATGAAAACATACCTTTTACCTAAAAAGCTAAACTACAGCCATATACTATTCTATGATTTATGAAAAACTTCAAAATATCCAAATGTCAGGCTTCACTGTACAGTTGTCAGTTTTAGTCTG